>OZ012697.1:14897964-14934802 GCA_963942565.1 Maea johnstoni | reverse complement strand
GCAATAAAACCTGCATTCACTTACTATTAGGAAGAGATTTGTGCATTGGTTTCTGATAAGCATTTTCTTTCCAAATTGTTTCTATATTGCTTTTGTGAGGAAGATTTTACCAACTCATCAGGCCATGTTGAAGAGTTGTAGCAGGATTCAGCGAGTATTAGTAGGCTCTGAAAATAGCCTGTGTCAAGTTTGCTTTTGTATGAGATTATGTTCCAGTGGACGCTGAGAGTATAGAGTTGGAGGTCATTATTGAGGCTGATACTCACATATAAGTGACCTTTGTTGATAGACAATCAGTTATATAGAACAGCCTATTGTGTCTTTGTTTGTGTAGGCTTGCTCAAGCCCGCTTTGTTTAAATTTCTGATTATTTGGTTTATGTTAATGCATGGGGAAGCCTTTAAAAGAAAAATTATTTATGGAAGGTATGACCTTTTTCATGTTTTGTTACTTTTCTAAAAATAAGGCCACCATGATAAGTGTTTATAAGATTCTTTTCTAAATTCTAGATTATTGATTTCTAGGAATCAAAACAATAGGTGATGTGAGCAGATTATCCATTTGTAGCCTTACAAAGTTGTTACTATGTAATCATTATTTGATACAACTCTAATCAGTGCACTAGCCCGAGGTAGAAAAATAAATGCATGAAAATCTTCAGTTTGAAATTTGAAATTCAAAGCTGTAATGTTTGTTTTTCATGCATTTTTTGTTTGAATAATAGTAACCAGTTTTTCTCTGACACTGTTGTTTGAGCATGGCTGGAATTAAACTTGAAAACCGTCAGCTTAAGGGCCAGCACTGACTTTGCTCTGAGAGATGTATTGTGCCTGTATAACCTGAACACCTGCAGTCCAGGACAAAGTGTTCAGCAGATATATGTGTTGAATTTATTAACTTCCACATTTAAACATTAATATTGCCAAGTCACTTAGAGCACACAGAGGTGCTAAGGTATTCAAGTTAGCTGGTTCCACAGTTAGAGTGAAATTGCTTTGTTTATGTTTTATAGGAAGAAGTATATAAAAGCTTTGTTTGAAGCAAGTTTAGTTTTTGATATCAAATGAGTGGCTGTTATCAAAGATACTATTCCATTCAGTGTATGTGTGCCGTGTGTTATGCCAGCTGAGATATATGCAAGTTACTATTTTAACAAATATTATAATTGTCTATATATATCTGATGATATGCATCTGTGTTTTATAAATGATGGAGACTTGTTTGTGTAAATGATATCTGGATTTACCATGCAAATTCATGTTATTTCTCTGATGAAAGTTTTAGTGCCTGTTGTCATATTGTGGAATTAGAGAGGTTTTGCTATCCTGTAAACGAATTAGAGATAACCTATCTCTAACTCTATCCTGTTATGGTGGCTATGGGGTTCGCTATTCTGTCACTTTATAATTTAGTTTCACTCTCTGCCAATAGAGGGCTCTTACTTGAATACTTAAGGTGTTTTCCAGAAAAAAGGGGAGGACAGGAATGCATACCTAAGTCACAGAGAGGAAAAATAAACATTGCGGATTGCCTTTAGAGTTAAATAAAAACATGGAGGTGGCTTAACAAAAACCAAAACAAATGGGAATGGTGGGTTGTATCTAAGTTGATTAAACTCATTCCAAATGGGGCTTTCCTGCCGCACCCCTCTTTTTATCTGGTATTGCTCTAAAGCCTCTGACAATAATGCTCACTCACATCTTTTATTTATTTTTATATCTAGTCATTATTCAATATTAACAAGGGTGAGAATTGGCAGCTAAAGCTATGACATTTTACACCTACAAGAGCCAGCGTCTCCATGCAAACTTCAATGGTTGTCACAGCACTTTCTGAGGACACATTCTCTTGCTCTATCCCATAACCAGAATAGCAAAACCTAGCTAATAGTTGTCCTTTGGACAGGTGGTTGAACTAGGCATCATGGGCCAGAGAAAGAAGTAGCCTGCTAACTACTGAATAAACTGTGGAGGAATACGGTATGATGAGAGCAGAGTGTGGTCAATCAAACAGGATGTCTTCTAATTCAACTGTTACCAGGTGATGTTCATAAACACACCTGTATGAAGACAGTCAAGAAATAATCAATGTTGGCGCTTGAATGTGGAGTGAATTTTAGCTAATTACAATGAGAAATAAAACCTTTTTTGCATGTATCCACAAAAGTTTCTGTGAAATTATCGCATATGAAAATAAACAGCAAGACAATTTGCTGTCACTGCCCCCTTGCCTCTTTATGAAATTTTTAATAGAAAAGACATGGCGGCAAATTCAGCCCCAACAGGGAGACGTCAGTACTCAGACTTTGTGGTGCCCTGTATGCATAAGTTTTAAACTCTTATAACAAATGTAATATTTGCTGGACTGTTGATTTTTATTTCAAAAGGTAAACACTTTTCATCCTACGAGGTGAGAAATATTCATTCTCCCCTGACTTATGATAATATTCCATAAGCACATGTTTTCATTACACTTCAGTAGCCAAAAGAGAACTCCTGGCTTGGCCCCTTCCTCGAGGAGGGTTGATTTCCTAGCTGTGGTGAATATGAATTAACCAGCTCACTTAGCAAATCTGTTTGGTTTGTAAAATACGTTTTGGTTATTAACAAATGACACTGAGGTTTCTTTTTCTTATGATACTGGGAAATTTCTGATTATTTTTCTGAAACTTGCCTTAAAAACAAATATCCTTTATCTACAAAACAACATGTATTCATATTCATGAAGTCAATGTTTTGTTGTCACAGACTTTTCAAAAATAATAAAGTTATACTAAAATTCTCATGCTCCAAAAGAGGTATCTTTCTTAAAGCATTTTATCTCATCAGATATATTGACACTGCCTGAAATACTGTTCTGCTAAGATGAAAGAATTTCATTGTTTGTATAAATAATTACTATCGAAATACATTACATGTTCATATCTTGAAGCTTTTGATGCCATTTGCCTTTTCTGACAATCGTAGAAAAATTTGTTTCCCTGGTGGCAATAGGTGGCGCCGTCCAGCGCTCGCCAGGGTCTTACCCAGGGTTTTGTAAATGCCTGTTCAAAACAGCAATTCCAAAATTTCAACCCGTCCTGATGTAGCTACTTATCTACTATAAATCCTATTACCAACTGTATTTAATAGCCTATTGTGTCAAAAAAGGCAATTTACCTTTTAGTTATGTCCTAAATGATGGTTAGTGAGGAAAAACTTGGTTATTACCCCCCAAGAAGACAAAATTGAAAATTCTTCATAGGAGTTTATGCCTGTCCAAAACAACCTGTCCAAAAGACAGGCTGGACGGATCCCGGCTAAGTCTCTGTGACGCTTGACATCTGGAATCCTCTTACAATTTGTCAGCGCTCTGTTGATCACCCACATGTGCAAGCTCCGTTGTGATCTTCAGATTTCAACTTATTTGTGCGCATGAATCTTAGAAGTCAACTCCTGTGTGTTAATCCACGTTGAGCACTCTGAGCCTAGAACACTGGGAGAAACTTTCACCCAAGCTCAGAATTCCCCCTTGGTAACTAGTGCCTTGTAGAGTAGATAGTTTGAAAATGATAGAGCATAAAGCATTCACTCATAAAATATTCAAAAGATTTGATTGACTTCTGAAAACCTTTGCTCCTTGAAATATACACTGCAGAAACTTTTTTGTTAAGAAAGATGTCATCAAAATAGTTGGGAAGTGGCCATTTAAAAAAGTTTTAAAAAATATGCATACATATATATATATTTTATTTTGGTATGTATTTCTGTCGTTCACATACAATTACATAATGCTAGCGTTGGTGGCATACTGAAAGACATACACAATGCACACATGATTCTGACATAAACAGCACTCCACAGTGCCAGATAAAATACATGGATAGACACACAATGAGAAAAGATATCTGCAGGCCTAATGCTGAATACAACGACTATGTATATAAAAGGTTGGAACTAACCATATCAAATAGCAAATGTCTTTTTAAATAATTGTCATCATAGTCATTAGCATTGCACTGTAATCAAGTGTCTTCTGCTCTTTCACCCAAGGCAATTCATTGCGGTGATTGGTGCAGTGCTAGCGTGCAGCAGGCCAGCTTGCCTGGGATGTAGCAGCTGGGCAGCGGAAGCTGTTTGCCTCAGGAGCGGGAGAGGACTAGGAAGGAGGATGGAAGGAATTGGTTTTACATTGCTCTCAACAGATTATTACTCCTAACATTCTCCCAATGATATAATCTGAAAATCAGTTTTATCAAAAAATTAAAACATATTTATTTTATTTTTGCAAATATTAGAATGCCAATATGTTCATCAATGGACAGCACTAGTGATGGTGACGGCAAACTATATCAACTGAGAGATTTAAAAAATGATAACGTAATTTAAGTGATCATCAATCGCAATACAAACAAATGTTTTATGATCAAGCAACTGTCACATAATATTTTAGAAGTTTTCCTTCACATATAATAGGTACCACCAGAATAAAATACCATCCATGGATATCATATGTTTCTTGCGCTAAAAAATATTCTAACATTCGCAATGGTACATAAAGAAAACATACTGTCATTGGAAGTGCATTGATGAAGTTCATTATAACAATAGACAGTACTCATTTCTCATTCAACCATACTTGATGGATTTCCCCATTTCGTCTTAGTAACCTTTGCATTTCCTTTACTGGGGATTTACTTCATAGGTTGTTCCAATGCAATAATTTTGCACTAACTTTCCTATGTATAGAATGACATAATACAAACATCAAGGAGTTCTGTATGGCAATAAGGAGCGACGTGTCATGTAATCCATCGTGAATGAAAAAGGCTGTAGTTATTACAAGCAACCCAGTTATCTGTGTACCTCATATCCCTATCACATACCTTAGGCGCTATCACACCTTGCCTCTAAAGTGATCTCTTAGATCATTTCTCTTTCGGACAATAAAAGTGGAATTTTCATATTGGAAAAATATCTTCAATTCATGAAGTATAAAGAATTAAGTAAAACAAAGGTGTAAAGGGATTTTTGGAGCTTAATATGACAGTTTTAGTGGTTCTATCATCTGGTAACATCAATCTAGCTGTTCAATTTTTATGTCATTGGTCATCATGAAAATAACCAAACAATAGTGAGAGCGTAAGGAAGATAAATAACAACCACATTTGCTGGGGATACAGGTAAAGTAGGATTGGGCTTTAAGATACGAGTTTAGATAATTTCATCAACAAGTAAAATGTATAACAAATAAACATACATAATGTGGATGGTTGTTATTTCCTGTAAAGAGAGAGAGAGAGAGAGAAGGTAGGTTCAGTAAGAGAAAAAAACTTGAAACTGTTTATCATCAAAGTGAACCAACTTGTCCTGTAAGGGCTTGTTAATTAACTAAGAAGATCAAAAGTCCCTAGTTGTTTCTCTAAAACATGGTCACTACTTAAACTTCCCCAAACACACATGCACACACACACATATATATATACATGTATATATATACATATAATATATATTTAATCAATGCATACTTTGCGCACCCCTAGAGTCATCATTTATTAAACTGCGCAGAATTTTTGGACACCTGATCCTATACCAGTATCATGACTTAGTCATTCAATACTTGTGTGCAAAAATTGACAGTGAGAAAAAATAGCCAAAGAATAAGTAATGAAGTTCCAAAAGGTGCCTTGTTAGTTTGAGGTAATCTAAAACAAATGTAAATATATCAGGCCTTAAGCACCTTTAGTTGTGTAAGCCTTATTTACAGTGTTTAGTACTGTACAGTTTGTTCTTGAAATAATATTTGATCGACAGCGTAAATAGAAATTACATTCCAAGTCACTAACTACAGGCCCTGGTTAGTGGTTGCATATTGTCATGACATTGCCATGTCTCATTAATTCAAACTACTTTATTTACAAGCAAAACTAACCAATGTGTAAGCTTGGTACAGCATGTTTTAAACACCAGGAGTTCCACAGTTGAATCTCTTAACATATCCATGCCAAGACACGTCCCATTACAGTTAAGGTTCCTTCCAGAGTACATGTTAATCAACGCTCAAACAACTAGTTAGCTACATATATACTTTCAGATAATTACTGATTTATTCCAACATGTTTCAGGAAATACTTTATCATTGAAACTCTGACCATGAGTTTGTTAATATTCACATGCCCAGAATGGCACATCTACATGTAGCAAACCTTAAATGTAATCACACTTCAAGGTTATGCATTTCCCTATGTTAATATCATATGTGGCCAGTTAAACTACGTTTAAGGAACTATCTTGGCATAAGTTTATAGTAAAAGAATCTCATACATTATATTTGATAATAACAGGCGTAAGTTCCAAACATAAGATTGTTCCTTGCAGCAAGTAATGTCTCATGATGGCCAGTAGCAAAAGCTCCTGGCCCTGCAGCATTGAACAGTGTCTCCAGGACTCCACAAACATGCCGCGCAAAGTCAGTCAAACCACCTGCATTACAAAACAACTGAAAAATGCATTATGATATTTCATATCATGATTAAGCTTTCTGATATCTCCTTGAAGGCTGTGAGAACAAAGTACAAAAATTAAATATTTCATTTGACCATCATCAATGATTCTCAGTGATAACACATGATTCCATGCTGCTCAGGCAACTCCACACATGCACAGTCTTAGCAAGCTTCATCGTATCTCTAGGTTTACCAACATATCTGTACACAAATGATCAATTGCAAGTCCCTGGAATTAAATTAGCCACCTAAATGTACTCTATATTAAAGAGCAACCTCCCAATGGTGAACAGCTACTGTGAGGGGAGCGTTCAAGTCCAAATTTAATTGTGTGGGAAACCTCCCAAATCTTAACAACTTTGCATGTGGACACATTTGCACTGGCTCCACGGTGCTTACACCTCAGAGGTTTCACTGTACATGGTTCTTTTTTGCAATTAGCTTCTGCATCAGTTCCTCTCCTGGCATATCAGTTAGGAGGCGTTCTATCAGCTGGTGAAGTCCACCTTGAGCGGGGCACCGTAGGCGGCCTGCACCAGCTGCTGCGTGTGCCGCAGCACCGCCTCAAAGGTCTGCGTCCATGAGGCACAGCCCAGCTTCCTCACGCGGCGGTGGAAGAACTTCAGCACCAGGTCCACCTGCTCCAGGTTCTTGTCTCTCACTAAGTCAGCAATATAGTTCGTGAAACGTGTCACATCGTTGTCATCTGGGTCTGAAAAACAATTAAAAGGTGCACGGGTTAAGTATGAATGGCAACTCTAGGCTTTTCCTGGTCTAGAATGATATCTACGAGTCTAAGATGAGGCCTGGCAAATGCAGCATACTGGATACAGAATATGCATCAACTTGTTCCTCACAATTAGCATAACACAAATAGCAACCAAAGCAGTTCCTATTTCTTCCCATATTTCATCAAAAACAACATACATCAATACATCAACCCAAGCAAAGCATGTGCTAGTGTAAGCAAATAGGAGTGGGAATGTGCTTGTTTGATTTCAATTTCTACTATGAGATGCGTTTCACCTGAAATCACTCTAAAGCATTTATCTACTAGTCTAGTGTTGCATCAATTCATCTGAATATTTTCTGCCCCCCCCCCCCTTCCTCACACACAAATGTGAGGTGGTATATATATACATATATATATATATATATATATATATATATATATATATATATATATATATATATATATATATATATATATATATATATATATGTATATATATGTATATATATATATATATATATATATATATATATATATATATATATATATATATATATATATATATACACCCTATTTTAGCGTGTATAAGACACACTTTTTTACACAAATTTTTACACTCAATACACGGGAGTGCGTCTAATACACAAAGCTAGAAATCTAGGGTGTTTTACATCGAGTGCCCAGGCCACACAGAGATCACAAATCGATGACCAGCCATTACCGCAACCTGTATCAGAATTGAGGCTCAGGCATGATTTCATTTCAATTGTGTTTCTAACATGTTTAGCACGTCTCTAATAGTTCAACTTCAGCAGTACTGGTAAAACCTTATCAGTCATACCTGGCCGTAGACACCATAGTGAATTGTTTGTTATATCGGACCTGTCCAGCCGGTTCTATTTTAAGCACAATAATTACAATACACTGCATGAATATCCAAGCCCCTATTGTCGAGTAGCATAGCGACTTCAAATTACAATCAACGTAATGTTTGTCCAAATCCAATGCTAGGTAGTAAGATGACCCCCATTTCTTTCATTTGTATTTAGAAAATAGCTAGAGACATGGGCCGAAAGGGGGGTGCATACTATACACAAAGCTAAGGTCTATACATCTTTTTAAAAGCCTGAACAAGGGTATTTATATACATACCTATTTCTATACATATATCTATACATATACATATATATATATAATATATTTTATATATATATATATATATATATATATATATATATATACATATATATATATATAAATATATATATATATATATATATATATATATATATATATATATATATATATATATATATATATATATATATATATATATATATATATATATATACATACATCATCTTAAGCTTAATTTTATTGCTGTATTTCTGGCCCAGGTGCTGTGGGGGGAAAGAATGAGGTAGTGACTGAACTCACCTTGAGAGGAGTCCAGCCATTCTACCACCAGAGATCTCACCTCTTCCATGCTCACCGCACCACACAGGTTCACTTCTGCACTCATATCCTCCTCCCCCTTCTCCTCCTCCTGGCCAGCCACCTCACCCTCCTCCTCCTCCTCCTCTACTATAGCGTCAGGTGGAGGAGGAGGAGGAGGAGGAGGGGCTGTAGATGAGTCTTTCACTGTATCTGTATCCGTAACTGATGCTCCATGATTCTAAAGAGAGAGTGTACAAAAACTTAAGTACAAAGAGAGTAATCAACTTAGTTGAATCAATAACCTGTATTGAAGGATGAAGAGCAATCGCATTAACAATTTAACAAAAGTATCTTTCAGAAAATAATGTACCTTAAAAGTTTTACAAAGAATAACTAAATATGTATATACACCTAAAAATACTAATATTTAGTCATTTTATTTATTCTAAATACTTTAGAACAGTTACATTTTCAAAACTTTAAATTGAGCACTTTCATACATTTTATTATCGGATTCTTCATACTAATAGCAATCAATTGAAGTGTTTAACACCTGTAAGATTACATTATTACATTATACCTTTGGAAATTTGCGTTTTTAACCAAGTATCTAAATCAACTTGCTCGCAGAAATAATAAAGACGTCTTTTTCTAAGTGAACTGTGAAATAATGTCAACACACGGCTATAATTCACAATTTTCCTTAATATATCTAATACATAAAGCATCACTTTCTTACCTCGTTTGACAAAGTAGATGTCACTTTTAATATCTCTCTGTCTTCTCTATCTTTATGTACACCTTCATCACCAACCTTAACCTTTTTATTAAAATGCAGTTTCTTTGAGCTGTGTTTTCTTTTTCTTGAGTGTGGCTTATTGGAGGGGACCTTGAAAACTGGACTGCCTTTTTTTCCTGCAATGGGAACGCAAGGAGAAATCAGTAAGAAATGAAACCCTAGAAGAGCACCTTACCAAAACAAATATGGCTTCCTTTCTCTGTGCGAGCGTGTGTGTATGTGTGTGTAAATGTTTCTGTCACATGAACCTCTATTACCCTCTATACCACTAACCTGAAAGTTATTTTGAAGGAGAATTTTCAATTAAACCACACCAGCAACTTTCCTTCAATCTGCTTACCGTGGTGTGCACCTTAAAAGCAATATCCTAAAATAAAAGAACATGCAGTAGTTCTAATATCTAGGGAGTGCTATTCTAATTTAAAGTAATACAGAGAGCAAGTTTTAACATTCTAATAATAACTAGCTAAAGTTACTTTACCCTCCTTCATCGAGAATAACCTAAGGTTAGTGGCTTTCAAATAGTTTCAAATTTACAAACTCTGTTGTCACAAGACAGAGGTTGTGAATTTTAGACAATAACTAAGACTATACAAGACTTACTGCTTGTGGTTCTTGTACCCAATAAAAGACTAACTCCCATTTTCCATTGCACATTTCTCTCTGTGTATTTCTCTTACGAATAGTTAAAAAAAATATTCAGGCATTCTTCAAAGCTCTGATTTAAAAATTGATCTTTCCAGCATTTAATTTCCTTTGATTTGGCAGCTGAGGATTATTGACTACAGTTATTGTTATTGGTTTTAAAGGTTCTGGCTACCTACCTTTGGGGGATTTTTTAGAGGGTGTATTGTGTTTGTGGGGAGACTTTTTATGAGGTGAGAAGCATTCCGCTTGCTGCAGCTTTAATTTTTTCTTGGGTGAGGGTGGTTTTTCTGTGGTGGCCTCGTCCCCAGGGGGCGGTATTCTCAACTCAGAGGGCTCCAGGTCTGGAAGAGGAACTTCTTCAGCAACTCTTGAAGGCTGTTCGTTTAAATGCTGGTCGTCTACAGGCAGGTGCTCGTTGGCCTCTGCTGGGTAGTCTGCGGGCCGGGGGCGGGGACGAGCCTGGTCCTGCTGCGCGTAGGCGACCTTCAGCTCCTCCTGAAGGTCAGGCGGCAGCGCGGCCAGGCAGCTGGGGTCAACCTGCAGCGGCAAATCAGCAACATAGCAATCATACTCCCACCAGTGGGATAATGTGGAATTTGTCATTTGCACATACATATACTAAATCAAAAGATTGAATATGATGCTTTCATAGAATTGAAAGATTGTTGAAGAAAAGTCAGGAGTCACCTATTATATTTTGACACTTAAGGCAAAATGTATTTCTGTGAATAACATCTAAGGGGCTGTAAAATCTACTTGCCTTGCGAGATATTGGAGCATAGCTATTGTGTGTTTCCTAGAGAGAAGACTGGTTTGAACGTACCTGTGATAGAGAGGGCAATGCCACAATAGCTGCTGCTTCTGATGTCTGCTCCTCCTCCTTCGCATCCCCCTCCTCCCCCTTCTTGCTGCTGCTCATCTGCACTTCCAGCGCCTGGCTCCAGAATGAGCAGCCCGGTAGCACATTGTCTCCCTCCCCGCCACCGCCGCTAGGGGGCGCCACAGTGGCAGGCCGAGGGGGGCTCGCAGCTGTGGACGCTGCCGCAGCGCTGGAGGAATTCTTCCTGGACTGCTCCATGTCTTTTTCAATCTGCCTCCTTATTTCCTCGGGAAGCTCCCTGAGCACCTGTGGGTCCACCTGACAACAGGAAAGCAATAACGGATCCTCAGCATGCGTGAATTAAACCATGCTGCTCATTTCACTTCCACCATTTAAACTTTCATGACTAGCCAGTGCATGATATTATGAAATAGGAGAAAACCCCAAATGCTGAATCACAACTTTCTCAAATACCTTCAGTTAGAAGTTTAACTCCAGACCTGGTAAATTGAGCACTAAAGATGTTAGAAGTGCAATGTCAGTATAACCCAGAAAAGAGTAACTTGATAACACAAAACAATGTGCAGTTAGTTGATCTTTCAGATGCTCAGTTTTTATTCTTGGGGTTTTTTTAACCCATATTCCGCCATTGTGTTAGTGGTTACCTGAGATGGTGAAGGCAGGTAGTCTGGAGCGCTGTGGTTGCTGTCAGTGCTCTGCGCTGGAGTGGTGGGTAGGTTAGGGAGCTGGGGCACGTCCCCGTCATGTGCTTCTCTCGCTGCTTGCCTGAAACAAAACAAGCAACTCTATAACATACACAAACAAGCTGCCAGAAGCTAGCCTTAATTAGTATTCTGTATTTACAACAATCAAGAGGCAAATATCTCCTGCAGCTACGGTCCTTAATGATCAACTAGTATTAAGTTAGTTTGCGACAGTAGAGCAAAATGCAAGAAACCTAATGACCAAATACTGTTAAGTTTGAATTATTAACGTGGAAGTAATATTAGCGACTTTAACGAGTGGGTTCGATTCGTTAATATTACTATCCGTTATTATTCGTTCTATTTTGTTTTCAAATTGCGTATCTAGTCAGAATTAAACATGGTCAGTTGATAACCATATGTATATACATAGACACACGTACGTACAGCCAAATTGTGAATGATGCGCGTAATTATGGTGGATCTGAGTTCCTTAATTGCAAAATACCAGTCAGGACTGGCATTCAGTGACACGTGAGTTCGATAAACAGCCGCATGGCGATACTAGATTAGTGCATGAAATCTACGTGGTTCTAAAAATCACGATTGCAATGGACCCATTTTGATGATCATTCATACCGTTCATAGCTCAACCTGATAATCTTGAACCCTTAATTTCACTTGTTAGATGGTTGCGCCTTAATGAAACCAAGTCTATTCTGTATCTTCGGGCATGAGTGGTGGATTAGAATATGAATTGGAATACCACTACTCAGATGGCGCGTTCGGTGACGGACCAGACGCTAATATTACGATCCGCTATTATCGAAAAATGGCTCAATTAGCTAAATATAAACTCGCTAATAATTCAAACTTTACAGTATTAACCCAGCTTCAAGTTAAAATTGACAATCTGGCTCTTTCAGCAATGCTAGACCACTGAGTCACGGGGAGGCCCCATGTGTCTAGTACAACCCTTGCTTCTTACCGGTTGAAGAGCTCCTCTATTGGTCCCTTTCTCTTCTTGGGCAGCAGGACGCGCGCCTTTCTGCCACCTCCTTCGCTGGACTTGGGCAGCAACATGCGCACGCCCTTGGGCCTCTCCCCATTCTGGCTGGCCTCGGGCACCTTGGGCAGCAGCATTCTCACTCCCTTGGGCCTGCCGCCGCCGCCCTCGCTGCTGCCCGGGCCACGCGGGAGCAGCATGCGCACACCATTCTGCTTCCTCTCACTCGCCACCTCAGGGGCTTTGACGGCCGCCACCGCTCTCGGCGCTGAATGCTGCTCTGGTTGTTTGTCCATGTGCTTGGTGTAGTTGAGGATGCTCTGGAGCCCGCGGCCAGGACCCTCTCTGCTGGAGGTGGACTCCAGGCGAGACATCTGAATGCCAACCTGAAGACACACAACAACAAGCTCAAGTCAAGTATGCTACAGCTACAAACTACATGGAATACATCAAGTGATCTAAACATTTTAGAAGAGTGTACCGTATTTCATAAAATAAACCCCATAAAAAAGTATGAATCATTTAAGAAATTCAATCACATTGAAAGGAATCATAGCAGTATGTTATACTCAATACCAAAATCTTGAAAAAGATGATATGGCAAAGATAACAGACTTTGTTGTTTAAGTTCTCATCTCCACTTATTGCTCTCTGTTGAAAAAAGCCAAGCTAATAAAAGTACTAGTTCGTAAAAAATGTGCACAAATTTTTCTCAATATCCTTTTATAGATAGATAATAATGACAATATATTTTGTTTCTCTATTTTGATTAGTTTCAATACGCCCTGCAAGCAAAACAAAACTGCAATCAAAATGGCATTACTAAGTCACCTACCCCTCGCATGTCGGTAGGATCTATTTTAAGTGGTTTCAAGATCCCCATGCACTCCTTAGCGATGACCTTGGCACTATCTGTATGGACTGGTAAGGTGCAAGACTTTGCTACATTGTCACAAATGCCATGACCTGCAAAGTAGGTTTTGCCCCCAGAATTATAAACTGAACACAAGTACAAATATTATGTATACATTCCTTTTTGCAATAAAATGTACTCCAACGGCAAGACAACCATTAATTTATGATAATTTACGATTGCAAATAGATGCACAAGAACTACCGTAATTTCGCGTGTATAAGACGCACCCGTATATAAGACGCACCCCTTGTTCAGGCCTTTGAAATGATGTATAGACCTTAGCTTTGTGTATAGTGCGCACCCTCTTTTCGGATGTATTGTTCAAAATTAACTACTCTTGATTAAAGCTAGAAAGCCAGTAAAACGCACTTCATTATGAGTGAAATGTGACATCAATGCGACATCAGTGCTTATCACTCTGTCTGTGCGTAATACCCATTGTCCTAGGGGTGATATTGATTGTAATCAATGCATTCCGACGGGGAGTGGTTCGGTAATTACAATTCGTAAATGCCGTGGCAAACATCGGTGGGCACAGTCCTGGCAGCATTATAATTGTAATAAGGCGATCCCCGAGTGGCCTGGGGACTCGATGTAAAACACCCTAGATCCCTAGCTTCGTGTATAAGACGCACCCCCACTTTGAGTGTGAAAATTTGTGTAAAAAAGTGTGTCTTATACACGCGAAATTACGGTATATTATTTAATGGATCTAACAGTAATGAGCAATAAATTAACGCCTTGTACAACTATGAGTATTTCTGACCTAATAAACTAACATAGATAACCAAAGTTGCATAGTCATTTCATCAATCACAATTAGTTTAATTTGTTTGTTCTCTAAGACTCTAACATTAAATCAATTCAAGCATTATGTCTGAAATGGTTGTCAATGTTCTGATCTCTCAGAGCTAGTATGAAGTGCAAGCAGCTCTTTGTGTCTTACCCATGAATTTGGCTGTCTCCTTTGGCGCTCCCTCCCTCCTGACCTTGAGTTTGAGGGTGATGGTTTTTGCCTTGACCTCAGCTTTCTGCAGTCGGTTGTGGACTTCCTGCGCCAGCTCCCCCACAAACTTCTCAGCCTCATCAGTCTGGACAATGACAAGCAAAGGCAACTATTACAGACGCTCAATCCAACTACGGCGGGCCAGAGGCTCAGTCCAACCCTTACATCTAGAGGGCTTCTGTCTGTTCAGCACAATATGAACATACATCAATTACAAGTGAAACTGTTTCTTACCCATGGATCAAAGTATGGCCAAGAAAGGAAAGCTTTCCAACTAAGCTAATGTAAGGTATGGAAATTTCAGAACTAAATGGTCTGCCTCTTGTTTGAACTGGCAAGAACAATTTGCTCTTAGTATCAATTTTATTAACACTGGTGAAGATTTGCTGAAATTGTGAAAATATTGGTAGTGAATAGGTTGCATTAATTCTAAGTATGACTATAATAGCTCTTTTAAATCAGATATTCACATGTTCATTATTAAAAATTTGCTATATTTATCACAAAACCTGCCTATACTAAATCTCATGTATGCATATATCAACTTGGACAAATCAAAAATATTCAGCCGCAGGGAGGAACTAAGCTACTGGACATGCTTTACTATGTGACCATAAAGACTCGCCCAATCACCATCAGCTTAAACAGAAAGACAGCAATATTTTCTACTTAATAAGATCACACACAATAATTCATACATCATTGATACTAACATTTGCAAATCGTATTCCATAGTTTATTTCTGCTGAAACAGACTTCCTCTCACACTCCACTTTGATTGGTCGATCGTCTTCGCCTCGGCAGAATTTGAACAGCGATTGGCCAGTTTTTGGTCCGAACTCTTTCTGCAGTTTGTCAATTGTTAGTTTCTGCATGTCCTTGCAGGTTTTGATTCCCATGCTCTGAAGCTTGCGCTCTGTGGAGAAGCCGACACCTGAAGGGAGAGAGCAGTGTCAATATTGGAGGGGATTAAAGGGCCTGACTAGTTACTGCCCCTATTATCAGACCTCTCCTGAGTCCCGAGCCCATACCTCAACACATGCCTGGAGCTTCCCCCCCCCCCCCCCCCCCCCCCCCGTAAAGTGCTGACTGCAGCCATTCTAGCTTTGGAAAATTTTGTAATAAAACAAAAGACAATTAAAAATATTTGAAGGAAACATGCAAAGTAATGATTGAGATTTCCCCATCATATATTTCCTTAAAATTGTTTTTGTGAAAGATATCACAAAGTTAACAGTGCATTCTGGCTAATACTATGAATGCGTTGAGGACTTATAGCCTTGACCTCATAACCATTGTCTTATCAAAACTTAACTCTCCTTGAAATCATTTAAAGGTTTATGATTATATATTAAACACAAAACATAATTGATGTCATATTACAAATATCACAAATATTTCAATCCATGATATTCATACATTTTATCAAGTAAAGTATCAAGTGAGCCAACAAATCCTCTATATCATTCTCCATTGTGAGCAGCAATATTTAGAGATGTGTGTGTCACTCACCTGGCAGGTCCTTGACAAGCTGTTTGGCCATGAAGGCGATGGCCTTGTCACTGGTTAGGTGGTACTGACCGTTGGGCTTGGCTTTCCGGGTCGCCATGCGGGCCAGCAGGATGTTCCCCGCTGAGGGACGACAAGAACAGAAAACATGCCATCAAACAACTCATCTACAACTACACTGTCAACTCATTCAGGCTCTCAGTGATGAGTGCTCACTTGACAATTAAACCTTGTGAGTCCCAATTGCAATTTTCCTTACAAATGTCTGATGTTAAATTGTAGTGGGGATTATTGGCCAAAATCCAGCACCAGGTTGTTCATGTTTAACGATCTTATAAACTTTTGATCCACAATAGTCATGTGACATATGAAAATGAACCTTGAATCCAGTACAGCATTCTGAGAGTCAGTTGCCTAATTTTTGAGCTATGTAGGAGGTGTTTTAAAAATCAACTTCATTTTCAAGGGTTCTTGACTACTTTTTTCCCCATTTTCAATATCATTTGAGAACCAGTGACATTAAGTGGAGAACCTGTGATGTATCAGGTTTCTTTCGACATGAGAAAATCACATTCAAACTCATTAATATATCATTAGCATATGGTTGAATATGCAGTGGAACCAGGGCTATAGCAATACGATATAACAGGTCAAATTTGGTTTATTACACTTCGTATTTGACTTGAGCTGTCAATCAAACAGCTCATTTACATAAAATCAAAATGGACATCCCAATAAACTATTGTCAACAGTTGAATGCCTCGCTTTTTGGTTACACATCGAATGCAAACCATGTTGAAAAGGGGTTTTCGGCAAGGTTTGTATTCGACTTATGATGTTTTCAATATTTTACAAAAGACAAAAAGCCATTTGTTCTAAAGAAGATATAATAACATCTTACCTAGTCCTGCAGATGCGTTGCAATTGGTCTTCTCTCGTATCTCGCGCCTCAGGACCTTGGCGAAACTGATGGGTGTCATCCCAACATCAGCCAACAGGTCAGTGAGGTCAACGTACATCTCATCACAGCTCACTGCCTCAATGTCATGGGTGTAGCTAAATATAGAGGAAAATATAGACAAATAATCACATAAATCCATAAATCTTTGCACTAATGTTATACATAGGATAGCTTAAATAAAATGGAAGGTCATTTCCCAAGACAATTACAATTTATCATGGCTAAAATTACAAAACTCTGTGTGATTGGAAAGAGGCAAGAAAGACATGCAATTATGTCACTGAAATAGAAATTTTCTCTTTTAATTCAGTACAATGGTAAACCTATCCAAATGAAAACCCCTCTACATTAGATGCCTACACATGTTTTGCATTCCCTGGCATGCAAATCCAAATTCCCATTTTGAGGAATTTCCAAATTTCATCCTATTTGAAATCGTTCTTGGTTCAAAGGTTTACCTTAGGAATTGGTATTATATTGATATAGAGAAAACACTATGTGTCTATTGTAATTGGTAAGCGTTGGGTGTCAGGCCTACCTTGCCACTGTGTCATAGAGAGCCTGTGAGACCTGGCGATACTTGTCAAAGTCGTACGGGATGGTCACCAGCGTGGGACACAGCTTCTTGGCTTCACCCATGAACATACCATTACGGACACCCGCCTGTAAGAAAAAATTAAATAAACTTGAGTATGTTTTTAAGGAAAACATTTGACTGTGTTCAAAGTGAGAGTAAGACTTTTTTTGGAAGTAGATTCATTACCATGAATTGAATATATCCTTAGACTCTTTTCTCCTTGTTGACCAGATTATGGTAAATAAGGCGCTGCATGTACTCTCGTTGATGCCTTTGAGCCCATGAGAGCCAGAGAGGAGGAATGACTGGATTAACACATGGAATAGCTGCTGAATGACTGCTAACAAAAGGCATACTTATCCCTCTAAGCATAGATTTTATCATTTCAACTTCTACTCTTGGACTTCATGAAATCACAAGGTGTTCTGAGTAGTGCTCGGATTCGCCGCTAAAAAACGACTCGATCAATCGCTGAAACTGCCGAGCGATTAATCGACATATAACGAGCCCTAACAACTCATTGCACATGCGGTGAAATCAACTGCTGAGCGAAATTAATTGCTGTCAATCACGCTAATTTAGAACCGCCCCACGCCTGCCTAAGCCAATGAGCGACGTAAATTGCTGTCAATCACGCTAATTAGAACAGGCCCATGCCTGCCTAAGCCAATCACGTCCTGCTAGTGTGCGATCTTGCTGGGATCCCACGTGGGAAAGACGTCAGCATGACAAAAAAGATTGCGGATAATTGACGATGTGGCTTTATTTACATTTTCGCCGAACTCGGCGAGCTGTAATGGCGGCTCGAGTGCTCGCCGCCGGCGACGATACGAGCAATAGCTCGAGCCGCCGATTGATCGTACTAGCTCTAGTTCTGAGGTTAGAAACCAACTGTTTGACAACACGTCATGAGAGTAGTTTCTGACTGACCTTTCTGGCCTCGTAGCTGCAGGAGGCTATCTCTGCCATGGAGCTGTATTTATCCATGCCTTTCTGTAGCTGCTGTAGCCGCGCCGTCTCCTCCTCTCCCTCCTCGTCGTCCTCCATGGCGGCGCCACCTCGCGCCAGCCGGCTCCTACGCCACTGAGCCTTCTCGTACTCCAGGTTGGTCCCCTCGCGAGGCTTCGCACCGCCGCCTTTAGAATGTGTCACAGCCACCGCCTTACCTGAACAACAACAACAAACACAGGGACATCACAAACCAAGATCTCAGCATCCAAACAATGGACAGATTTTATATATTTCATATTGAGTCTTACTGTGAGCACGCATGAGTATGTGAAAATATGCTTGTACACCGTGGCCTGTCAATGTAAACACCTCCAATCAACAATTGAGTACTGTCTTAGGGCCATAATTTTATTACAAATGACAACCTCCACAAGTAATAGGCTTGTGTTTACAGGTAAAGTGTGAGGGCTTGCTTAATAGACATTGCACTGTTTAGAGTTGTGGGGTAATGCTGCAGCAGAACTGAAGTCCCAAAAGCATCTCCTTGTTTCACTTTCTCCTTTGTTAGAGTGCTGCTTTCTCATTTTGCTGCAAACAACCATAGGTCCTAGGACAACTTCAAATTTTGAATCATGGTAAAATATAATAAAGTAAAGTGAGCCAGATAAAAAAACAATACAATGCAAATTCGCTTCAATAGAACATGAAAGAATATTTCTCTTTGTGGAAACTGACCTTTGAGATCTGGGCGATCCCTGAGCCCGACAGACACAAAGAAAGAGTCCATGTCTATATGCATGATGATCCTAGAGGGACGCCCCTGTTGCTCACCAGACAACTGCAAGATAAATAGAATATCACATACTTCACACAATCACCCACTTTCAAGTTAGTTGCAGCATTTAAGGTACATGTATGAGGTGTATAAACCATCTTATACAGTATCAGAGACAATTGGAACACCAGCTGAATGTTTGCTCTAGCTCTTCTCAAACTGTGAACTCCTTGGCAAGGAGCTATTCAGACAGCCCTACAAACGTCAAACTAAATTGATTTTAAATATGCCATATTTCTCATTTCCACATTTCACTCCTATAATTAAAGATATTTCTAAAGTTGAGTTCCATGTTATTCATTAATTCATTCATTGAATTTGTTTACCATGCAAATCAGGGTTTTAGAAACTGGTTGCCCAAAATTATCATTCTAAAGATTTTGAATGTCCTATTCAGTGTCTTAGCCAGGATTTAGAAAGTGGGTGCCTAAAACTGGCAGTTGTAAAATTTTTGGGCGTCCAAATTTTTAAGGGGGATCACAATATACTCATATTTAAACCATAAACATGTATAAGTTTATCAAAATAAGGCATGATATCTTTATACAATGTCATGGGAATAAAATATATACTTGAGATTGACATTTTAAGAAATTCTTCACAATTTTTTTTGGGTGTCCTGAAGGGTGCTTTTTAAGGGTTTCGGTGTCCAAAAAGACACCCAGACGCCCTGCTGGCTAAGACTATGATCCTATTTTTCAAGGGATACCACAATATACTCAAATTACAACCACAAACATGTATCTACTTAGTGACATAAGGCGTAATATTTTTATAAAATGTCAGGGAATTATACTGATATTGAGGTAAAAACAATTCCATTATATGCCTGAAATAGAAATTAGAAATTACTTTCAAAAAGATTTGGGTGTCCCTAAATGGTTTTAGAGGGTTTTGGAGTCCAAATGACAAAAAGACGCCCTACTGACAAGGACTATGATGCAAACCTTCTAGATTTTATCAAGCTGCCAAATGTTATTCATCAGAGCCCATTGCTTACCTGCTGAGAGATGATGGTGTCTCCTATGCCCAGCTTGACGCTGTCCTCTATGTACTCCCGCAGGCGCTGGCGGCCCGGGAAGCTGCTCTCGCCGCTACTCTGTAACTGCGTCACGTACGCCTTGAACTCCGCACCCCAAGTGGACAGGAAGTGCAGGCGAGAGTTGCCGTAGTATTCTGACATGAAATTAGGATCACCAGACTTGGCTGATGAGTGATGGGATGAGTTGAGTGTTGTAGAAGACATGGAGGTGTGATTAGGTGAGGGGGTGTCCACAGAGGAATTGTCCAGTGTAGGGGGCGCCACTGTCAGCTTGGGTGGAGTCTGAGGACGAGGGGAGAGCCGGGCACCCACACCTCGCAGCTTATTGGCACAGCGCGTGCTGCTGGTTTTGAAAATCCTATTGTGCCTCAAGTAGCTCGCACTAGCAGCAGCAGGTTTGGATGACGCCGATGTGTCGCCCTCCTCGCCGGAGAAGATTTCTAGCTGTGGCATATCGGGGTCGCTGGAGTAGGGGTCGAGGAGGAGGGGTGGGATGCCCTCCTCTCCTCCATCCTCCTCGCTCTCCTCCTCCTCATCCTCTCCCGCCATCCTCTCAAACTCCTTCTTCAGCAGCTCAATCTCACTCGCCGATAACGCCTTCTCGTCAGCCTCACTCTCGTCCTGCGACTCCTCCTCCGCCAGCAGCAGCGCATCCGATGCCTCCTCTGACACCGGCTTCACACACTCACCCGCTGCCAGCATCTTCTCTCTGATGCTCTCCATACCACTGCCACCGTCTTGGTCCATATCCGGCATGCTCACAACCGAGGAGGGATCTAACTTGTCCGCTGGTATGAACTGACTCAAGTCTATGGCTGTAGCACCAGCATTGTTGACCAGGGTGATTTCGTAAACCAGACCTGCCTTGCCTGAGTCCTCTCCATCCTCCGCACTGTTCTGGCTGATGAAGACAGAGGGTGATGAGTCCATCAGCTCACCCTCACTAGACATTGCCGCTGCTGCTTCACAGTTGGTTTCTGAGTTCACATTAGAGGAATCCTCCAGAGGGCTCACAGACTGACTATTGTTACAAGTCTCATCTAGGCCATGCGTTTCTTCTGCCCTCTCAGCACTTATTTCACAAGTTTCCTCCTCTGCTTGATTATGTGGCTTCTCCTCTAGAGTAGGCTCATCATGTTCTGCCACTGGCTCGTTTGCTTCTCCCAATTCTTCACTATCACTTACACTCTCTTTTACTTTTTCTAAATATGAACTGTCATTTTTGATTACTTTTCCTCTCACACTTACATCACCATCTGCGTCCTGATCACTGGTGACAATGTCTTCACTGCAGATATTTTTGCTGTCATCAGGACCTGAAACTTCCTCCCCCTCCTCACCACTTTTTCCCTCCTCCTCCTCCTTTGTAGTCACCTCTTCTACTTTGCTTTCCTCTTCCTCCTTTACTTCTCCCTTCTCCTCATCCATTTTCCTTTCCTCTACTTCTTTATCGTTCTCTTCCGTTACTTCAGCCAGACTCTCACTTTCTATTCCTACTTTCTCAACCCCTTCCTCCTCCTCCCCCTCCTTAACCTTATTCTCCTCCTCCCCCTTTTCTCCCACCTTTTCCCCCTTTTTATCAGTCTCTATTTCTTCCTCCTTTTCATCACTACTACTACTGGATTTGATGCTGCTCTCTGTGCTGGGATTCTTTATATTTCTTTCTGGTGAAAAAAGCTCAGTGCCCGATGAGTCTTCAAATAAGTCTGTCTGAGAATCAACGTTAGAGACATCAGCATCTTCTGCCTCAAAGTCTATGTCCCTCTTTTCTTTAGATATCTCCTCTGGTTCAGTCCGATCTGGAGACTGAGGGATAGTCTCCTGATCTGACTCAGAATCAGAATTTACAGGTGGTTCATAATCGTCCTCGTCATCTGACCTATTGTCTCTATTCACCATGTACTGGGAGTCATCCACGACTCTCCCATACCGGCCGGACCTTCGTTTCTTAAAACTCACTTTTTTCTCACTCTTTTTGATCTTTGTCATGTGCGGTGGGGGAGCCTCGTCTGCTGAGCCTGTGCCGTTGGGTCGCTTGGGTTTGTTCTCTGGCGGGGATATTCCCACCTGCCGCAGCAGCAGGCCTATGTCACAGGTGTCTAGGTCCACGTCACTGTCATCCATCACTTCAGGGCCCTCCCGCAGCGGAGACAGCGGCCTGCTCTCAGCCTTCTCCCCATTCTTCTGCTTAGCCTCCTTCGCTGATGCTCTCTTCTTGGCTCTCTCAGCCTTCTCAGCACTAGCACTCTCCTTAGCCTCTTCCTCTGCCTTACTCTTCTCCTCCGCCTCCGCCTCCTTAGTTTTCTCCTCCTCTTTCTTGGTGGGTCGGAATGTCACTTTTCTCCTGAACTCCCGCTTCACTCCCACACCTCTCTTTTTGAGACTGAGACTCGAGCGCTGATATGATTGACCGGTGAATATCTTGCGCTGTTGTCCAGCACTGGTTTTACTGCTGTCACTAGAGTCACTGGTGGCTCCACCTACAGCAGTTCTGTTTGCGGCAACAGTCGCAGGCGTGATGGCATTAGTGCTGCCCTCTACTGTGCTGCTGGTTTTTTTCAGTATGCCACTGAGTGTGCGACTGGCAGGAGCTGTCGCACTGCTACTGTTCACAGGAGGAGGGGCTACCTTAATGGTTCTCTTCACACCTTTGGCAAAAACGGGTTCCCAGTCAGTGGCGCCACCTATCATATCTGTGCTGGTGGGAATGGGATCTGATTGGTTGGCTGGCATGAAGCGTATCTCCTGCTGGCCCGCAGGCTTGTCATACAGCTGGTAGGCCGCGTACGGCAGCAACTTCTTGGCAGCAATACTGAAACAAAATAATAAACACTATCTTACAACTTCTAAATAGGATATACCTCAAACACTTCAGGCAGACCTATTCATCTTCAATCAAATCCCTGTATCACTGTCCATTTTACTCTTTAACAAATGTGGAACTTGACAAAGTTTCTTCTGATTCAAGCCAATGCATGAAGTAACTTGAAGGAGAAATAAAAATTGCAAAAATTGAAATGGCTAAATTGGCTTAATTAAAAGATTATATCAAAATTACCAAACCATGATTGAAAGAAATTGATTGAAAGATGATGATTGGTTTTAAAGAGGATTGACAAATTCAAAAATATTCATTTGAATGGTGAAGTTACTTTTTCTGAAAAGCAGACTAGATATCGTAAAAAAATCTTTTAAACACTACTCTTATTCTTGACTTTTTTCTTAACATTTGATGAATTTCTAGCACCTTGCAGCATTGAGTGACAATGGGTTGTCTATTTGTAATGAACCTCAGAATGTGTTGATGACATAGAAGTACTTTCAAGTGTGACTTACCTGTCCATGAGCCATTTAGGTTTGACTATGCGCAGGTTTTTGAGTGTCTTGAAGCCCCTGACCTTGCTGTCTGGCAGGTTGTTAGCGATGATGTGTGTCACCTGCCGCTTATCGTAATATTGGAGGTACGACCCGCCGTGCTTCGCCATCAGGTCGCGCAGATCGTTTGCTGAGGGATCTGAGACAAACACAAAACCAATTAACTCATGTTTAGAAACATACAACAGCACAGTGCAGAAATGAGATATTTGCCATTAGAAAAGGAAATGCCTTCAATCTGAGAGGGCATTCCTAAAATACAACAATGCCAGTTCTCCATAGACTTTGAGGAGGTTGCCCTAGGAAAAAGATCTTTTTAAAGACTTAAATACTTTTAAACAGATATGGATCATATTAGCAGACAAGTTTCTACAAAGTGCTTATTGTAAACATAATTTGTAATTGTAGAAGAGAGTAAGTAAGAATTTGAAGTATTATGTAGTAAACATTTTCAGCTTTTGCATGAATAAAAATTCATGAATACCCTTTGCCTTAAGGCAAGAAGGTCCAGAGCCCCCTCCAGTCTCATCTCTAAGAATCACATGTTTTCCTAATACATGTCAGACTTCAATGGGTTAATTGTAAAGATGGCTAATGGGAACCAGACCTTCAATTTACCTGGTGGTCATTGCTATCGCCTTCAACACCTTTTTGAATGGCATTACAAGTTTGAGTGAGATATTTTTAAAATACATTCTAATTATTATATTGTAACTTGATGTTAAATATTTGATGGTTGTATGTTGTCGTCAATGATATAATTGAGATAATCAAAATGTATCTATATGTACAGAGAATTTCCTCTCTGAATATGTATGACTAATATCATACAAGAAAGAAACATTATTAAGTGAATATGTCACATTTCATTATGTGAACATGATTTCCAATAGAATTGCCATTTGGTATTAAGGGAACTCCAATACTCACTTGTATAACCATTGACCCAGATACAGATGCCCTTGAAGATGGTGGTTCCGGCCAGCTGGTTGGCTTTTGTGGCAGCGAACTGTTGCTGAAGCTTCTGAATCTTGGCATTCATGTATCCTCCCTGAAAGCAAACAGCCAACATGCAGGTAAACCTCCAAACGAGAACACCTCCTATTGTACACTCTTAGTACATATCCCATTTTATCCATATATATGTAGCACATGGAAAACCTCTGAACACTTAAAATTATGTTTTAAACTTCTATATCTAGTTTCAGTGTGGTCAAAGGTCTTAGAAGTAGATCAAAAATAAACTATATATGACAGACTCAATGTATAGCAGGCCATTTTTTGGACAGTAAAATCCTGAAAATAGAATGGAGGCAAGTGCCAAGTTGCTACCATATTGAAACGGTAACCATACATTAGTTCAGTGGAGGGATAAATCCAATGAAATTTTTGACACAGATACTTAAGTGATTGGTATACACTAAGGATGATCAGGATTTGAAGCAGATAAAAAAATAAAGAGATTATTGTGAGAATGGTGCTGAACAAGGAGAACCAAGACTTTGCAATCACAGATCAAGAGATGGAAGCACGGGTGTGTGTGTATTCCTAGACAGAGATGATTGATTTTGGGTAGGCAAGGATTCTATTTAAAGATGTTGGCAGTGCTATACAATATATACATATAGCCAATAAACATCTTTCCAGACTTTGAGGTATAAGGTGCCTCCTAGGACTGTAAATTATAGACTAGAATTAGTGGGCCTATACATTTTTAGGCACTTTCAAAAACTCATGATTCTAGAATGCAGCAACCAGAGTAAATTGATGTGCCCTGTCATCTGCATACTGCAGTTTTTTGATCTGTCATTATAGCAATTGTATTTTCACCGGAAGCACTGAGGATTGGATTTGCCTTCATTGCAATAGAGCACAATCTTCTGGAAACAATACAAATTTGCAATTAGGGTAACCCAACGTCTTCATTGAATAAGACAGGGAGTTCCACTTAAGGTGGCCGTAAACGTTTCGTCCTCAGGGAAGCCTGTTTTGAGATTTATGTATTATGTTAATGAACCGGGTCTTACCCTCCTTATGAAAAAAAACCCATAGCTCTACTCCACTCCTAAGTTCATAATTTGTGAAAAAGCTTGATTTGACAGGTATGAACAGACAGACAGGACAGACTGCATGCTTCAATGTTATGGTCATGTGACCCCAGTTAGCTGATAAGCCCCTCCCACCTCCTTATCAAAGCTACAGGAAATGGATGTGTATTGGATTGGTAACTGATTAGAGCTGGCATTTAAGGTCAGCCAGTCTTTTCTTTGTATGCAGGTGTTGGTTAGAAAGGATGTCTGTTGGGTAAGGTGGGCCACTTTAGCACCACAGACAATGATGTTTTAATCAATTCAAAAATAGTGTATTAGGGATTAGTCTTAATCAAAATGTGGCTCCGGCTGTCTGAGAAAAACAGGAAACATCCCAGTTTTGGGGCTTCAAGTAAAAAAAATGTGTGTATTTAATGGGAAAACCTGGACTTTTGGGAGGATGTTGGGTCAATCCGTCTCATACCTTCAGCTGGAACAGACACTCTATGCTCTATGGATAACTAACAATACTATAGTATTTATCAACTTGGTTTCATTTTCAAACACATGTTTTTCTCAAACAATAATACAGCTATCATGATATAGTTACCCAAAGTACAATTACACCCATATAATTCAGCTATTAACTAATTGAAGCCTGGATTGTATTTTTCACAACAATTGTTGTCAATTCAGTTGGAGACACAAAGGAGATTGAAATTGCAGGTGAATAATTGGGTTTATTGATTGATTATCACTGTGGCCTCAGCTCTGAGGAAATAGATACAGGTATGTGTGGTGTCATAATCCCCTCAGGACTCCCCATTCTAGAACAATGAGTGTGGTGTCACTCATAATCCCCTCAAGGATTATGGGAGTCAGGAACCAATGTCTAAAAATAAGATTTGCTATGGGTATAGGAAGGTCACTTCCTCTAAGCATTTCAAGCAGTGTAGTTGTGAATGTGGACAGTCTACTCATATGGGATTCATTAGACAAAGGAATACTGTGTCAGACCTCAGGGAAAGTTGCCATTTCTGCTGCAAAATATGTATGGATTACTCATTCTGGATTATGTAACTTGGATCACTGGAGTGGAGATACAGCAATAGAGGTTTGTGAAATTATCTTTCTTTCAAGGCCCAGAATCTAAAAGCCACCTTGTCAGAAAGCTATGCTTTGGAAGTTTGGATAGCTTCAGAATTGGCCCTGCAACATGTTTGTCTTAGATAAATGAAGCTAAAACCCCCATTTAGAGCATTACAAGCTTTTATTTGCCAAATCAATATACTTGCAGTCAAAGAGTCTGCCAGCATAACACACTAGATAGCTGAAAATTTATTTTGATGGCACAGTTCTTTGAATTATTAAGAATTCAAGAGCTATAATGCATTACATTAGCATGCAAACAAGATGCCAGTCTACTAGGTAGCTTGGGTGATGTCATATGCCCATATATGGAATCCAGTTGACAGGGATGTTAGGCAGTTGCAGAAATGTACTCATTTAAATACTTTTTTTGAGGTAATTGAGAAGAAAAAATGTTGACAGTTGTGAAATACAATGGAAGGTTACTTTATCTTTCCACTTGGACAAAAATAAATACATTAAAGTAGTAGCAAAAAGTTGCACAGTAACTTTAACTGTGAAATACACAAAACTGCCATTTTCTCAGCTTAGTTTTCTATAGTTTTACTCTCACGGCTGACATGAATTTAGACACAACTCTTAATCAATTAGCTTCAAACTTTGTATATAGATTCTAAAACATGTTCTCTAGAAATCTAGACGGGGATATTGCAATATCTTATCCAGGGGCTTAGCCGCAATGCGTCCAGCGTGTCATTTGGACACGCAGAACACTGTTTTTTGACAGTTTGGACACCCAAAAGTTTATGTCAGAATTTGCTGAAGATGGCTTTTCTTAGAAGATAGAAGATGTAGAAGCTGTAGTGTCACTTTTATAAGACACACAAAGCAGTATCTGGCCTAAAAAAGCAAAATCTGTAAAGGTATAAGGTCTATCTTATTAGTAGTATGTATTTTGTACCACACTTTGGACACGCAAAAGTCTATGAAACCTCTATTTGGACAACCTGTTTCTAAATATCGACTAAGACCCTGATCTTATCTGGTTAATTTTTATAGTGAGTCAAAAATCAAGAAACCAAAAAAAGCATTTTTTTCCTAAAATGTTGTTAGATAAATGGCCATAAAAAAAGTTAGGGGCCATATTTTACAAAACCCTTGTCTAGATCTCTAGAGACAAAGTTTTTTTTCAATGTTTTAAAAAATCAGGTTATTATCTTAGATCCTGCTCTTAGATTTGCGTCAGCCGTGACATATGTACTGAAAATTGATTAGTCAAAGTTTTGACCCCAATTTCTTCAAAATATTTGGAGCACATACAGCCTATCCATATCCTATGTATTCCTTAGAATCTCAGCTTTCTAAAAATATATAGTTTGCTAGGGGTTTAGTGTACAAATAATGAGAAATCAGCCATTATTTGAGGGAAAGTCTGCTCTCCACCGGAAACGTTTACAGCCACCTTAATAGCATTTGAGGAACTACCTAAATATATCTAAAGTTGTTAATTGAGCAGTATTTAGCAACTGACTAAATCACTTTTAACAGCAAAAATGTGATTCTATAACCGCTTGGGCCTTATTTCTTAATAAATAAATGTAATCATATCATAATTTACCATATGTACAGACCTCATGTAGATAAGTGTTGGGACAATCATCGATTATAATCACTAATCAATCGTTTACCTCTCTGATTCTGATTAATCATTTACGATACTGGCATTCGATAAAAATCGGAAAATGTGACACCTAGTGGTAAAATATAGAACTAAATGACAGACAAGTTGTCAGCTTTCTAGATATGAAACTAAGCTCCAAAAACACTTCAAAACGAAGTTAAGGTAGGTGCTAATAGCAATTATTATTAGGCTCTAGACCTCTAGTACCCAATAACTGCAAAAGTGCGATAAACTGATTATGATCGATAATCGATCGGTTGGCTGTAACTGATTATCGATCTTGAAATTGCAACCGATTCCCAACCCTAATGTAGATATAGGCTAAGTGGTCAATTTCCTAAAATTGTGCTGATTCTTTAGAAATATACATGTCACCCAAAGATTAAGGATTTACACTGAGGATATCTATCTTTAAATTCCTTAGAAGTCAATGTACAATTTATAATATAGATTTCGGGGTTTGACTTTCCCAGGGGACAGTATGCTCCTATATTTTGCTGTGGGCCCCTAGATCTTTCAGACTAGGGGCCCAAAATAATATGCACATAACAACTAGAAATCCTGTTTTTGATCACTAATTATTGTAATCAAAAGATCTTTTCGGGCCCCTAGCCTGAAATCAAAGTGTCAAACACTGTACATATCTGCACATGCTGCGCAAGTCCCAAGACTATGTGCATAAACAATTTATATCTCAAATCAATCACAACAAGCTACATGTACTGCGTTCCTTGTTTGGCATTTGCTTGAGTATTTTTTTTATAAACAGAGATCTTTCAAATCTGTTCCAATCAAGCTCCAGGTGACTTTTTTGCAATAAAAATAGTGATCAGGTACAGGAATTGTAAAAACATTAGTAGCGACATGCATCCCCATACATCAAAAACCAAAGCCTACATTATATATGAGCAATTGTGTAAGGCCTAAAAAAAGAAAGTGTTTGTTTCCTGTAACGGAAAAAAAATAGGGGTAGGTAGGTATAGGTAAAAAACTTTTTCTGGATTATCTTTTTTAACCAAAAAGCGTAATTTATGCATGTTTTATCTTGATTGGTCCTCGAGTTAAAAGGATGGAAAAAACTTTGAAGTAGTGATTTTTTTGAGTAAAAAAGTTGTTACGTTAGGGTTACAGGAAACAAATGTTTACAACTTTTTTAGGCCTTAAAAATAAAGCTGCTATGAGGGAAAGACTTATTTTAACATTGCCAAGTAAAGGGAGGTGTGTCTATGTTCATAACTATATAAATATATAGGCTAGTCAATAGCAATAAATATACATGTATCCATATCATAAGGGTTATGTTGGGCCTATCCATGGGCATAGCTATCGGTGTGAGAGTACAACATGAAAAAATATTTCAGTAGTATTGCCTCGGCGAGGCTATAAATTTGCACCAATGCTCAGTGGCAGGTCTTAATGGCTATTATAGCGCATTTGAGTGATAAGAAATTATCCTACAACTCTGTGGACATGGTCTTAGCCAGCAGGGCGTCTGGGTGCCTTTTTGGACACCCAAACCCTTAAAAAGAACCCCTCAGGACACCCAATTTTTTAGCTGTGGAATTTCTAAAAATCTCAAGCTTATAATTGAATTTTTGCATCTCCTTATAATTCCCATGACATTGTTTAATGATATCATGCCTTATTTTGATGATTTTATACATGTTTATGGCTGAAATATGAGTATATTGTGATCCCCCTTAAAAATTTGGACGCCCAAAAATTTTGCAACTGCCAATTTTAGGCACCCAGTTTCTAAATCCTGGCTAAGACACTGTCTGTGGATATGACACAAAAATCATGTTTTCTAGTGGTTGCTCAGCCTGGATTTGGTCCCGGCTCCCTGCTGTGAACCGGGACCACTTTGGAGCTGAGGAGCCTCATTCTGGATTTGGTCCTGGCTCCCTGCTGTGAACCGGGACCACTTCAAAGCCACAGAAACAGCTTCTCACTGTACATAGTGTGTTTTCCAAGCCTAGGTATTTTCATGGCAGTGCGCTATAATTAGTTATCAGGCATTACTGCCATTAGCCTCTAGTCTAGAGGTAGCCGGGGCCGACTCTAATACTCATTTTATATATTGACGTTATTGGTATTAGAGTCGGGATAAGCCCAAGGCCCAAGACCATTTTCATAAACAATAGGCGGCATGTGCCGAATTACAAATAGAAGTCGCTCTTTGATTAATTAATTCTCGCTCTGACCTCTCGCAATCTCGGCAAGATGGTGATCACCGTTTGATAAACAAACCTTCTCAAGAAACCTTTGGACTACCGTTCCGTTAAAAGTGATTTTACCAACACACATTGCTAGCTCATATTAGTCATCCTAGTGCAGTCAGGTATGAGATAAATTTGACACCGACGGAGAAATTTGGGAAAATTGAAAACTAACATTGTAGGGTATAGGGCCGTGTGTCGATGTTCATACCATATAGTCAATAGCAAAAAATTATAAATATCAGGGTATGGACATCGCTGTCGGCTGAGAGTAGTAGACAGGGAGTGGATACTGTGCTTGCATCCTCAAATGTCGCTGCCTCCCATCTCCTTGGCAACTATATGACCTAGAAAGGATGCTGCATGCTAATTGCACAGATCAGATCACGTGACCAAGGCTACACCGCGTAACCCGAGGCGCACATACCCTAGGTACTAGCATGCTGTGCCTATGGCGTTGCGGTTCAAGGGGATGTATTTCTCTGCTGTCGGTTAGTCTAGAGGTGATCCTGTGGCTGTGAGAGAATCAATAGCTCAAAATTAATTAGAGTATCAAAATAGAACTATGGAAATTCATTTAACCATGGTCGTCATGGTGAATACACCGGCACGCTAGTTTCTATCTGGAACTGATGATAGACGAATTTGATTTCAGTGTAGTAATAGTATTAACACAAAGACGCCATGCCGCTACTCATAAACGCTACCTCCCATTTCACACTGACTTGGTGAAAGCCGTCCCAAACTTGGCCAATACTCACAGCTGCGCTCCAGCCATCGCCATCGCCGCAGACTTTACGCTTCCCTGCCCCAGTAGTTGACTCCATTCTGCAGTATGGTATCCTAAAGCTTTTGCAAAAAGATTTTTTCAGACATATCTGTTCGAGAAATTGTCAGCATCAGACAGGAGAGCTGCCATCTTGAAAGTGCCCGTAGGTAAACATTTCGTCAAATAAAATAACGAACCCTCCCTGATAATGTGAATATCTTAGAACAAAGGCACTATCAGGGCGTTTAGTCAATATAAATGGAATATGTTTTTTTAAATGATAGAGCAATATTGATATTATCTTTAATCATTATCCCAAAATGCGTATACGTTCACTTCGCTTTTCATTGGCAATGAGCACTCCCTAAGTTAGTTTCCGGCAGGGGGCGCTGACCTATGCTATGGTTATTTTGAAAACATTTCCCCCATAACTAGCCGTGAGGAACATGAGTTCAGATCATTCAATCTAGTATACATTGAGAAAGATACGTCGAGAACATGTTAACACGATTCTCAATCAAGAGATGTAAGTAGGGTGCTATTCCACATTATTTTCTGCTAACTTCCCGATTATCGCCCAGTTGACTGTTGGGTTGTGTGGATGTGGCTCATACTCAGTCAATTTAACCCGTTCCTAGCAGACACCAACTATGCTCAGTAGTTAGGTAACAAACATATAGATATATGCATGGGCAGAGACATTTATACCACAATAAATATCCACAATATTCATATTTTAGTCCATAGCCCACGAGGGGGGGGGGGGGGGGGGGGGGGAGGGGAGGAGAGGACCTGAATTATGTATTTAGAGCCCTGCAGGCTGCACCTATTCAGGCTAATGAATCCCTCATCAAATCTTTGCATGATGAACATTTGTATCCGTTAGCTGTTTTGAGATATTGACTTCCTAAGGGCTATTCCATTTAATATGACGCTGGCATGGCCAGGAAGCGAGCGAAGCTTTGGATGACCATTTTTTTTTTTTACTTCTGACCAAAATACAGCATTGATTGACCGTAAATTAATGGCATACAAAACATTACGATTTTAAACTGTCTTAAAATTTATATTTCGCAGCTGATTTTGACGAGAATGCAATGGCCAGTAGAATGAATTCTGGCGGTTCTATCGATCTAAACCGCATTAAAATTGACCCACGGACAGGCGAGAAATTCAGTTTTAACTTGGATATAGTAGCGGCCACGGCGTTAGTATGGCCAGGAAGCGAGCCGAGAATTGAGCCACGGACGGGCGAGAAATTCAGTTTTAACGTGGATATACATGTAGTAGCGGCCACTTTCATTCATATTTCGCAACTGATTTTGACGGGAATTCAATGGCCAGTACAATGAATTCTGGCGGTTCTATCGATCTAAACCGCAATGGTCAGTAGAATGAATTCAGGCGGTTCTAAACTGCATTAGAATTGAATTGCATTCATATTTCGCAACTGATTCTGACGAGAACTCAATGACCAGTACAATGAATTCTGGCCGGTTCTATCGATCTAAACCGCAATGGTCAGTAGAATGAATTCAGTCGGTTCTAAACTGCATTAGAATTGAGCCACGGACGGGCGAGAAATTAAGTTTTAACGTGGGTATACATGTAGAAGCGGCCACTTTCTTTCATGCACGTGCATTCATGCATTTCATCCAATGCGATGAAATGTAAGTGTTTGGTATTGTTGTACTGCACATTACGTAATTGTCGACCAATGAAATCGGTCGTTACTTAACCTACTAAAGATTCCTCCACAACGGAAGTGGTCCGCACGTTGCCTCGCACGTTGGACGATATTGTTGTCCCGCACGTGGGACGGTGACAACTTTCTGGGTCCGTGTATGTATTTCTTATAGTGATAGTGACGTCATATTCACTCATATACACACACGCTCAATTGACGGATTGCGAGGCTTCGCGAAAGGCCTACGGCGTTTCGAGCTTCGCTCGCTAAAAATACATGGGGGGGGGGGGGGGGGGGGTGGAACGCCCACAATTTCAGACCCCCCCCAATGATTTTTTTTTTCATCTAACCCCCCCCCCACCAATGATTTTCATTACTTTTTCAAAACACCATGCCCATTGTGTTTTTTTAAAATACAACCCCATACCCATGTTGTAATTTGCGACCTCAATTCTGGTATGTACCAGAATTGTTGAGATAATTTTGCAATTCTAGTACGTACCAGAATTGTTCCCTGCAAACAATTCTAGAACGTACCAGAATTGTCAGAACAATTCTGGTAATATGACGCTGGCATGGCCAGGAAGCGAGCGAAGCTTTGGATGATCATTTTTTTTTTACTTCTGACCAAAATACAGCATTGATTGACCGTAAATTAATGGCATACAAAACATTACGATTTTAAACTGTCTTAAAATTTATATTTCGCAACTGATTTTGACGAGAATTCGATAGCCAGTAGAATGAATTCTGGCGGCTCTATCGATCTAAACCGCATTAAAATTGACCCACGGACAGGCGAGAAATTCAGTTTTAACTTGGATATAGTAGCGGCCACGGCGTGGTATGACCAGGAAGCGAGCCGAGAATTGAGCCACGGACGGGCGAGAAATTCAGTTTTAACATGGATATACATGTAGTAGCGGCCACTTTCATTCATATTTCGCAACTGATTTTGATGAGAATTCAATGGCCAGTACAATGAATTCTGGCGGTTCTATCGATCTAAACCGCAATGGTCAGTAGAATGAATTCAGGCGGTTCTAAACTGCATTATAATTGAATTGCATTCATATTTCGCAACTGGTTTTGACGAGAATTCAGTGGCCAGTACAATGAATTCTGGCGGTTCTATCGATCTAAACCGCAATGGTCAGTAGAATGAATTCAGGCGGTTCTAAACTGCATTCGAATTGAGCCACGGATGGGCGAGAAATTAAGTTTTAACGTGGATATACATGTAGAAGCGGCCACTTTCATTCACGCACGTGCATTCATGCATTTCATCCAATGGGATGAAATGTAAGTGTTTGTTATTATTTTACTGCACATTACGTCATTGTCGACCAATGAAATCGGTCGTTACTTAACGCCTAAAGAAATCCTCCAGAACGGAAGTCGTCCGCACGTTGAGTGATATTGTTGTCCCGCACGTTGAGTGATATTGTTGTCCCGCACGTTGAGTGATATTGTTGTCCCGCACGTTGAGTGATATTGTTGTCCCGCACGTGGGACGGTGACAACTTTCTGGGTCCCTGTATGTATTTCTTATAGTGACGTTATATACACTCACGCGCAATTGAGGGATTGCGAGGCTTCGCGAAAGGCCTACGGCCTTTCGAGCTTCGCTCGCTATTACAAGTGTACCAGAATTGTTGATTCAGGCAATACTGGGACGTACCAGAATTGTCCGAGAACTTTTTACCTGCCAGCTAAATGGTGCCGTTGGTCACATACTTTGTCGTAATGTATCGAGTAGTTCCGGAAGAAATCAATTAGCGGCAAAGTTGAAAGTACTTGAAACTTACTGCGTCATTAAGCAAGCGATAGGAAAATAATTCACGGACAATTCTGGTACGTCCCAGAATTGTAGTAACAATTCTTGAAGAAAACGTGTACCGGAATTGTATAGTCAGACAATTCTGGTACGTACCGGAATTGCACAATTCTGGTACGTTCTAGAATTGCTACATGTAATAAACAATTCTGGTACGTACCAGAATTGCACAATTCTGGTACGTACCAGAATTGAGGTCGCAAAGTACAACATGACCACAAAAAATTGCCAGGTAGCCCCCCCCCCCCCCCCCCCCCCTGGTAATTGGAGTATTGGTATTACCTGGTGTGGCAGTGATATCATAGTCTTAGCCAGCAGAGCATCTGGCTGTCTCTTGGACACCCAAATATCCCCCCTCAGGACACCCACATATTTCGGGAAGTACTAGTTTCTTAAAAAGTCAATTTCAAGAATATGATTGAAAATTTTCCACCTTCATATATTTGCCATGACATTGTAAATTAATATTATGCCTGCTTTTAATGAGTAAATACATGTTTATGGCCATTTATGGCCTCAGTATATATCGGTGTCTCCCTTGAAAAATAGGACTTCCAAAAATTTTACAATTGTCAATTTAAGACACCCAGGTTTCTAAATAAATCCTGGCTAAGACCCTGAGTGCTATGATACATGTAATGCACTTTCATTTTCCAAAATTTCTTTAAGATGGCTCTATAGAGTTTGTTTTCTCTTTCAGTTGCTGTCTATGCTATCAGTTTGTCAATGGTATTTGGAGGAATTTATAGATATGTCCACAAAACTGAATCTCATGCAAAGGCTGTTCACTACAATAAACATGGTATGTAACATTCATTCGTGAAATCCGTTTCTAAGATATCTATCAAACATTGGTTGTTTCTAAAGGCATATATTTTTCTCTATCTAGTTGGTCAGGATCAATAGCATATGAGTACATGAAACAATAGTGCTTGCCCATTTGGCCTTATTTCCCTGGCAAGGAAAATGACTCAGGACTAGGAATTTAGAAAACATCCCTGACTTGCCATACACAAACATTGGAAATGAAATAACATCTAATAAGATCTCAGTGAAATGAATTCATGGTCTGACAGGCTTATGACAATATGATGTTTTTGTATAATTGTCTCAGACTAACTTGTGCCTGCTTACCATTATAGCTTTAATCATTACAGAATACAGATGGGTTCAAGGAAAATTATTTCCATAATTGCTGCTGGGTGAAGCACTTAACTATCACTCTTCAAACCTAAAAGAAGCAGTCAGTTGTCAACAGTGTGGTGCTGCTATATTATATGCTCTCCATTATTGTCCTCCCCTTTGCTCTTCCAGCACAAGCTACATTACCCCCAGCGAGGCAGCCCTCAGAGCCAGTGGGAGCAGCCCCTGTAGTGGCCAAGAAACCGCCCCCTAGTGGGCCAGTCTATAATGTCTGCCTTACCTCAGATAAGAACACAGTGGGTGGCATGATAGCTGCTATCAACAGCATTAGACTACACAGCAAGAGTCACGTCAAGTTCTACCTAGTCACAACACCAGACACAGTCAGGCATCTTAAGTAAGTGATATATCTCATGATAGCTGCTATCAACAGCATTAGATAACAACCCCTAGAGTCACGTCAAGTTCTACCTAGTCACAACACCAGACACAGTCAGGCATCTTAAGTAAGTGATATATCTCATGATAGCTGCTATCAACAGCATTAGATAACAACCCCTAGAGTCACGTCAAGTTCTAC
>OZ012697.1:14862964-14895464 GCA_963942565.1 Maea johnstoni | reverse complement strand
CTCTCTGGAATTCTGTTCTTCATGATAGGTCATGTCCATATCTTTTTGGTTTGAAGAATTCTCAGCTCTCATCACTAGGGATTGGCCTTGCCCCATTCATGCCTGTAGCCCCCAAAACCGCTCTGGCTTTATTGGGGATTTCTTTCTCACCCGAGCATTTTTCAGAAAGACTTTCAAGGAGAAATACTGATCAGAACCTAACCCACAACTCCATTTTAACTAATTTGTGAACTTTACTTCTTTCCAAAGTTATTTTCAAAAATATCATAATTCCAGACTTCAATATTCAAGTGGATCTCCAGGCATGAATGGGTTATTGGTCGTTTAGGGGCATTTGCCCATGAAGCACGTGATTTTGCGACCAGATGTTAAATTATAGTAGCCAAGTTTGCGAATGGACATATCAATAATCTACTGGAGCACTTTAAGAATGTTTTTTTTTTCATCTCCCCTTATTTTAACTTACTTTTACTTACTTTAACTATTTTTCAAAAATTTTCGGGGAGCATCCCCCAGACTCCCCTAAACTGTGTGTATCAGACACACTATAACCAGCGCCCTGCAGGCACAGGGATTCATTTGCCCCTAAATTTTAATTCCTAGGAGCCAATTTTACTCCTGCCTGAAAAGTGATGTGTTCTATCCCCGACCCCACTCTCTGGTTGAACTGATTTATGCTAAGCCTGCACAACATGGATGATTGTCTATATCAGTCATATGTAGAAGGTCGCTTAGAGATAAGTGCATAACTTCTCAATTTATTTGAAGAAGACCAATTGGTAGAAAGATAACACTAACATGGAATCCATGGGCTTCTATGTATGCTCATCTGGTCGTGTGATATGATAAGGTACATTTCAAGGGAAATCAAGGGAAATGTTTACTTCAAACCCTTTAATTCATTCATATCTATTATCGTAATCATTTTCTATTCCTGATATCCATTAATATCTTTAATTTAAGCAATTTGCTATCTTTCATTTTTAAAAATAAAGTTGCTTTAGACTGATTGATATTAGCAACTGATTGAATAACTTGTTGTTGTTGTTGTTGTTGATAAATAGTTTATTGTCCAATCCAGATAATGACATTCATTACATGCAATACAAAGTGTTAAAAATCCGGCCAGCCACGAAGGCTTATAATGGACCAAATACAAACATAAATATACTTATAAATATTATCAAAACGACATTCATTATATACATTGTACGATATATTATCTAGTTAATCTACTTGTAAAGCATTTATGATGCACCTGGATAGTAGTCAGTTAAGAGCACTTACTATGTGTGGTTGAAGGGTGTCTGTCATATACTGTCCAATTGTGTGTAGTATTGGCTGGTGCTTTTAAGAATGTGCTGGCTAGCGGCTTCATGATGGTGAGTTTGCTATGGCACTGATGCCAGTGATGTAGCGTGTTGGTGTATATTTGCAGGTGATATAGCTGAGCTTGCCAACACCACCATCAAGAAGGGTCACTGGGCCGCCTTCTCTGAGGAGTGCTCTTCTGTCTCCAAAAGATTCGCTCCCAACCAGGTGAGTAGCTAATGCTCTGCTGCGCAACCCTCTCACTCTCTCAGGGTTGATTATTCTGCTGTGGGTAGCTTATGATTTGTGCCACAAGGCTAGGGTCTGACGAGAGGCTCACCTAGGGAAACTGAGAACACGTTCATGTCTATCTATTCATTTACACTCAACAGTCTCTGCTTAAGTTGTTGTCGAAGGCGATGGTTACTTGATTTATTGGTTCCCGGATTCGACGATCAAAGTGGAATAGACCCGACGGGAAAATAAATGTAATCCCCCCACTTTATTTTGTGCTCTGCCGCAGAGCCGTAAGTAGGTACTCCAAACCTACAATAAATTTACCATGGATTGCAATAAAACTACATAACTGCGAGAATATTAATACCTGAGCAATACAACATTACAATAGCAATGCAATACAGGGGCATTCCACAGTAAGCCTTCCGTCTATCACGGGACAAATTTGACAACTCAAAATCAATTTACTCTTTAAATACTTAATTGCATGAGACAGTTTTGCTACATAATGCAAGCTGGCATTACGATGTATCTTTTGAACTCTTTGTTTAAAAAATTCCTTCATAATTGAAGGAGATAATCAAGCAAATAGAGCCGTCTATCACGGGACACAAAATGGAAGTGGGTTTTTCATAACATTTTTCTCTTGCAAAATTCTCCTCAGATACATGCACTATGGCATTCATGCTTAATATAATCCATTAAAAAAATACTTAGCTTCTACTTGATATATTTTAGGTGGTCAAATACTATGTAGTTACAGAGGAAATTGAGCTTTTGTGAAACAAGGTCTGTCTATCACGGGACAGTCTATCACGGGACAAAAAATCCACAACAGTTTGAGGGTATCTCACAAGAGTGTCAGCAGTCCTAACTTTCTAGAAACTTGTGTACAGTTAGAATATATGCATTTCTAAGTGATGATGCATTTACAATACAAGTTTAATTCTAATGAATAGTGTTTTTGAAGCATTTTATAGGGGTACAATGAAAAAATTTAAATTTTGAATAAATACTTTGAAAATATAGCTATCACTACATGCACAATTCCATTGTACTTGTAAGCATTTGTGTAATAACTTAGAACAACTTAGAACAACTAGAAACTACTATTTCAGCAGAAAAACTGCTTTTTATGAAATAAGGTCGGTCTTTCACGGGACGATCTACCATAAGTGCCATAAAATGACAGTTTACACTGTATTGAGGCTTAAATATTGCTAAAACCAATAAGCTAAGTAAACTAGCCTATAAACTACATACACATTTCTAAATTGGATATATTCAAATATCTATTCTGTTCTGGACATCAAAAAATCTGATTCTAATCATGCAGTGAGATGACACGTTTTCCGATATTTTAACTCAATAAATTAAACTCATCAAAATTACCAAATTCCAACATACTCATAGAAATACAGGTATTATCATTAACAAAGAAGATCACTAGTTTTTGTGACAGTTTTGCTACTTAAGAACTAGTGAAATTCAAAGACCAAGATTGCTTCCTATTCAGCAGTACTACTCCATGCATATCACATTTACAATAAGATATTTTGACATCTTGACCACAAAGACTTTTACAATTCATTAGTTTCATAGTTGGTTAAGATATGATTCTTAACTCAAATACATTGTTTAGGCCTTAATATCTGTGCATGGTTTCTCAGTATCTTTTGCAATCCTCTCCCTCTGCTTTCTACTTTGCTGTGTACTGTTAAGAGGCATTTCAGATGGAATGATGGTAAAAGGCTAGCCATCATCTTTTATACACATAGAAGAAATGTACTACAAATTCTCTCATTCCTGCCAAAAAACACTCAGTTCACAGCAAATGCCAATATATGTCAAAGTAATATTCTCGGACTCCATAGAGGACAGAAGATAATGTTTGAGGGAACTGCCTGTGGTGACTCAATAGAGGGTTAACATGCTTGATTTCAATTAGGATAAGGCTAATCCAGGTTACTTAAGTACTAGTTTCAGAGTCTGTCAAATCATTATTGCACTTAGCATTAAAAATACTTAGAACTGTATGCACATGTATTTTTTTTTTTTGAGTTTTATATGCCTGTGGTGACTCAGTACAGGGTTAACACGCCTGAATTCAATTAGGGTTAGGCTTATTGAAGTAACTAAATTGCTAGTTGACCATGTCAAATCATTATTGCATTTAGCATAAATATTACTTCAGTATGCACAAAGTTGAGTTTTATATCACTCTAGAATAAATAAGAAAAGTATTCTGAAGCTAATCATGAAGAGAGGAATGTTCTATCATGTTTTTCCTGCCTGGAAATGCCATCAAAAGTTTGATGTCCCGTGATAGACAATCAGTGTCTATCACGGGACATATTTGAATTGTCATTTATTTTTGATTCTGAGAGATTTTCTGTAAGAAAACTGCATCATACTATTCATATTAACTCATAGGAGGAGAATATATAAAGGCAGCATTCTATGTTGGTGCATTTAAGAGATATTAAAACTTTTGGATGTCTGACTGTCCGTCACGGGACAGAGGCAGAAGAAATCATGCTAAATCACATGTTTTCTTTCAAAAATGTCACAAACTTCAATATGGATTATGTGACACTGAGAGTTTAGTGCTCATTTCCACTTTGATATTTAAAAAACAGTTTTTGAACCTTGATAAAATGAATAATATGTCATGTCCCGTGATAGACAATTTTTTTTTCACAAATTCCACTTTCAAAGTCAATAACTTAAGTTTGGGCCATCATAGGGAAAAATCAAAACCAGTTCCGAAAACTTTGAAAGGTTCTCTTTCAGAGGTATGGAAAATAAACTTTAGTTTCAAAGAATGACAAAATGAGTAGTCAGGACCAAAATACTGTGTTGTTGAAATGCATCATCTTATTAAAAATTATTCTTTTGATATTTAAAAATATGGTTCATATTTATATTCATATCTATAAAGTATGTACTTTAGTACCAGCCAAATAATCCTTTTATTTTTTTCACCTCCCTCCCGACTGGTTGCTTACTTAGATTTATGTGTGTTAAAAATATTTTTAAAAATCAACTTTATTTTTAGTTACCTCCCTCCCAACCCTGTAAAATTGGTCTGGGAAGGATCCGGGAACCAATAAAATCAAGTAACCGTCGCCTAAATGCTGTGATGTTTTTTAAAAACAGAAACTTGGGATTATGCATTTATTTCTATTGGAAATCATGTTGGTCTATGCTGTGTGTGGTTGGTAAATAGGCCTAACTTCTACTGATAATTGTATGTCTAAACACATTTTACCCCTAAATTTGATCCCAAAAAGATTGAAATTCTTCACTAAATGACCAGAAATATATGCAGGATTGTTATAACAGGGGCTTTCCATAATCTTTCCTTTCAAAAGGATACTTTGTTGTATAACACTGTAATTAATATATTGAACAGGTTGATAGACATTCAACCTCCCTTGAGCACAGCACCTGCATTAATGATTTCTTCATTCCTTGCTTTTTGAAAATATTTTGATTATAAAAAGATACCATGCATATGCCAAGCCATTGCCAATCTCTTTTTAAAGTGAGATGCAAAAAACATTTCATGTCAGTCCTCTCTGAGTCATAAGAAGAAATTCATCAATTCTAGTCCGAATGTTTGTATTATACTATATGATATTGTTGTTATGTCAATCTTGAGCAGTGGAGTTGATCATTATATGTGATGCCATTGGACTCTGGGCAGACTGGGACCACTATGGAAATAAGTTTCTAACTTTTAGTGTATATATCCTGTGTCTGGTTAGAATTCTATTGCATAGCAGTTAATGACTGTTCATCTAGTCACCGTTATATATGATTTTTTGTGTGCCAAATGCTATGTAATACACATCTTACTAGACCGAATAAAATCAAATCATATCATTGCTACTTATTACAATAACCAGAGAGATAGAGCCTCATGTCCCCCTGTAGTAGTTATCTCAGGATGACGGAACCCTAGCGAAGCTCTGACTGCTATCTAACACCCTGCATACCCCCCCCCCCCCCCCCCTTGGCTCTAGAAGAGATGTTTCTATCTGTGTACTGAAATATCATAAGATGACCTGTCCATTCTGCTGAGTTGATCATTATAATATTGTTTTCAGCTTGCTCCTTACCTGGATCTTCTATCAGTATAAAGGCTGTATATGAGAGAGAGGGTAACAGTTTTGATCTTGTACTGGGTGTCGGTGGAGGACTGCTCTACACTTGTGTTTTTGAGGCATTTGTATTGAACCATGGTGTATGATCCTTTCCCTCTATCATTTCCCTCTACAAGTCCACTTGTAGTGGACTTGTAGTGGACTTGTAGTTTTCTACATGCAAGTATTCTCCAGCTTGAAGCAGTGTCTTAGCCAGGATTTAGAAAATGGGTGCCTAAAATTGGCAGTTGTAAAATTTTGGGGCGTCCAGGGTTTTAAGGGGGATCACAATTTACTCATATTTCAACCATAAACATGTATAATTTCCTCAAAATAAGGCATGATATCATTCATCAATGTCATGGGAATTATAAGGAGATGAAAAAATTCAATTATGAGCTTGAGATTGAGATTTTTAGAAATTCCACACAAAAAATTCATGGGTGCCCTGAGGGGTTCCTTTTAAGGGTTTGGGTGTCTAAAAAGGCACCCAGACGCCCTGCTGGCTAAGGTCATGGCTTGAAGCATCACGATAGTCCTATATTTCATGGGGAGTTATGGTTTATTTTGATAATGGTCATATATATATATTTGCGTATTGAGAAATGGCTAATACCTTGAACACTGTCATAGAAATTATTATGTCTCCTCCTTATCAGTGGATATGGTTTCTTTTGCATAGATCCTGTTGGCATCAGCTTTGACGTCCTTACTTGTCTGCAAGATTTCTCAAAAACCATCCCAAATTTCAGGATCATGTCTATTGCACATACACCTTTGCAGTTTTTGTATAGTTTTAGATTTATGACATTTTGGCAAAAATGATATCACTTTAATTGAATTGATGGTTTTGCAATAAAATATTATATTGAGAATACAGTACATATCATCCATATTTCCACTGACTTACTATTTTTGTTATAATCACAAATCACTGTTCAATACTACCACGCATGGGGTTCATTGATGGAATGTCATTCCTTAAGATCCAAGCTTGTCCTATACCATTGGAAGAGACATTCATATGTGTGGGAAAATACTGACATTCTAGTATTGAGATAAAAATAATCATATATTGGCTTGAAATTTACATTTTTGGAAATTTATCCCCCAAAATTGGAATGTCCTGATATTTGAATTTTGAGGATTTTGGGTGTCCAAATGAGGCGCGTGCACCTTGCTAGTTAAAACTAGGGCAGAGAGGCAGGCACACAGAGAGAGGCACCTTTGTCTGTTTTACCCAAGAGCATTTGTGTGATCCAGTGCTGTTTTAGACTCACATTTCTTCTTGTGTTGCAGCATTCCTACAAGGACTTTGTGAACTTCAACCAGGGTATCATCAAGAAGTTCCACATGGACCCGCTGGCGTGTGCCTTCAACACTGGTGTGTACGTGGCCGACGTGGACCTCTGGCACAGGAACAACGTCACCGCTGCCCTGGCACACTGGATGCACCTCAACACCAAGTAATAACAACAATGATAATAATATTAATAATAATAATAATAATAATAATAATAATAATAATAATAATAATAATAATAATAATAATAATAATAATGATAGTAATAATAATAATAATAATAATGATAGTGATAAAAATAATAATGATAATGATAATAACGATAATCTTTATTTAAAGAGGGTAACTCCGTGCAATGGTAAGGATCTTCCCTGAGGCCCTCTGACATGTTTACAAGTAGCCCGAGGGTTATAAAGTAGTAGAGAACATTGCTTTTAGGTACGGAGACTTGAAGGAAGGTAGAGATGGTGCACATTGATTGCTTCAGTTCAGCTATTCCAAACTTAAGGCCCTGAGTATGAAATACACCAAAACCAGTAATTTAGCCAGCTAGCAACGTTGATTACTTGACACTCATAATTTTATGCAGAAAATGTGACACTTATGAAAATTGCAAATATTACTCTACGTCTTGTCTTTGTGTAGGTCTAATATATATGGTAATGAGCGTGGCGGGGGCGGGTCCCAGCCCCCCATGATGCTGGTCTTCTACAAGAGACACTCCCTCATCAGCCCTCTCTGGCACGTCAGGTACCTGGGTAAGTAAGCCTAGCAATGGAGTACTCAGACAGACAGTTACATGAGCGAAAGTTGGTTAAATGAATGCTCAGACAATTAGATCTTTTAAAAGGTATGGAAATAACCTGCTAGTTGTATGTCATAATGAATGATACCTCTACTGCAAAGATCATCTAAAACAAACCATTGTATCCAGTTTCTATATAGCATACTTACCATTATTGTTTTTCTATTTGTATAGGACTTACCCCTGGAACTAGATATTCAAGTAGTTTTCTGGATAAGGCCAAGCTGATTCACTGGAACGGTCGCTTCAAGCCTTGGAATGGTTTGGCATCCCATACACACATCTGGGACGAGTACTTCGTTCCTGACCCCACCTCCAAGTTCAGGCCAGTGAGAAAACAGTTCAGCAAGTACAAGAAAATAAACAGCTGATACAAAAACAGCAATGCAGTGAAAAAATGCTGTAAATATAACTTTTGTATTATCATGTGCAACTTTGCCAGGAAATACCCTATTGTTTTGTCATTGGCCTCACCAGGGCCCTAGCCAGCAGGTTGTCAGGACTCCATCAGAGCACATACCATGACTCCAAACTATTCTAGTCAGATATTTCAATTTCTGGCAACTAATTTAAGATCTGTTATCTGAACAGTGTGCCTAATATTCTTTGTGTGTACATTTTGAAGACCTTGTTTCCAACTTCTAGTCAAGGCCCTGGTCTCACCAATCTGTTGATGATTAGCTGGTTAAGGAGTATGTTGGGAAATGTACCTATGAGATTTGATGCAATTAAACATGTTGGCCTTACTGAAATAATTATTCATATCTGCTGCAAAGTCCACCAGTCAAGAGAGAGAGAGTCTTGTCTTAGAGGACCATTTTGCTAATACTCATAATATTTCAATATATTATGTTTGTTAGTGAAGACCACTTGTCGTGTGGTTACAGTAAGGTTGTCCCGTCAATGATAACCTCAGATTTTACCATCCCTAACTCTGCACATGGTAGTGAACCCTAGAAAAGAATGAGAACTTTGGATTATATCCTTATAATTCTCAACTTAAGAAAAGTTCTGCATATTCATGACTATAGAAAGCTCATCTTTTCACATGGTGTGAGCTTTTGGACCAAGAGAACACAGCAGCTCATTATTATTGCTGGCTGCTAATACTGGTGCAAAATAACAATAATTATTATCTTCATTAGTGACACAGACAAATACGATAGTCGATCTTCCCTGTGCCCCCCTGGTAGACTAGTGCATGTCTGCAGGTCATTAGGCCACAGAACTACAGTTGTAGTTGTGCAAATTTGTTTTCTGAAAAAAGCCTTATGAATGAATTTGAAATGTATTTTTATACTCAAATCTAGGGAATTCCAGATATCAAATCTGTGAAATTTTACTGAATTTTTAAAGAGATTGTAGCTGTATAGGTGGTGTTACTAAATTCATTAATGAGATTGATTTTGTATTGTATGTATGTGAAGTCAGAGCATCAAGTTAATATCTTTTCCATATTATTGGACTTATCTAATGATAGCTTTACACATCATGACAGCTGTGTTAAATTGAACTAAAAGGATAGCCATTTGTACTCTTTGATGTGAGGAGTGTGCCACCCAGGAGCAGCTCAGTTGAAAGGTGTTTGCCTTGAGGCACATGGTCCCTGTACATTGTCTTCCCATTGCAGTAAACATGTTCTCCTAGTCATATTGGTGTTGGCTGAGAGAGGATGGGGTGGGGGGATCTGTATTCCTCTAGTGCTTCACAAGAGAGTTTGTGTGGCCCTGAGGATATAAAGCACTGTTATTGCATGGTTTAGTGATCTCACAATGTAATTAGCTAATAGTGCATGCAACTTAGTAGTTTACTTATTTATCATTTTAATGTATTATTGACCTCACACATAGTGTTTGATATCCAAGGAATGCTTTGTTGTATTGATTAACAAATCAGAACAAGCCATTATATTTCTTGCAGTTACTGCATCTCTAAAAGTAAATTGTTATTTGTTTAACCAACTACTCTGAAGTATATATTATCTGCATTTTTATCTGTAGTAGATGTTATACTATATCCTAGTTGATAGCCCTCGCCTGTGAGATGATATTGGGAGGCTGCTGTGGTTATGTTGCCTGGTGCTATGAGGAACTGCTGAACACTGTGAGCTCTGTAGTTGTAATAGAGAACTTTACCACCACTTCAAGCCAGGCTTGAAAGGAAAACCTGCTGATGTGTGACATATCTTCACAACTAGGTCATGTTTTGGGGCTGAATGATTGAATGACAAGTTTATTTTAGTTAATACAAAAGTCACCAGTGAGGCAGTGAATGATCATTGATTCTAATCAGATTGAAATGAATAACATTCGATAATATTATGATTGAAAACTGATTTATGTGATAAATGTGCTTGACAGATTTGTTCTTGTTTAGACAGATTTTTTTATATAAAGATATGTTCATCATTTTCTTAAGGTGGTTAGAAAAGATAGTCAGTGTGTGACGTCATGAGGCAATTTGGGCAAATAGCTTACATGATTGTGTAGCCTGTACTGAGTGTGTGGAACAGACAGATAGGGCTGTTGTCCAGAAAGTGATTAGTTCTTTGTCGGCGAACAAAAATAAGTAAACTTAAGATATTGTTGGGCTCTTGTGCGTGTCAGGGAGCCAATAGTTGGACGCCATATAATCAACATCTGAGCACATCATCTGATAAATGTGGCCTACTGAATAGGATCAAATTCACGGTTGTCATGTTTTACAGCCATACTGGGCCTTATTGTGACTAGTTGGAAGAGAGGGAAAGAGGACCACCTGAGGAAAATAACTTACACGGAGTCACATACATCTGAGGTGTGAGTCAGGCCAGAGACTATGCAGTGATGAGATTGAGAATGGAAACAAACTTGATCATATCAATAAACTTGGTGTCCAATGTAAGAAACATCTTACTCTGTAGGTGATTCATGAAGTTAAATGTCTGATTGGCCAACTGCCTGTTTTAGAATATTTTACAGTTTGATTATATTTCATTTAGAATGTATGCATGAGGTTGCATTAGTTAGCAGTAATGAAAAGGGATATACAGGTAGTCAGGTAACCTCCCTTATCTTGGACTCGCCTACCTCCAAATTTTTCGTATCCCGGACCAAATCACTGGTTCCAAATCATTTCTATCTATTTCAATGTTAATTTACATCTTCTATCTTGGACAAAGTCAAAGACACCTCGCATAGTTCATAGTTATAAGCCAGTCACTTCTCTACCACTTTACTTTTATTTATTTTATTTATCTTGTTTGCCTCAGACAAGTGCATGTCAGAGAGCAAGTAAACTTGAACCCAAGCCAACTCACACCCAAGCTGGTTGATCATGCAAGCATCCATTTTCACTAGAATTTTTACAATATACAGATGAGCTTGCAAAATGCTGACAAATCAGCGAAAAAAATGGATATTTAACATGAGAGAGAATCCCTGATCTGATCTGCTACTTGTGTTAAAAAACTGAGTTTAAATATTTACCTGGATAAACAAAACAGAGAGTAAATGGCATTTTTACATGTGTTAAGCGTCATGTTAAACATTTGTTCTTTTTAGTTAAGTCAGGAATCTGCTTCGGTACAAGTTTGCTTGGTGGGTGCAAGTTGACTTGGAATGCACCTTGGTTTCCATTGTTGCTTTTCTATCTATTTATGGGGCCTCACACTTAAAAAGAGGTCATTCCTAATTGTCTGAAGTGATATTTTGTGTAACTCTGACAATATCTGAGGTAGACATAATTTTGATTTCGTTTACCCCAGACACTTTTGCTTGGTCCTACTCGTCCAGGGTAAGCGATGTTACCTGTAGTCAAAGATTTAGTTTTGATATTGCATGAAGCATTTATAAGTTTATAAATAAAAAGTGCCAAATATGACAGTGGTAGTGTTGCCTTTGTTTTTGATACCAATGCGGAGTGAAGTGTGCTCTCACCCTACTAGCCATATGCCCCATGTCCACCAATACTGAGTGCTCTCACCCTACTAGCCATATGCCCCATGTCCACCAATACTGAGTGCTCTCACCCTACTAGTCATATGCCCTATGTCCACCAATACTGAGTGCTCTCACCCTACTAGCCACATGCCCCATGTCCACCAATACTGAGTGCTCTCACCCTACTAGCCACATGCCCCATGTCCACCAATACTGAGTGCTCTCACTGTACTAGCCATGTGCCCCATGTCCACCAATACTGAGTGCTCTCACCCTACTAGCCATGTGCCCCATGTCCACCAATACTGAATGCTCTCACCCTACTAGCCATGTGCCCCATGTCCACCAATGCTGAGTGCTCTCACCCTACTAGCCATGTGCCCCATGTCCACCAATACTGAGTGCTCTCACCCTACTAGCCACATGCCCCATGTCCACCAATACTGAGTGCTCTCACTGTACTAGCCATGTGCCCCATGTCCACCAATACTGAGTGCTCTCACCCTACTAGCCATGTGCCCCATGTCCACCAATACTGAGTGCTCTCACCCTACTAGCCATATGCCCCATGTCCACCAATACTGAGTGCTCTCACCCTACTAGCCATATGCCCCATGTCCACCAATACTGAGTGCTCTCACCCTACTAGTCATATGCCCTATGTCCACCAATACTGAGTGCTCTCACCCTACTAGCCACATGCCCCATGTCCACCAATACTGAGTGCTCTCACCCTACTAGCAATGTGCCCCATGTCCACCAATACTGAGTGCTCTCACCCTACTAGCCATGTGCCCCATGTCCACCAATACTGAGTGCTCTCACTCTACTAGCCATGTGCCCCATGTCCACCAATACTGAGTGCTCTCACCCTACTAGCCATGTGCCCCATGTCCACCAATACTGAGTGCTCTCACCCTACTAGCCATGTGCCCCATGTCCACCAATGCTGAGTGCTCTCACCCTACTAGCCATGTGCCCCATGTCCACCAATACTGAGTGCTCTCACTGTACTAGCCATGTGCCCCATGTCCACCAATACTGAGTGCTCTCACTGTACTAGCCATGTGCCCCATGTCCACCAATACTGAGTGCTCTCACCCTACTAGCCATGTGCCCCATGTCCACCAATACTGAGTGCTCTCACCCTACTAGCCATGTGCCCCATGTCCACCAATACTGAGTGCTCTCACCCTACTAGCCACATGCCCCATGTCCACCAATACTGAGTGCTCTCACCCTACTAGCCCCATGTCCACCAATACTGAGTGCTCTCACCCTACTAGCCATGTGCCCCATGTCCACCAATACTGAGTGCTCTCACCCTACTAGCCATGTGCCCCATGTCCACCAATACTGAGTGCTCTCACTGTACTAGCCATGTGCCCCATGTCCACCAATACTGAGTGCTCTCACCCTACTAGCCATGTGCCCCATGTCCACCAATACTGAGTGCTCTCACCCTACTAGCCATGTGCCCCATGTCCACCAATACTGAGTGCTCTCACCCTACTAGCCACATGCCCCATGTCCACCAATACTGAGTGCTCTCACCCTACTAGCCCCATGTCCACCAATACTGAGTGCTCTCACCCTACTAGCCATGTGCCCCATGTCCACCAATACTGAGTGCTCTAACCCTACTAGACATGTGCCCCATGTCCACCAATACTGAGTGCTCTCACCCTACTAGCCCCATGTCCACCAATACTGAGTGCTCTCACCCTACTAGCCATATGCCCCATGTCCACCAATACTGAGTGCTCTCACCCTACTAGCCATATGCCCCATGTCCACCAATACTGAGTGCTCTCACCCTACTAGTCATATGCCCTATGTCCACCAATGCTGAGTGCTCTCACCCTACTAGCCATATGCCCCATGTCCACCAATACTGAGTGCTCTCACCCTACTAGCCCCATGTCCACCAATACTGAGTGCTCTCACCCTACTAGCCATATGCCCCATGTCCACCAATACTGAGTGCTCTCACCCTACTAGCCACATGCCCTATGTCCACCAATACTGAGTGCTCTTACTCTACTAGCCACATGCCCCATGTCCACCAATACTGAATGCTCTCACCCTACTAGCCATGTGCCCCATGTCCACCAATGCTGAATGCTCTCACTCTACTAGCCATGTGCCCCATGTCCGCCAATACCGAGTTCTCTTACCCTACTAGCCACATGCCCCATGTCCACCAATACTGAATGCTCTCACCCTACTAGCCATGTGCCCCATGTCCACCAATACTGAATGCTCTCACCCTACTAGCCATGTCCACCAATACTGAATGCTCTCACCCTACTAGCCATGTGCCCCATGTCCACCAATACTGAGTGCTCTCACCCTACTAGCCATGTGCCCCATGTCCACCAATACTGAGTGCTCTCACCCTACTAGCCATGTGCCCCCTGTCCACCAATACTGAATGCTCTCACCCTACTAGCCATGTGCCCCATGTCCACCAATGCTAAGTACTCTCACCCTACTAGCCATGTGCCCCATGTCCACCAATACTGAGTGCTCTCACCCTACTAGCCATGTGCCCCATGTCCACCAATACTGAGTGCTCTCACCCTACTAGCCATGTGCCCCATGTCCACCAATACTGAGTGCTCTCACCCTACTAGCCATGTCCACCAATACTGAATGCTCTCACTCTACTAGCCATGTGCCCAATGTCCACCAATAGTGAGTGCTCTCACCCTACTAGCCATGTGCCCCATGTCCACCAATACTGAGTGCTCTCACCCTACTAGCCACATGCCCCATGTCCACCAATACTGAATGCTCTCACCCTACTAGCCATGTGCCCCATGTCCGCCAATACCGAGTGCTCTTACCCTACTAGCCATGTGCCCCATGTCCACCAATACTGAGTGCTCTAACCCTACTAGACATGTGCCCCATGTCCACCAATACTGAATGCTCTCACCCTACTAGCCACATGCCCCATGTCCACCAATACCGAGTGCTCTTACCCTACTAGCCATGTGCCCCATGTCCACCAATGCTGAATGCTCTCACCCTACTAGCCATGTGCCCCATGTCCACCAATACTGAGTGCTCTCACCCTACTAGCCATGTGCCCCATGTCCACCAATGCTGAATGCTCTCACCCTACTAGCCATGTCCACCAATACTGAGTGCTCTCACCCTACTAGCCATGTGCCCCATGTCCACCAATACTGAGTGCTCTCACCCTACTAGCCATGTGCCCCATGTCCACCAATACTGAATGCTCTCACCCTACTAGCCTTGTGCCCCATGTCCACCATTACTGAGTGCTCTCACCCTACTAGCCATGTGCCCCATGTCCACCAATGCTGAATGCTCTCACCCTACTAGCCATGTCCACCAATGCTGAATGCTCTCACCCTACTAGCCACATGTCCACCAATACTGAATGCTCTCACCCTACTAGCCATGTGCCCCATGTCCACCATTACTGAATGCTCTCACCCTACTAGCCATGTGCCCCATGTCCACCAATGCTGAATGCTCTCACCCTACTAGCCATGTCCACCAATGCTGAATGCTCTCACCCTACTAGCCACATGTCCACCAATACTGAATGCTCTCACCCTACTAGCCATGTGCCCCATGTCCACCAATACTGAATGCTCTCACCCTACTAGCCATGTGCCCCATGTCCACCAATGCTGAATGCTCTCACCCTACTAGCCATGTCCACCAATACTGAGTGCTCTCACCCTACTAGCCATGTGCCCCATGTCCACCAATACTGAGTGCTCTCACCCTACTAGCCATGTGCCCCATGTCCACCAATACTGAATGCTCTCACCCTACTAGCCTTGTGCCCCATGTCCACCATTACTGAGTGCTCTCACCCTACTAGCCATGTGCCCCATGTCCACCAATACTGAATGCTCTCACCCTACTAGCCATGTGCCCCATGTCCACCAATACTGAATGCTCTCACCCTACTAGACATGTGCCCCATGTCCACCAATACTGAGTGCTCTCACCCTACTAGCCATGTGCCCCATGTCCACCAATACTGAGTGCTCTCACCCTACTAGCCATATGCCCCATGTCCACCAATACTGAGTGCTCTCACCCTACTAGCCATGTGCCCCCTGTCCACCAATACTGAGTGCTCTCACCCTACTAGCCATGTGCCCCATGTCCACAAATGCTGAGTGCTCTCACCCTACTAGCCATGTGCCCCATGTCCACCAATACTGAGTGCTCTCACCCTACTAGCCATGTGCCCCATGTCCACCAATACTGAGTGCTCTCACCCTACTAGCCATGTGCCCCATGTCCACAAATGCTGAGTGCTCTCACCCTACTAGCCATGTGCCCTATGTCCACCAATACTGAATGCTCTCACCCTACTAGCCATGTGCCCCATGTCCACCATTACTGAGTGCTCTCACCCTACTAGCCATGTGCCCCATGTCCACCAATACTGAGTGCTCTCACCCTACTAGCCATGTGCCCCATGTCCACCAATACTGAATGCTCTCACCCTACTAGACATGTGCCCCATGTCCACCAATACTGAGTGCTCTCACCCTACTAGCCATGTGCCCCATGTCCACCAATACTGAGTGCTCTCACCCTACTAGCCATGTGCCCCCTGTCCACCAATACTGAGTGCTCTCACCCTACTAGCCATGTGCCCCATGTCCACAAATGCTGAGTGCTCTCACCCTACTAGCCATGTGCCCCATGTCCACAAATGCTGAATGCTCTCACCCTACTAGACATGTGCCCCATGTCCACCAATACTGAGTGCTCTCACCCTACTAGCCATGTGCCCCATGTCCACCAATGCTGAGTGCTCTCACCCTTCTAGCCATGTGCCCCACGTCCACCAATACTGAGTGCTCTCACTCTACCATTTGTAACTGGCTAGTCACGATTTAATTTGAAAATGGTAGAAAAAGTGACAATAGTCGATATTAAACTACACAGTTACAAATATATATATATATATAAATATATATATATATATATATATATATATATATATATATATGTATATATATATATATGTATATATATATATATATATATATATATATATATATATATATATATATATATATATATATATATATATACAGTAGAACCTGTCAAATTGAACACCTCTGTACATTGAACACCTGCGTACATCTTTCATTGACTGTAACTTAGTTACAAAAACAAGATATAAAGAACAAAATAATGTAAGTGTAAAAAGTATATACAGAGCCATGTGCGTCTTGTTGTTTTCATTTTTCTAAACCGAAAATCTTGGGCATTAGCTGTCGTTGTACCTTAAGGCTGTCCTTTAAGGAGGCTCCACATTACCCAATTCCTATTTTGATCTTAGTATTTCTCGTATAGGTCTGACATACGTAGCTAACTTCTTTTTGATATTCATTTACACCATTGATCGGGCCTCTTAGAATTGTATGTAAAATATCTGATCGTGACTCTTTAAGTGCAACACACGTTTTATCTTCGATTTGTTCAACTTCTTCAAACATACAATCTTGTTCTACTTGAAAAGAATGGACATTGCAGCAACATGTGACATGCATCTTCCATTTCAAATTGGTCACCCAAATTTCACATCTCATGCGTTCTTGTTTGACCTTTAAGTTTAAAATCATCAGCGTGTAAATTACTAGAATGAAAGATTATCTTTGCCCATGTCTCACATTTTCTCATGTGCTTGGGATATTTGTCGGACAACCTCCACCATGTCAAGTAGTTACTTTCGTAGTTGACTTTGCACAATAAATCCAGACTTTTATGTAATTGTTTTTCGATACGTCAATATATATCCTCCAGTTCCCACCCTCTTTTCCTGACTTTATCTTTCTACATGGGTTTTGAATAAAAATGATGTTTCTCCACCATATTTGTCACATCACTAAGGAGTCCAAAGGTTTCACAGACATTAAGAAGATCAAAAACGTTACTTCGAAATATGTTTGCTTTTCAACATTCTCTATTAGAAAAATATTTTTTTGCCCTTAATTCGCAAAATACTACTTTTGGTAAAGCATTTTCCTGCATAACCATTATAGTCCTAATACTTTTTCTGATCTGGATTATACGCTCTCATCTCATCCCAGTGGGCACAAATATTACCTGAATGTTATATGAATGTTCAATTTTGGTCGAAATATTCTGGACCAATTATGAACATTTCAGCAACGATCAGGTCCTAAAATTCCTGGAATGTTCTTATTTGATGTCATATGAATGTTCAATTTTGATTGGAATGTCATGCACCAAAAATGAACATTCCTGCAACCTTCTGGTCTGAACATTCCTGAAATGTTCAGATTTGACATTATATAAACATTAAATTGAGATATTTCCTATTTCATGAAAACTGAACTGTTACCATTTAAGTGATTCCACTGCACAGACAACTTCCAATGTTCTGACAAAATTCAGAATCGAAATTTAGCATTCAGCTCTGAACATTCTATAAAGATTCTCACCTGAACATTCGTACAATTTTCATTCTGAACTTTGAGGGGATCATTTCTGAATGTTCGCTCACACATTCCTAATCTTCCGTGAATGTTACAGTGCCCACTGGGATCCTAAACCGTAAAAACTACATGCATTAGGACTTCTAGGATGCAGTCATTGTATTTTTTTCCTACATTATTTTGGAAATCTTCTATCATAATGAGACTTGTATCGTCAATACACATTTCACATCCATATATTGTCGCTGGAACTACAACCCTCCAGAATACGTACTATATTGCAAGTTGCCATCGTAAGTCCTCCTTTTCAAATGCCGGCAACAGCATTGAAAGCTCTTCTATATCCTTAGATATGCGCTCTTCTATGCCTGAAACATCAATGTCAAAAATAAAATTTCGTATACCCATATGGTCGTAGAATTTATTTTCTTTTACTTTGCTTGAACCTTAGATTGAAAAGACTATCTGCACAATTATGATTGTGTTCTGAATGGTTTTCACCAGATACAAGTACCCCACTTTTGATGGTGTTAAGGTGGTAATGCCAAGCACATCAAAAGCAGGTTGGCCTGGTCGCTATATAAATGTGTGGCGTTGTTGAGGAATGCCTATGGTCCTTCTGCAACAGAAAGACCCCTTTGAACTATTCGTGAAGAGTAGGGAATTTCTTCCCAGTCCCAGGTTTCTATCTTGTCGCGATATGACCTAAGCTGTTGAAAGCGACGCAAAACACAATTCCTTCCTTCCTTCCTTCCAAGCACACCATTGGTTATGCACGCGGCGCGCGCGATGTCCATTGCCTGGTCTAGATTACGCTTAGAGAGATTTGACAAGTAGGGAATAAATGAAGATTGTTTATTTCATTAACGACATAAAACCTCCCAGTGGGCATAAATATTACCTGAATGTTATATGAATGTTCAATTTTGGTCAGAATATTCTGGACCAATTATGAACATTTCAGCAATGTTCAGGTCCTAACATTCCTGGAATGTTCTTATTTGATGTCATATGAATGTTCAATTTTGATTGGAATATCATGCACCAAAAATGAACATTCCTGCAACCTTCCGGTCTGAACATACCTGGAATGTTCAGATTTAACCTTTTGTAAACATTTAATTGAGATATTTCCTATTTCATAAAAACTGAACTGTAACTGTGCTTCCACTGCACGGCCAACTTCCATCGTTCTGACAAAATTCAGAATCAAAATGATTCATTTAGCATTCAGCTCTGAACATTCTCAACTGAACATTCATACAATTTTTATTTTGAACAAGAGGGGATCATTTTTGAATGTTCGCTCAAACATTCCTGGAATGTTCCATGAATGTTACAGTGCCCGCTGGGCTCGATGATGGATTCCGCATCAGAGCTCATACCATTTAGAAAACTGTCCTTGAAGTTTAACACAACATTTAAGATATAAGACTTAATAGCACTTGTAAAGGAGACGCCAGATTTTACCTCTAATACCCAGTTTGTACATCTGTTTGAAGAGTCCCGCTATCCATACGGTGTCAAAAGCTTTGGCCACGTCATAGAAGGCCACAAAACGTTTGTTAGTGGACTCCATTGACGCGGCTACAGTCTCACGTAAATTAAAGGCCGTATGGACGCACGAGTAGCCTCCTCTACAGGCGCCCTGCAACTCCCAAATGAAGTGTTCATCGTACCACTATCCTTTTATTCTCTGCCAAATGAGAATTTTTAATGATTTCTTAAATGTTAAAAGTAATTTGTACAAGGGCACCTGTACTCCATGTTTAAACCAGTGTGGTAAGTATTCTATAGTGCGTACCACGTTATATAAATCACACAAAAAATCAGTTAAAATTGGACCTGCCCAGCGGGCACTGTAACATTCATGGAACATTCCAGGAATGTTTGAGCGAACATTCAAAAATGATCACCACATAGTTCAGAATGAAAATTGTATGAATGTTCAGGTGAGAATGTTCATAGAATGTTCAGAGCTGAATGCTAAATGAATCATTTCGATTCTGAATTTTGTCAGAACAATGGAAGTTGGCCGTGCAGTGATGCACTTGGTTACAGTTCAGTTTTCATGAAATAGGAAATATCTCAATTAAATGATTATATAAGGTCAAATCTGAACACTCCAGGAATGTTCAGACCTGAAGGTTGCAGGAATGTTCATCTTTGGTGCATGATATTCCAATCAAAATTGAACATTCATATGACATCAAATAAGAACATTCCAGGAATGGTAGTCCAATCTAGCATTCTTCCAAACGTTGATTATCAAATTCGTCGTCCTGTTCAGGTGTCCCTAGTCTTGAGAAATGATTCACCCAGATAGGGCCCCGTTGAAAGAGGTACTGGGAGGACAGTACAATTACAGAGAAGGGGGGAGGCAAGTGTTGCGGCAAGGCGCTTAAGGCCGCAGGAGGAGTAGAAGTTGTCGATGTGATAAGGATCCGTGCGCCCAAAAAGTGAGTGGCGGGCGCACGGATCCAAGCCCAAAGTACAGGTGGTAGGTACATGGATAGGGCACTGATCAGCACGTAGGGACGTATGAAAGGGCAGATAGAAGGTAAATGGCTGGGAGTTGCATAAAGTAATAGTCATGTGCCGCAAGTGTGCATGAAAGTGACAATACCAACGTCATAGGGAACTTAATGGAACATTTCCTTCATCAACAGATATAAATTAATACTTACACCCATTAAACTTCACAGAGCTCAATTTTTATATGAAGGCTAGGCATTACTTACATTCATTAAACTATAGATTTTCTCGAAGAAATTCCTAACTTCACAACTGTGGAAATGTTTATTATAACCAGGGAATTTCATACACTAATCAAATCGGCCCTTATAGCGAACGCCAATTCAGGCAGACCTTCTCTCTGGGATCAGTGGATTTGACCAACAATTCATTTTAGTAAAGTGAAATAAAAATAATAAAAATATAGACATCGTTATTTAGAGTAGGAAATGTTTCAAAGTGCCAGACGAAGGACTGGGCAGGAAAAGATGAGTTGCTGTCTAATGGAATTGAACCCGCAACCTCTTGCCCTGCAGGCAGGCGCTCTAGCCACTAAGCTACGGCGCCATCTGTATGACAGGGAGGTTTGAAAAGAGAGCTATATTGATGAAATCCCGTAAATCTATTTTGGATCGTTCCTTGCATTCCGAGTTTAGTGCTGTCATTTACGTGACTGAATACCGGAGTAAATATTTGAAAAAGACCGCCAGGCCACTTTTATCAATGACCCCACATATTTACATACGGCCCGAAACTGATTATAACCTACCTACCTCATGCGAGCCAGTAAAATAGCCAAATCAAATCTGGCGCCTGTTATCTAACTACTCCAAACCGGCTCGGGATAGCCGGAATGACGTTAGAACCCAATAAGGAGCGCCAAAATAGCTGAAAAATTGTATTTGATCTTTTAATCTAATGCCTTTTCAAATAGATAAAGAATAATGATTATATCAATACGCCTTTACATGTCGTTAACTTTATGGCATCGCCAGTTTCGCAATCCAATTTTCCTAGTGTTATGAACTTGCTATCCTGGGGTTCAATTAGTTACATTTGCCGCCGTTTCACTTTGTGGGGGCGCTACGCGCTGCATGAACATTTGCGTCCAGACCTGCAGGACGTCATTTAGCTCGTGCACCAGTTTTGCCAGGTCTCTTAATGGCCGTGACATCTCTAACCCGACCTTTCCTAGTCTTTCCGACCAATTTCCCCGCCAATTTCCAAAAAGACATTTTGTCTGATTCGGACATTCGAACTGCTTCTAATAATCATTATTCTCGCATTGCTTAGACAATCTCCTTCAAGTCCTGTGAAACACTCATATACATATATGACTAAGAGATATAGGTCTCATCTTGGCCTGCCTGCTCTATACGATTTCACCTTATTGTATTTTAGAATACATGTACTTCAATTTGTATTCCAATAAGGCTTCAGATGCTTTTTATACTGCGTATGAGGGAGTCATTCCCAGTCAGATAGATATATACCACCAGAGAACTTTGCCTTCACTTCTCAACGTGAATGTATACTCCCTTCACAAACAAGTGAAAATGGGGTTGAAAACAATGACTAAGTTCATTAAGTATCCACTGGACTGACTTTCCATTCACACCTTGAGTAATTGATCACCTCTACTGTCTCCTGCACGACTTCCTCTCAACAGGCCTGGCTCGCCACAAGGTACCGTGAGATTGCCAGTATCCTTATTTAGCAGCAGGTAATTGTTAGCTAACTCATCCTCGTCAGCAATGTTTCCCTTTCCCACTCCTGCCTCGCATCCAGCTCCACGCTGGCAGCAACTGGACACCCTGCAAACACGCCTCTCTTTCACTGCTCTACGTGCCTCCCTTCCAGGCCTCATCAGGCCCCTCCCCTCCCCCACCTCGGCGGCACAACCACAGCTATTGACGTATGCGGATTGGAAAGTCTAATCCTGCAGAAATATGAGAGTCTCTGATCGCGGTTTCGGATCAAACACTCCATTGCTGACCTAAGGATATCTCTCGAGAATACTATTCTGGTCGGTCAGCCAATGGTTGTCGAGTAGTTATTCAGACTGTGTATGTGCCCTACGGTGAGCCGTGCTCGTGATGATTTAGGTCTCACTGCCAAACGGCAAACGCCTTTCAGTCCTGTGAGTATTGGTTCCAGCAGCTAGACGGTAGAAGAGAGCTGATCTCAGTGCACAGTCCTCAGTCTGCGCTCACCGCTAATTCTCCGCGGCGCCTGTTCTGCAACAAGCAACAATGCGGGCCAAGGATGTAATCACCATAGTTGCCATAACTCTAATAGGAACCTGTCAAGGTAAGTGAGATATATATATATATATATATATATATATATATATATATATATATATATATATATATATATATATATATATATATATATATATATATATATATATTTTCATATGTATCTCTCTCTCTCTCTATCTCTCTTTCTCTATCTCTATACACCATATATATTTTCTAGTATATATATATATATATATATGTATATATATATATATATATATTTATATATATATATATATATATATATATATATATATATATATATATATATATATATATATATATATATATATATATATATATATATATATATATATATATATATATATATATATATATATATATTGGGAAAATAAGGAAATTTCTCAATACTGATACAACCAAGAGTGCCATCGTCTCACTGGTGACATCACGCCTTGACTATTGTAATGGACTTCTCTGTGGAATTACTGATGAGCTGCTATGCAGGCTCCAGAAAGTCCAAAACAATGTTGCTAGAGTGGTTAGTGGCTCCAAAAAGTATGATCACTAAGAACTTATTACAGATACCACTCACTAATCTGAAAAGATTCGGTGATAGAGCATTGTGCCTATGCACCACGCCTTTGGAATGAGCTCCCTGACAACATCAAGGCTGCTGATAGTGTGCAAAACTTCAAGAAACAGCTGAAAACATTGCTATTTCGAAAGGAGTTTAATTGACTATATGGACCATGACAACTGTCCAATGACTCTAAAGCGCTTTTGAACATTATAGGTGGAAAGGGCGCTATATCAAATATCAATTATTATTATTATTATATATAATATATATGTATATATATATATATATGTATATATATATATATATATATATATATATATATATATATATATATATATATATATATATATATATATATATATATATATTTATATATATACATATATATATATGTACATATACATATATATATGTATATATATATATATATATATATATATATATATATATATATATATATATATATATATATATATATATATATATATATATGTATATATATATATGTATATATTTATATATATGTTTATATATATATATATATATATATATATATATATATATATATATATATATATGTGTGTGTGTGTGTGTGTGTATATATATATATATATATATATATATATATATATATATATATATATATATATATATATATATATATATATATATAAGTGTGCGTGTGTACTTGTATTGCTGAGGTGTGATATCACTTCAATGATAGTTGTCGCTGAAGCATAGGTGCTTTGATCTCACTATATGTTTAGAGGTATCTTTCTTGTTTTTGGCCTGATTAGGTTTAGATGTATGGTTAGGGATAAGGCGATGTTACCTTTAAACACGCCCAAATAAAAAAAATGCTTTATAATGGGAAAGCTAGGGAATGATCTCGCAAGTCTCTGGTTGTGTGACCAAGACTCTTAGTGCCAATCACCATTTAATAAAACAGACTACGAGTCAACTTTTTCTTTCTTGCAAAAAACAAAAGAAAGAACCGCTTGGAACCTATTACACTTAAATCTATGAGCAATGCCGTAAGTCATGTTTGCTCTATTTTAAAACATTCAGTGTTTACGTGGCCATCATTATCCCAATGACTACTTATCTAAAACGTTTTTGCCTACTTTAAAAGTTTTGTATGGAAACGATGCCACTCTAACCCAATCTCCTAGCCTCATCAACGTCTAGACGTATAGGAACTGGCGGACTGCCGTCCGCCGGTGCCGCGGCAACTAGACGCGATGCGTTTGGCAGTGATTCGCCTCAAATGAGATAATGTCCATAAGCACGAATATCTCAAGTCATCGGTACGTGATGGAAAAATTGTTATTGATATCTACATTTCGTAAAAGATGTTCAAGGAGTCTCTCTCTGTCGATTGGTCCTGGCAATCAGTTTTATGACAGTTTAACTATTTGCTATGCTGCTGGTTTTGAGGAGGTCGCCATACAACCACGGTTATTAATTCTTACTTCAGAGTGTCAAATCAGCAATCAGGATGTATACCATGTGACCGGTCAATACATACCCATAAGATCTAACCCATAATTCCTCACTAAGTGATTAGTCCAAGCACTGACAAGAGTTCAATGCTTCTCATATACCTATTACTGGTCTCTGACCTTTTATATAGATGACATTTTCAAGCATCCCAATCCCTTGCTTCGTCAGTATCGGTGCAAAATTAATGAAGCTTGCAATAAAAAAGATTCTGCTCCATTGGTCATTTTGGAAGTATTGCATATATGAAATATTTTTTACAACATTTTTCTTTTAGAAGATATATAAATTTGAAAATATGTAGCTTTTTATGATAAAACTATGGCCACCAGATGTCTCTCTGAACCAGTAACGGACCCATTACGGCACCGTTAAAAGATGATGCTTGCAATGTAAAGATTCTGTTCAGTTGATCTTTTTCAAAGATTTATGTTAGAAGAAAAATAAAAATTTGAAAAAGTGTGGCTTTTTAGGATAAAAATAATGCACCATATGTCTTCCTGGACCTGTAATGGCCCGTCACGGCATCGTTAAAAGATGAAAGTTCTGACCCTACTACGGTCACATAATTGGCACGTCCTCTACAAAGGCATAGTACCATAACAGGCCAGCTACAGACACGAAACTGGTACGTGCACCCCTAAAATTTCACAATGGACATGTAACGGCCCCGTTCAAACGGTCCCGTTACATTGCCTTCGAAGTAACATATCTGTTAGGATAATGGGCCAGTTCCCACAAGTATGCCATACAATGCAAAATCAATACTAACATGTTTGTTTACAGGAGCGGATCCAGCCCTAAATTTGACTGGTGCCAAAAGTGAAAATGTCCAATGAGCACCGTAGGTACTCAGCACTACCGGCCGGGGTCTGGGGCCACTCAAGGCCCCCAGAAGCCAAAGGATTATTGATGCTCTGAGATGCATTATCAGCCATTCCTGGCACTTAAATATATCAATTTTATGGACTTACTTTTCAAGAATTTTCATTTTATTTCTAGTATTTCTTAGCCATATACTGAACCACTCATTACTCACTACAGATTTTTTGCAATGGATTTCATAATATTAATTTATGGGTAAAATATTTCTTTATTTCTGAAACTGTAATGATTGCTTACATATTACACTTCTTATTCAATATCCCCACAGGGCGGGGGTAGTTAATACCTCCAAATTCTCCTTAAAAGATATCCCATTTACATGTTTTTGACGTGCCCAATCGGCCAGTGGACAAACAAGTAAAATTAGATCTTGTCAGTGTGCAAATCAACACAATAAAAGTTTATTTTCAATTTTTGAATGCCCACATGGCTAGAAAATATGGTTCACAAAATGTGCACTATGCGAAATAGGGCAGAAGGTGAGAACACTATCCCTGCCCCTCTCCCGGGGATTCAATTAACTGGTGCATTTACCTGGTTAATCCCAAGTACACTCCATCCAAAACTGGCAAAAGAGCGGCTACCAGTATATGTTGACCAGTATAATCTACCTTTAATGTTACATACCTACTAGTATTGTTTAAGATTTCCTAAAAATCTGCTGCTTGAATAATTATACTTCTATACCAAGTTTTCAAAGTCATCTTCCACTTTAAAGTGAAGAGATGACTGCAACGAGGGCTGCTTACCAGCGCTCATAGCGACGAGTGTAATCACGCTGCCGTGAATGATAACTAGTTATCTCCAAACTAATCTCTATCTCTCCCTGCCAACATCTGCCGTCCTTATCAATATTCCTCATGGAGATGTTCGGTTATTGTGTCAGACAGCCGGCCGTCTGCAACAACATTGTGGTCCGGCTGGGTCGACCGTCTTCCTCTTCCTAATTCCACCCGTCCCAGTTTTTTTAGGAAATCTATCCAGGGCATGATGCCCTTTAACTGCCTGTCTAAGTGGTGGTGTAAACAGGCAGGAATCTGCTTGCAGATTTGACCGGTGCCAAACATCAAGTTTTGCTCATTTAAAAATTGGAACTGGACGATACGATTTTGAAAATAGACACGTTTGCAGTCACACTATCATGATTCATCGGAGCCGATTTTATTGCTAGAAAATTGCGTCAATGTTTTGTCTTGCGATGGTCGTACGATGATCGTACGATGATCGCAAGTCTTGCGACTTTTCGAAAATCGCTACTGATTTGCGAACAGGATCGCAAACCAGTACCGACTTTTTTTAGTCGGATCCGATTTAGTATTTGGCCTAAAAAGTCGGATCCGACGATCGCACGATAGGTGAAAAAATCGGGTCCGACCTGCCGATTTTAATATCGTGCGATAGTCGGGCTCTAGTGTGACTGTGGCATATACGATCTTAACCCAGTTCCGACTTTTTAGACGGAGCCGATAGGTGAAAAAATCGGGTCCGACCTTCCGATTTTAAAATCGTGCGATAGTCGGACCCTAGTGTGACTGGGCCTTAACATGCCCGTCACCAGCCTGTTTACGGGCCCATTGAAAAAACGGGTCTGTGCGCACTCATCATTTTTTTTACCTGTGTAGATGGCAACGTCTTATGGTGAAAGTGGCACATTTTTGAAAATTACCTCGAGTCGTTATTTAACTATAAGCCTGCCCCCAATCAGCCTGTAGCCATTGATTTTCTAACAGGATATTGATCTCTTTCAACCATCTCTTCTTATTACTTGTTGATTCGTAGACATATTCACTGCTATTATGATGTAGATATAAATACTTTCAGGTACAGATTGAATCTTACATAGTCAACGCGTTTTAGTTGATGAAGCTAAGTTTTAATTTCCTGCTTGTGAAACTGCTTCCTGTAACTCGAGGGGTGGGTCTCAGAAAGTATGAACACTGTTTGATTGTCCAATTACACTCCTTCAAAAATATGCCTTGCCTCCTGTAAGAGATTCAGAGAACCACAGAAAAACCCACCAAGAAAGTTTTCTTTGGGCATTACAGTGGAACCTGCCAAATTGAACATCTGCGTACATTGAACAGTTTTTTTATATCCCGGCACACTCCCATTGAAAATCAATGGGAGGCTACCTAGATACTTTGAACACCTTGAACATTGAACACCAAATATGTTCCCGTAGGCCACATTTAATCTGTCTACATTGAACATCCTGCACTGATTTGAAACTTTTCACTGTTGATCAAAATGCATTCAATACTTCTTGAATGATAGAGACATTCTCAAAATAGATTAGACAAAACCCTGCATTAACCTTAAATGAACATATGTATGGTTACAGGGTCAATGGTAACAAAGTCATTTGTATTTTTCTTATAAAAGGAACAAATAAATGGATATCATTTATTCAGGTCAGCCTGTGTTTTCATCCCTAACACAGGGTGTTTTTTGATTGCGAGTTTTCGTAAGCCAACCCAAAACAAAACCCACACATTTGGTCTTTGTGGCAATTAGTCATTGAATCTCTTGCATCCTTTTGTTATCAAATAACAATTGGGAAAGGGGGTGGTTAGCCCTGAGCAATTGTTATCATAACATCAATTACGTTTTCCAATACTGCAATCTGAATATGAGGTAACATCGGCAGCTATTTGGTCACCCTAATCAGTCCAACATTTGGAATCAACCAATCAACATGAGTAAGAGTATAAGGAATTGCCTACTGTGAAGAAAGGTGAACTCTGTGAGACAGCTAGCTAAGTAGATTTTGCAATAAAATGATCATGTTTATCTATTCATCTTTGACTTTGTTTCTATTTCACCCGACCTACAAATAATCAGAACCTGGATATATTGAACACCTGCGTACATTGAAAACTTTTTCATTTCCCGTGAATGTTCAATGTAGACAGGTTCCACTGTAAATTGGTTATCTTGGTGATTTTCTTATCAGATAGCATAAGAAACAATTCCGTGGTTAATTCAGGACTTGTCAGTCCTATAGTTCTTAGGTTTTGATAATCTCCGCGGAGATATTCTTTTTTGCTTCTTCTTCCATTCTAGTTATCATCTGGGTTATCTTCCTACAAAATGCACTGTGCCCCAAATAACCTCAAATGTTATTTCTAGACTAAAATCAATTAGGGTAAGGGATGCCGACACTTGGGTGCACTATCGCCATGTCTGTGCCCTAAACTCCACGGAACCCTTAAATGAAAATGTCACATACTTCACAGTGGCTCTGTAATTTGGTGGTACGGTCAGATGCTATTTCTTTATGACTTAAAGTGTAACTCCACCTTCAAAGTTAAAAAAGATATGTTTTAGAGCTCAGTGTCACCTTTCTCAGGACACCTTGATTACAATTGTACTCCGCAAATTGACTGAGATATTTAAGTTTGTATCTTGAATAATACAGCAAATTTACTGCCTCAGCTGGTCCATGGGGGCACCATCTTGGAGATTATCAGAAACAGGAAGTGACGTCATACTGCTACATCCAGGCTGCTCAGGGCCATTCAAAACTGAACACCCTAACACATTCTGTCATTAGTAAATGACTTGCAAAGAGGATAGTGGTGTATCAGACTCAGCAAACAGAGGCACTGTGTCTCAGTGTATACCTAAATGGTGCAATTTTATTTTCTAGAGGTATACCAGGTTCTGTGTGGCAAAAGCAATGAGGGAAAAGAGACCTGCAGCAAAGGGGTTATGGATGAGCTTTAGGGCTCTAGAGATTCTATCAGTTTACAAATTAGCCTGGTATTTAGTACTCTTACAATGTCCTGACACTGTTATCTTGTGATGAAAGGAAGTTTACAATTAGTAAGCTGTGTGTATATTGTTAGAGTGTGTCGGCTGCTCAGGAATTGACTGCAATACACATTAATCTCAAAGGAATTGCGTCTGCTCTATAGTCTCATGCTTTACCCAGGAGGTTAACTGCAATAAACATCCTCTGGGCACAATTATTTCCAATTGCAGTCAGACTAGTTACTGTTAGGAAAACACAAGTATTTGAAGTACAATTGTGAAACCAGACAGCCTATAAACCATCTTCCAATTATATTGTGATGAAGTTTAGTTTATATTAGCTATATATTACTTCTAAACTAATGCCTACAATTTACACAGAAATACGGCAAATATAACATATCTTTAATTTTGTTATTGTATGACAGAAAACTATTATTATTATTAGTGTATTCTTCCGATAGTTGGAGGGGGAAGTCAGTGAACATCCTTTTCTGGCATTCAGAACTTCCCCCACTTAAGCTAAATGTTCCTTGCCTTTAAATGTGGGGCTATCACAGACCATATATTGATCATATTTTTGGCGGTTCAGACCGTATATTGATCATGTTTTCACTGGTACATGCGCTTATTTCGAAAATCTTTGTTGCATCCAAACTGGAAGCTTGACAATTCACCATCTTTGTGCTCAGTTTTTTAACCGGTCTACAGTCACGGTCTTAGGGTTCAACTTTCCTAGGGGCATATGCTCCTATATTTTGCTGTGGACTCCAAGATTTTTCAAACTAGGGGCCCAAAATAGTATGTATCATAACCAGAAATCCAATTATTGGCCAATATTTTTTGTCAAAAGACCTTTTCGGGCCTCTGGCCTCAAATCTAAGTGTCAGACCCTGGCCACTAGAGCTAGCCCCTAAGCTCCCTCACTCTCTCCAGGAAGTCACAGCATGTCATCACACGCATCTAATTAACATCACTAATCAGGTTCCCTCTGAGCAAACATGACAGCCCCCATAAAGTTACCTTTAAATGGTATTATCTCAGTTTATCTGCTGAGTACAATTGTAATCAAGGTGTCCTATGAAAGGTGAGATTGAGCTCTACAACATATCTTTTTTAATTTTGAAGGTGGAGTTACACTTTAATACCCGTGAGTATCGCTGCCCCTTTAGGGAACTGTAACACGTACAATACACATTAAGTGTTTGCCCTGCTAATCTTGATGTCGGGTGTGGGTGCTTGCTAGCTACTCCAACTAGTCCAAGCTCTTTCACGGCCACGAGTACCCTTCACACGCATGTGCGACTCTTCAACTTGAACGTGAAGCGTAGCTGTGGTGAAGTGGCTGATAAGCCACGTGTACGGCACAGAGAGCTCCCTGCTGCCCATCAGTGTAAATAATGACACCTATGCCTGGGGATCGTTACCTTTAAATCTTTTGCGGTATGGTAGCTTATCATCAGCTCCACTCTAATTATAGCAGCTGATTGGTCAATCTCTTTGTTGTACATGACTGAATTGGGCTTTTAACATTGCCTTTAACATTTGTCAATGTTAGGAGCCCAATATCAATACTGTATTTGGATACTAACAATGCTTTTCACAACATTCATTGTTAGGACCCTCAATATCCATACTAAATACGGTAGTGCCATGACAACCGTTGTTAGGGATACTATATAACAACAGAGGGATTTCAAAATGGCGGCCACTACTGATCGAAATTCGCTAAAATTGAGTTTATGTATTGAAACACTATTCACGAATTGTTATATCAGCCAACGTGATGCATATCTGGAAGATAAGGTGGCAGGAAGTAATAAAGATGGATTTAGATTGTATCAAGTGAGAATTCCTTGCGGGTGGACTGGAGTCTGGCAAAGTGTTTTCTCTGATCTCAATACCAAGAACCTCGGACTTCGAACGTGTTATGCTAATCTTAATTACAAACTAATTGGGAGGGTGGCTGATGATAAATTCGTTATCCTTGCTGTGACAATGGTATACGGCTGATGTCTGCGTTCAGCCAGTAGGAATAGTTCGTGCCAGGCCCACGGCCTCGTGCGATACTGCTGGCTTGTCGCAAACGTCTTGCTATGTACCATTTGCACATAAAGGTGCTCATTCGGCAACGCAAGGTTGCTTATTTGTTCAGTTACATCTCACAAGAAATATACTGTGCCCATAAGAATTTATTCCGTTTTTATTCCCAACCAATCATTCCCATGTCACGAGATTTCTATGCAAAATATTTCTAGCGCGTATAGTTTCTACACTCTCCAGTATTTTTACAATGGCTAGTAAGGTGTGCGCCCGTAGTTCAGTGCCGACTGGAACATTACCTATCGACATTCACACTCCCATGGCCAGCGCCCGTAATGCCATCACACATTTGTTGATGACAACGTGGGATACATAACCTCTCTAGATATTAACTTTCTAGAAGGCATGCCATGGTGACAGATTTAAACTCCCACGGCGTGTTCACCTGTCGTGCTGAGTCAGTGAGGAAGACATCCTTTTCTAACAAATATATTTGTAAAAGATAGCACGAGGTGTGAATAGCTAATAAGAGCGTCTGTACTCTACTTGAGAAATCTTCGATATGAAAAAGGTTCCCACGTGTAGTTGGATGTCAAAACACTCTCTTGTAGATCCCCAGAAAACAAAGTTTAGAAATGTTATTGCGCATTTGCATGAAGGTATTCCTGCCTTTATTTTAACTCATTAAAACCATTTTTATGTTTTTAACTAATCTGTTGTCCGTTCTTCCATTTTCCCATCACATATTTCCTAAGACTATGTTC
>OZ012697.1:14757964-14857964 GCA_963942565.1 Maea johnstoni | reverse complement strand
AAACACTACTACTACTACTACTACTACTACTACTACTACTACTACTACTACTACTACTATTACTACTATTACTACTACTACTACTACTACTACTACTACTACTACTACTACTACTACTACTACTACTACTACTACTACTACTATTAATGATAATAATATATATAATACTAATAATGATAATAATGATAATAATAAATATAACGTCTATGAAGAAGTACTTTGAACACCCATTGAGCTAGTAGCTGGCATTGCTAATAGGTAAACAGTTGAAGACTTGGATACACTAAGTAAACTTGAATACACAAACTTGGTTGGATACGGATATTTTAAGACCTATATGGTGTGATAGAGCCTGTACAAAGCGTCGAAAATTGATTTTTGGCTAATTCTTGCACGTGCACTTCAATATGGAAACAAATATTAAACGGCCATGAAATAGTTATATTCATCATAATGGAGTAATCGGGAGGGGAGCTGGGTGAGGATGGGTGTTATGCCCATATAGACATACAGGCACGTATCTCGCTACGGATCAAAATTTACTGACGGTTTTGGAGTCATGAGTGATTGATATATTTCGGATTGTTTAAGTATACAGTCCCTTAATTGTCTGAAAGCACTGCTAGACGAAACTTGTCAGGGATTGTCCGAGTTGCTCCTGGCCACCTACAACTGTGATAGATTTGTTGTTTGTTGCAGTACTACACTGAGTGCTACTGTGGCGGAGAGACGTACAACAGTCTGGGCAGACTGGAGGACCACGACTGTGAAACACCGTGTAAGGGCAACCCCAGCCAGGCCTGCGGCGGCGGAGGAAAGCTCAGCGTATATAAAGTCTGTACGTAGCCTTTATTTTTTCGAAATTGGTATGGGTATTATGGCTATCTGACAGTGCAAAAAGGATAATGCTTGCAAAATAAATAGATTCTGCTCAATTGGTCAATTTGCTGGTATTCCATCTATAATACATGTTATTCCAAAAAATCAGTTTTATTTCAGAAGAAAGAATATATATAAATTTGAAAATATGTGGCTTTTTATGATCGAATTAAGAATACAAGACACAGTTCTTGGAATGACCTCTAGATGTCTCTCTTTCAACCCGTAAGGGACCAGTAACAGCATTGTGTTTCAATAAGGTCATTGGGGGTCATTCGGGGGCATAGATAATGCCCTCACACATACAAGGTTTATTTTGGACTGATGATCAGGGTACTGCAGACTAACAGGTTCACAGTCCTAGGCTACATGACAGCACTCCACTGCAGTGCCCGGCAGTTGTATTTTTAAATAGTTAAATCATAGCTACTGATGTATGGCTGTAGTATGCATCTATTGTATGTGGGGATGGGAGTTGGTTCTACATAGATAAATAAATAAATGTTTTTATTAGATAAATAAATGTTTTGGCAAGCAGACATGTCTTTACCTCATTATGCCCGCTAATAGTTCAACGATAAAAGTTGTAGCCTGTAACAGGGCCACGTCCTGTATGGGCCCGTGTCACGGACCGGTGGCAGGTCCATTACGGGCCTTTAGCTTCATGCTAACCATGCAGGCCTGAGGATTTCACGAGAGGCTTGTAGCAGGTACGTTGAGACGGGCTTGTTGAATTACCCCTATGGACAGAACGGTATATTTAAGACAAATGACCCCAATTTTAAGTTGAAAACATGGTACAATTCATTGGTAGACGAAAGCTATGACATTGCGAATATGGCGGTGCGCTTTTGTTTCAGAAGCTCAAGACCCCTCCCCAGGGGCACATTCCTGAAACAATTTTTGGATAATTTCCACCATTTTTGGCCTTTTTTGCGCAAACATGTTGCAGGCTTTGAATACTTCCTGCTAACAAAAATCCATGCAAATACAACACCTATTTCTAAAGTGCTCGGCCATCAATCACTATAATCACCACTAACTTGATTTCAATTCTCATTGAAAGGCAGTTAAATGGTTAGTGAGGTCAGGTAGATATAATGGAAAACGATGATCGAGTTTATGGTGGGGTTAACAGCATAGCTACCGACCGACTTCTAGCTATATCAGAATTGGGGGTCCTGATGGCTAAAGAACAGGCCTGCATGATAAGATCTGTCGCCAGACAAGATTCCTTCATGTTGGGATCTATGATGGACTCACTCATTGCTGTTCGCATTTTTCCAGGTTATGCAGGAGAACTGAAAGACTGTATAGTTACTGAATGGTCCGCTTGGGGGCAATGCAACGCCACGTGCGGAGAGGGTGCAATTACAAGAACTCGTAAAATAACACAGAAATATTTCTGCGGGGGAATCAAGTGCCCGTTGGATCTGTTAGAGACAAAGCCCTGTTCTCTGCCTAGATGCACCACTGAGCCCCCTCTTACATTAGGTGAGTCACGCTCCCTCCACTTACACTAGGTGAGTCATACTTCATCCACTTACACTAGGTAAGTCATGCTCCCTCCACTTACACTAGGTGAGTCACGCTCCCTCCACTTACACTAGGTGAGTCACGCTCCCTCCACTTACACTAGGTGAGTCATGCTCCCTCCACTTACACTAGGTGAGTCACGCTCCCTCCGCTTACACTAGGTGAGTCACACTTCCTCCACTTACACTAGATGAGTCACGCTCTCACCACTTACACTAGGTGAGTCAAGCTCCACTTACACTAGGTGAGTCACGCTCCATCCACTTACACTAGGTGAGTCACACAAACCCTTCACTTACACTAGGTGAGTCACGCTCCCACCACTTACACTAGGTGAGTCACTCTTCCTCCACTTACACTAGATGAGTCACAACCCCTTCACTTACACTAAGTGAGTCACACTTCCTCCACTTACACTAGATGAGTCACGCTCCATCCACTTAAACTAGGTGAGTCACGCTCCATCCACTTACACTAGGTGAGTCACGCTCTCACCACTTACACTAGGTGAGTCACAAACCCTCCACTTACACTAGGTGAGTCACGCTCTCACCACTAACACTAGGTGAGTCACAAACCTTTCACTTACACTAGGTGAGTCACAAACCCTTCACTTACACTAGGTGAGTCAAAAGCCCTGTTCTCTGTCTAGGTGCACCACCCAGCCTCCACTTACTCTAGGTGAGTCACGTCCCCTGTTCTCTGCCTAGGTGCACCACCCAGCCTCCACTTACTCTAGGTGAGTCACGTCCCCTGTTCTCTGCCTAGGTGCACCGCCCAGCCTCCACTTACTCTAGGTGAGTCAGGCCCCCTGTTCTCTGCCTAGGTGCACCACCCAGCCTTCACTTACTCTAGGTGAGTCGGAGCCCCCTGTTCTCTGCCTATAGGTGCACCACTGAGCCTCCGCTTATACTAGGTGAGTCTCACCCCCTGTATCTGCCTAGGTACACCACCCAGCCTCCGCTTACACTAGGTAAGTTATGCCCTTTGTTCTCCACCTTGATGCATCACTATGCTGCCACCCATACTGGGTGATTCATATCCGCAAACTGCTATGCTGCACAGAATATCAGCTAGGCAATCTGACACTATGTTGCATCAAGATGAAAACAATCCTATCAAAACAATTTGCCTGCAGTAAATATTGACATTTAACTCAACCTATGTGTATAATCGTATCATCATCTTTGATCACTCTTTTATCAAACAAATAATTAAGGATCTATTAGGACATCATTTGGTTTGCTTCTGCTCTACATTCGTCTTTAAATATATTGTACCATAAACAAACAATGCAGATTACTTGAATCTACCGTTGTTTATCATTCCACTTACAATAGGACCACTGGAATACCAAGGCTGCTACAAAGATGAGATTCCCACAGCAAGAATTATGCCGGAAGGGCCTTTCAAGTCACTAGACATGACCATAGAAAAGTGCTCACTGCGCTGCAAAGGCATGAAGTTCGAGTACTCAGGTTTACAGGTAAGCCGTTTAATCACAATCATCCTTCTGTTTGCCAAAATAACAATCTATTCTGCAAAATTGAAAGACAAAACACCGAATCTTTTAAATTAAAAAAAAATATTGAAAAAACAATATATACAATCCAAGTATATGGCACATATCAATAACAAAATCGAAAGATTTGAGAAAGTATGGCATCTCCTGTTAAATGAATGGTCCTAAGTATGCGTGCCTAATTATACACGAACCACTTATTTTCAGGGAGATCTTCCCAGCTATTCCAGCACCTTGGAATGGAGGTCTCATTAACCACAATATACTCTATAAGTTCTCTCATCAGTGAGAAAACATATATACATAATATGTATTAGAATGTGCAGGCAATGAATAAGCCAGAAATTCTACAAATAAAAAAAAAGCTACTTATCTCCATGAGGCGCAATGATGTTTAAACCACGGCCCCTAATTTGAGCTTTTGTGCTTTTTGGTCAAAATGTAAATGGAAAGAAATGAGTTTAACCTTTTCAATTAACCACAGGCTGTGCAAAGTGTTGCCATTTGGGTACCAGACTTAGCTTTAGAAGTTAAAGATCTACATTGGATATCATGTATAGAATTAAAAGATGAATGGTACATTTCAGAACCAATGAATTCTGCCTAAATATGCTGAGAGGTTTTTACAATCTGAACTACAGTAGTCTCTCAATTGACCAACCTCTTGCTACCTGACATTCTTACATAACCGACCCAAAGGTGAATGAATGAATGAATAAGTGTTTAAAGGCATATCGACACACAATGGCCATCTAGTGCAATAAGATATTAGCAAAAAGTGGTCCTTTGTCATTGTTGAAGAACAATGACTAAGCATGATTATTTTAGGTGAAAGAAGAAAAAGAGGGATAGCAAGATCAGAGCCTTCAGATCCAAAGAGGACCAATGGATATTTTAGATGCAGGGTATCCATAGACAGATCCACACATCTTTTATAAGGCGAGCATGGTGCCACACCAGCTTAGGGTTCCCCGGGAGGTGCCAACTCCTATTGCACACCATAAGGTGTGCCCCTTTGCGGTGTACCCAAAACTGTCTACCACAAACATTGTAACTAAACTAATGAAGTGATAAGTTGATAATGCAAGATAACCCAAGTTCTGTCCTAACAAAAGTAACTTTTGTCTACAACAAAAGTAACTTCTGTTGGACAGAAGTTGCCTTTGTCAGCAAAAGTGACTCCTGTCTCGACAAAAGTTGCTTTTGTCAACAGAAGAGTGAATGTCACAAACGGCAAGCCATAATTTGTTAGATCGAAAGCTAAGAGTAATAAACAAGGAAGGTTATCTCATTTGTTTTGATTTTAACATTGTAACAAATGTTTATTAACTGTAATTTTACAATTACAAAAGCATACTCAATAACAGAGTATTTGGGGCAAATAAAGATGATAACAAGACAAGTGGTTAGTTCAATACATATGTTACCCATTAATGTATGCAAAAACCTTGCTAATATAAAGGGATATCATTGACAAATATGTTTTCGGTTATACTTTTTATGCACTGTCCAGGTTATGTTATACTCACAATATAGATGATCTATATGCATTCTATTCCCGCTCTTTTCTTCAAGAATATACAGTACATATGATGCACATTTAGGGCTACTCTTCCCAGAAAATTAGAGAAGAAATATTAGTCTGTATGACATTTGGCTTCTTACCCACAGGTGTGAGGAAAGTATTATCTTGGGATGATAGGACTGGGGTGTTTCTAATTCACCTACTGTAGAACAGGCAAAGTTCGCGAGTGCGATTATTTCGCGAATACGTGAACTAGTATCGCCCTCGCGATCTTATTGCACGCGATCTATTGGGTGCTTAGTTACGCTATCCACCACTGGAGGTGATGGCGCGTCAGTCGGTGAATTTCAACCCTAGACGGTCGTGGCTGAAACGAAGAAAAATACGTACAATAACTTCACAAACCATTATATTATGATACATTGGTAACTTATGAATAAGTTACCAATGTATCACATTATTATTCGCATACTTACCTGTCCGATTTTGCGGATACCTGTACCAAGTTATGGATGTGTTACGAGAAGCAAGATGGCCGCCGTCATCGCACAATAGACGCTATCAAGAAAAGGAGACGGCTCAGGCTGTTGCGATGGATTTAATTGATCAATTATCAACATACATTATTATGTGTATGTTGATAATTATCAGAATAAGATATATATTTTTTTAAATAATGAAATTGTTTTTGCCGTGAATTGAATGTTTACCAATTTACGGCAAGGATGAATTTGCAGTTGGCGAGTATATAGAGCTATAGCGTGAAATTCACCCGTCGTTAGCCGTCCGAGGCTGAAACAAAGAGAAATGCATGCAATAACCTACAAAATCAGTATAATATGATACATTGGTAACTTATGAATAAGTCACCAAGGTATCATATTAAAATTCACATATTTACTTTACCAATATTGGGGGAACCTGTGCCAAGTTATGGCCGTGAAATGGCCACCAAATCTTTGCATTTTTTGATTACTGTTTGGTTCAACAGATGGCGCTGTAGAACTCGCTCACTCGCGAAATAAAGTACACGCGAAAACCCGAAAAATCGTCTTTTCGCGAAAATTTTGTAGCGCGATATATACCTATTCTACAGTATTTCATTATATGTATGTTCTCTTACTTCTCTCACGTAGGGACAATAGACAACTATATGCCCAGCATCTTACATTGCAAATTCAAGACATAGGTCACAATAAGGCCAGTCTGATACAGCGGTCTTTACCTTTAATTCAGTCATTGACTCACAACAGTGCATCAGATCGATCAGGGGAAGCATCACCTAATTGCCACCAAACAAGTAGACTGATTGACTCCACTATTGCATTTAGTGTTTTTGTAGCATTTAAAAGGTATGTTCTAATAACCCTGTCCTGATTCTCAATGTCCCATGTATATGCCCCCACAAAATATTTCAATTGTTTCTTATTATACACTTTTGAAACCGTGTAACATATCGCATGTTGTGTCATATGTAAGCCAAATAGAGCTGCAGTTTCAATTGGCATAGGCTGGGCTAATATACATGTTGCTATTACCACAGGCCGGATTTTCAGCATACTATGCACGAAAACACGTGTTTGAATAGAGTCGTCTTTTAGGACAGATGCACTTCTGGCAAAAAGGAGTTTCTCCACATATATATAAATAAACAACCTAAGCTTATGTAACGGGTTTCATTAGGTGAATTTTGATGGAAACGGTTTGTGCGGCGGCCAGCATAGCTTTGGAATTCTTCTAAAAGCTTTATATCGTTATCTATACCCATAGTTCACTTGCAAAGGTTATTATCTCGACAACCATTGCCCAGAATACTATCCCACATGCATGTACTGTTAGCCCACCTGGCTTTAAGCCGAGCGCTCCTGTTGCATTGAACGCCTTACACCCTTTCCTTATCTTTACAACAGTCTTTTCATGGTTTCGCCCTTGACTATCATTTTTTTAAACCAAGATGATCATAATTGATCTACTCCTTAACTTGGTCTTTACCAAGTCTGAAAATAAGGTATTTGGAGTTGACTTTGCTTTCCCATTCCTTTTCCCCATCTACCAAAATGGCGCTCTTTTTTGGATTGAGCAGATAATGCCATTTACATTGATGTTCAAACACAAGATTTAAGATTTTCCTATGTTAGTTCTTGCAGTGGCTATGTCATCAGCATACCCTAGGGGGAGATATTAATTCCATAAATGGCACAGCATAAACCGTTTTTTCTAGGCTTACACGTAATGAGTTATGTCTAATATCCCCCCCCCCCCCATCTAAGGATATACCAATCAGACATCTTATTTTGAACTCTAACCTGACATCTAAAGTTGATATGTGTTTTGTACAATAGTCCCTATGTCTTTATGCAGATGGCGAACTTCCTGCATCTAAAAAAGAGCCCCCCCCCCCCAAATCCATACTCTGTCGAAAGCCTTTGATACGTCTAAATATACAACAAAGACTTTCTTCCTAGCTTCTTATGGAGTACAGATGGTTTCTTGTAACAGGAAGGCGGTGTGGACACAGGAGACACCCGACCAACAGGCTCCCTGCAGCTGCAAAAAGACGCCAGACTCAATCCACCATTTTTTATATTCATTTCCAACTCATAACTTAAACAGTTCGGTGAAAGTACTTATCAGAGTAAGACCTCTGTAATTTTTTACTTCTTAAATCTACGCATTTTTACCTCTGTAGAGGGGTAATCTGTACTCTTCTGCCAAAATTAATAGCGCTCTCACTGTTCATATTCGCCGCATGATCGTACTATTGACCAATTAATGATCTTTTCACATGCAGCAAACGTCTAAGCAAATGAACAGCGAGAGCGCAAAGGTGCAATAACGGCTAATACGACCGGCAATCATTGAGGGGTGCGGTAAAACAGATGATTGCCAACATCTCTTCTACAGAAAATTTTCCCAACCTCTACTCGCAACGTGCGCTTAAGGTGCTTCAGTAGGGGCTTAAAGAGTGTTAACCGACTTCCCTAGAATACAGCCTGTATCAGGCTGTATGCCCATCATATCAGAGGGTCTATATAATTCATAGGTGCAGAGCACGAAGACACCCAACCTGCATGAAGACCATAACATTAAACTGCTGGATAGTGCAAAACAAATGAAAATATTGATCAAAATAAAGGGAAAATTACAACATCCAAACGTTTAGATTTGACGACCAAATTATGCAACAGTAAGGTTTTTGAAATCCAATATGGGTTTGTTTGTAATCATACCCACAGGCATACCGCAAAATAAACTCATATCATGCTGCCAACTCTATACAGTTCATGCCTGAAGTGATCATGTGCACCAAAATACTCACTCGGTCGCCATTTGCATTGTCGCTGATCGGGTTTCATGGCCCCACACTCGAGTTAGCAACTGTCTTATTAATTACGATTGTGGTATGCCTGTGCGCAGTAATACAAGGTACATATGACGCCAATAAAACTAGAATTTCGAGTTGTTGTTTATCTGAAATTCGCAAAACGGCATACTCGTGAATTAAATTGGTACTGCCATCTAGCGGTATTACGGCAAATCACATTGACCTTGTTTTCTATGCAGTAAGCCAAGGGTTGGTTCTTGTATAGCGGAGAATGGTAGTTATTGATTGCTAGTGGTGTGTCTGTCTGTTATGCGCACATCGCAGACAGTTTCTGTAGTATTTCATTTTCAACCACTCAAAATTCCTTTGCTGTAATTTATTTGGATACATAGAAAATATAAATATATTTATATAGAAATTAAGATTGAAATTGCCTGTGACCAAAATAAACTTAATTTCAGTCGTGCATTAATAGGGCTTGCAAAGGAGACGTTCTTTGATTTTTAATTGGTTTTCGACCAACAGTTCACTTCTGGCTCTTTTTTAAATAACTCGGAACACAGGAGAATGCCTTAATTAACCAGGTCAATGTTTGGGGTCACAGGCATGAATGTGGTCAAGGTTGAAAAAACGCGCCCTTGCTTGAGATTGGGATGTCAGGACGGGTGCAGTCTATCTGCAGCCGATTGAAGGACCAGTGGTGCCGCTATGCTGTACTGAAGGACCTTAATCGGGCGAATATGGTATTCAGTGTCCAATCCAATCCAATTATACAGTTACTACCCTCAACATTTGGTACCCATCATTTATATGTATATACCCATCTTTAGTAACCCTGTCAAAACCTAGTGTAGATATACCGTCTTTGACCTCTTTAATCTAATTTTGGTCTTTTGTGAACTCGTCCTTGTCATCAGACTTTAGCCATTGTGCTACTTTAGAAGTCAGATTAGATGGGCATAATGGGTTTCGTCAAATTTTGGGATTTTGTGGGTGTTCCAAGGGAGCTTAAGTGTTTCTGCCATACCTTTAAGATGTCCTAAACGTCATGCACAACTTTTCCTTCATTTTTTTTTATTGAAAGTGTCTTAACCTATCCCGTAAAGCGGGAGCTTTAACATTTTCCAAAACACGGTGTTCTCTACATTAGCCTAATTACAGCTTCCTTTATCTTGAAATCATCATATTCTTTTGAGATTTGATGTTATGCCATCTAGAATTTAAAAAGGCACATTTTTCTTATTTTCCCAAAAAAAGAAAAAGGAGAAATATGTGTGTACATTATATAGACTCAATGGACAAATATAAGCAGAATAAAACAAGCATAAGCCACCTGGTGTAATGCTGAGTGTGTTTTTCGAGCGTTAACCGCCAGATGGCACTGCTGCATGTCGTTTCAGTGGAAAGAGGAGTGTTACTGTGGGAACAGTGGCTATGACGTGCAGGGCCTGCGGGAGGACGACGAGTGCGGCACGCAATGCCGCGGGAACCCCGCTCAGAGATGCGGCGGAGGCCAGCGAATGAGCGTCTATATGATATGTAAGTATTGCAGCCATTTCCGCCTTCAACATTGACAGCGGCGGGGACATACATAGGAAAGAATATTTACAAAATAGCTCGTTCACACAGTATTTAATTAACTGAAATAAACATTCAAAAAGATTTGAGAGTATTTGGCAGTTTTCCCCACATGTCCACTGTTTTCTACATGAAGAAATTAAGGCCCTTTCCCACATCAGCGATCTTGTGTTGCGACCGTAGCAATATGCAATCAGTTTGTAGATCGCTATTACATTGCATAAATGTGTAAAAATTTAACCCAAAGTAGTGTCAATAGCGATTTCCTTACGTGTAATAAACAACGTTAACGACTAATGTAGAAAATTATGTTGCGATTTCACTGCCACTGTTATGAAGTGATAACGTTCATCACGAGTGAAAAACGATGACAACACCTATACATAGTGACAGGGACGATGGAGTTGCGACATCATCTGTATTCAGTCGCTTAATCATTCGTTACTGTATCGTTATTGCATCATGAACGCCATTCCCAAACTCGATTGTGCGATTTTATAACGATCTTCAAGATGAGGTTCTGACGCTAACGATTCCATAACGACGTACAGCTGACTTAAACGAATCCATTGCGGTGTTATAGCGATCAATAAGAATTCATTGCCATCACTAAGCGAATCACTGACCTAATTTTTCTACAGCGATTTTTTTAAAGCATGTTCAAAAAAATTGCTACAGATGGTCGGCTACAGCGACACGCAACGACCGTGTACGAAGACGTAACGACCGGAACGGCATCATTACGGACCACACCGATTTACATAACGACCTCACAGCGACCGCAAATTTCTCTAATTTGCTCCAATCGCTCTACAATCGTAAATTAAATTTGGAGAGGTGGGAAAGGGCCTTTAGTTGCTGCATTTGCTGAAGCAAGCCCTACCGTATCTTTTTGCCATGACGTCCGAATGGTTCCGCGCATTTACTAATCGAAAATTGTACTTGTTAAAGTTTATTGAAGATTATTTGCCGGCCATTTTTACTGAACAATTATTAAACTGAGCATATATTTTACTGCATAGACTATTGACCGAAATAATTCACTGAACGAAATATTTTGATCATTTTAACATTTGAAATAATGTACCGAATGAGTTTTCTTTTGCTGAACAGAAAAATACATGAAGAAAAAAATCCGTTCCATAATTTTTTGGCATGAATTCTGTTATATGATATAAAAGATATTTTACTGAATGATAAAGAAAGATATGACCGCAGGTCCGTGAAATAACGACGAAAGCTAGGGGCCATAGTTTTGTGTGCCTAACTATATTAACAGTTTGACAGGGTAGCTGGGGACTCGCGGGTAGAGTATCTGGCTGACAGCCAGTCTCTAGGTGCAGCAGTTCTTGTGTAGGGCGAAGATTCTGTAGCTCACAGGTACATTTTTCCATTGCAGGTTATGACGGTGACCTGGTCAACTGCTCTGTGACGGAGTGGTCAGCGTGGGGGCCGTGCGTGCCGTCGTGCGGGCCGGCCGAGAGCGTGCGCTTCAGGAACGTCACCACCAAGCCCCTGTGCGGGGGCGAGCGCTGCCCGCTGCTGCTGGAGAGGAGGCCCTGCAACCAGCCCATATGTACCACCACACCCCCGCCCAAGGAAGGTGAGTGCAAGCACATGCGGGAACACTGAAATTGATATTGAAAATGGCAATCTACACACACGTGAACTTTGTAGAACCGCACTCCATTACGGTAATGCAATGTATGTTATTCGTTTGGATAGCCTACATCCAACGAAATACTGATCTACCTGAGAACATGCATATCAATTCATATTAACCCCCTCTGCATGGCTAAGGTTTGTGGGTTTGAATTATCTTGCATCATATATTGTCCTACCAATGAGTTATAGATAAATCATAACGCTAGTTATCTATTTAAACTGAATACTAGTTTAACATTTAATTATGCTTTTATATCAGAAATCATGCACATCCCAACCTTTCTTAAGTCATAAAGAACACGTGAGTATATGCCAACAGAGAGCCTTTTATTTCTCTTCCAGTTTAATCAGGAATTCAATGTTGCTGCGATAAACATAGGGTAAATCAATTTTCCTACTATAGGCATAGTTGCGTCATTATAAATAAATGTCCAAATATAAAATTAAACAGCCTTGAAAACTTAGAAATCCGTAATTCATATGTTGACTACTCTTTAGGTGATATCCATCACATGGGCTGTTTCCTGGATGACTACAAGGACAGGGTGATGCCTGTAGGGCCTCAGCACAGCAGCAAAATGTCCACCCACTTCTGCCATCTCTACTGCCGGCGGAAAGGCGTCTACCAATACTTCGGTCTTCAGGTAACACACGCACACACACACACACACACACACCTGGTTACCTCTGCTATTGTAGCAATTTAATTGGGGAAAGTGAACAGAGAATTATCAAGTTGCTCTTCAAATAAGATATTACCAATACTTCGCTCTCCGTGTAACACACACACACACCCACACCTGGTTACCTTTGTTATTATAGTACATCAAATTGGGTAAAGTGAACAGAGGGTGATCATGTTGCTTTTCAAATAGGACATTGCTCTGAAACATGAGACAATCATCACGTTCAAGAGTTTAGCCATGTTTTGAGTTTTGACATAAACAATATTTAGCACCTTTACCCAAACTGACCAAACGACAATCAGCTTTTTAGTGTGTAGGTTGTTCATAACTAATATCGTACAATTTTAGCTTTAGATGTGTTTAGGGTAAACCCTGGCGCAGTTTCTATGCCTTCTTATCACTTGACGTTTTTGCGCCAATTCTTTGATTGACAGCTTTTATCTCTAGAGTTTGGTGAGATTTTTGAGTTTTGAGATGGATTTATTCCTTCAACATCTGACGTGCAGTCGCGCTCTGTCTCCACACAACTTTGCGTGTCGTACCAAAACATTACACCCTCAATCTTAAGTTTCACCACTTGAATTGAGTCTTTCTTGACTGAAATGAGTCCTATCTATTTGCAGTACCACAGCGAGTGCTACTGCTCTAATGGTGGCTATGACAGGATAGGCGAGCGCCCGTCCAAGGAGTGCAGCGCTGTCTGTACCGGTAACAAGTACGAGCTCTGTGGCGGCGGCGGACGACTCAGCGTCTTCAAGATATGTAAGAAATTCCAACAGACAACTCACATACTTTAATGGCTTGTTTATTGAAGTCGTGATGCTTATAGATAGTCTTTAAATTTGGGTATAAAACTGAAGATGTTGTACTGAGGTTTCGATAACAGCTTCACGGAATATGAAAGAACTTTGGTTATGAATAGATGAACACACACACACACACACACACACACACACACACACACACACATATATATATATATATATATATATATATATATATATATATATATATATATATATATATAAATATATATATATATATAAATATATATATGTATGTATATGTATGTATATATATATATATATATATATATATATATATATATATATATATATATATATATATATATATATATATATATATATATATATCTCTCTCTCTCTCTCTCTCTCTCTCTCTCTCTCTCTCTCTATATATATATATATATATATATATATATATATATATATATATATATATATATATATGTATATGAGATACATTACAAGTGTAATTGGATTTTTACAGGCTACCCAGGTGACTTAATTGACTGTGAATATAGCGAATGGGGGCCATGGGGAAAATGTGATGCAAAGTGTGGACAAGGCAACGCAACGAGAACTCGCAATATCACTCGGGAGATGTTCTGCAAAGGCATACCGTGTCCGCCCACTGAGGAAAACAGAACCTGCACCGTCGGCACGTGCGCAACAACTGCGCAGACATCGCCATTGGTGACGACTGAGGCGGAAACTACCACAGTGGCCACTACTGCGGCTACCACTTCAGCGGCACCTACAACGACAACAACAACACCACCGACAACAACAATACCAACAACTACTGCAAAAAACCACTTCCAAGCCCACTAAAGCTCAAACGACCACAATGAGTAAAACTACGACTGCTGCATTTTCATCATCGAAATCTTCCACAACAGAAGCAGCCTCTGTTTCACCCACTAACGCGCCAATTTCTACCCCTGATTACTCTTCTGCAGCTGATAGGACATCAACCAATGCGCATGTGACGTCAGCATCTGCGACTGGTGGAACAGGTTCGACAAAATTAGTTACGTCACCACGAAGCACAACATGGGCTATGACGTCACCAAATACGGGGCCTTCTGTTACGCATGATGGCAGGTTCTCAGGGTTTTCGCAATCATCAACTTTCAATCCTGATTACTGGACAACCACTGTTCCAGACATAGGTACGCAGACGGCAAGCTTTCTAGAAACCTTTGTCACCAAGCATACAATCCTGCTCAGTTATAAGTTATAACTGCTCAATGATCCTGTCCCCCGCATCCTGGCCTAGGTATTTAATAACGAGAGAAGCTCGGAAGCTACGAAGCAGCTACTTAGCGTAGCGCGTAAAATGGTAATGCGCGAGATACCTCATTGTTGTCAGGAGGACGATGACCTTCATTTTTTATCAACCAAATTATCGTACGTCCTGATCCTGCTGTTTATAGGGAAGTGACGTCAGAGTCGCGTGAAATGGGTAAACACTGAGCTTTGTTATGCTCATTCCTAGGCCCAGTTCTCTGTCCTACAAAATATAAACTATGGATATGTTTTAACCACCCACGGTTGCGGACAAAAAAGAGAAATATACGCGTTTTACCGTGAAGCCTATGCACTAATTCAACAATGGTAATATGTGTGTGTTGTGACGTGCAGTGTTTATTTTCCTTAGCAACTGGTGGCGCCAAATTGCATACGTGATACATGCACCATTGTTTTTTCAGCATTAACTACATAGCTTGCAATACAAGCTGGCACTACGGGTAGAAGGTCGCAGCTATTTTAACTCTAACGCTGCTGGTTGCTAATTTCGCCAATACAAAATCATTAAAAAAAACTGAACAATTAATGGCAACCCTGGGATATGGGTACTCATCTGAGAGTACCTTACTGTCCAATGAATACCAACATGACAGGGATTAGATGGTATTCAAAATTCTTTACATTCTTATTATTTGGGTGAAAGAGTTTAGCATTGGAAGGGTTAAGAGCTTCGCTCGTCGTCGAAGCCATGCTACATCATATTAACCAGGCAAATTATATTGATCTATGATTCTAAAACACGCTAAAGTCATTTGAAGCGTCCGAAATAAGACTTTTTCACCTGATCCATTGCTGGCACATATGTTGAATCAAACTTGCCTGAGATAAGCATTTCATTAATTGACAGCACAACTATACGTTAAGAGGTTACTATAAGACCCTTGGATTTGTTAGCAGTTTTGGTTATCATCATCATTTCCGCGCGCTACATCGTGACTATCGATCTATCTATCTATATATATATATATGTATGTATATATATATATATATATATATATATATATATATATATATATATATATATATATATATATATATATATATATATATTATATATATATATATATATATATATATATATATATATATATATATATATATATATATATATATATATATATATATATATATATATATATATATATATATATTATATATATATATATATATATATATATATATATATATATATATATATATATATATATATATATATATATATATATATATATATATATATATATATATATATATATATATATATATATATATATATATATATATATATATATATATATATATATATATATATATATATATATATATATATATATATATATATATATATATATATATATATATATATATATATATATATATATATATATATATATATATATATATATATGTATATATATATATATATATATATATATATATAAGAGAGAATCAAACATCTTTTAGCAAAACCTTAAGCGTACATGGGGTAAGATAAATATTTAAAATCAATAACTTGAATCGTGTAAATTGCTCCACAGTAAACTGATGAAAATCGTACCATATTCAAATTAAAAAAAATATTGGCTATTGAAATTGAAGAAAAACAGTTTCTGTTAATCTCAATAAGATATTGTCTCTGAGAAGAAATTGAAAAGTATCCGGCTGTGAAAATAGCTGATGCCTTAGTAGAAGTTATGGTGGTGCCATAAGTTGTCTTTGTAACTTATTTACACCATACACTAGCGCCTAAGAACTCACCTAAGAGGATAATGTGAAAGTATATTCTAGTTGTGTCTTCACTGAAGGTCCACCTAAGGAGTACCTTGGCTGTGTGAAAACTGCCTTCCCCGGCGTGGAGCCCGTCAAGAGCGGCGAGATGACGCCCGGCTACTGCGCGCAGTACTGCGCCAGCAAGTACGCCAACGTTACGCCCATGTACGTCGGTGTCCAGGTAAGCTGGCTCTTTGCACACCTAGAGTTTGGTTCTTGTGGAAAGATAAAAGAAATATGCATTTTAAAAACGTTTCATGTTAATATTCTGTGTGAGATACCTTACCAATTATCTAATCTATTTAGGTAACTCACATCAACACGAAATAAATTTCTTCTTTCAATATATTCCTTCATGGTTGTAGGAGTTTTTCCTGGTGCCTCCCACAAGTTTCACTTACTATTTATACATGTTTAGCTTATTTCCAATGCGTTACATGAACAATAAAATCGTAAATGTACGTGTTCTACAATAATACACATACACACTTATTGCGGACCAAAATTCGCCTTAAATGACAATTGCCAAAAGGGATAATTTCACAAGTAATAGATAACGTTTCCCTTGCCTCCGAATAAGGGACACCATCTGAGAATTTATATAATATAGATCATAATTTCTACTATACATATTTGCTGATGCATGCGTATAATAAATGCGACTGTAGGCAAAATAAGTAAATCACCCTTTGTGTTTATAACCTATTCCCTATACCCCCGCTGATGCCTTTAAGGGTCCAGACGCCTGTTACTGCACTAGAGAGAGTAGCTTTGACAAGCAGGAGACGCTGCCCGATGCCAACTGCAGCCAGCCGTGTGAGGGCGAGCCCTCCAGGATGTGCGGGGGAGACGGCACCTCCAGGGTCTACAAAGTCTGTGAGTAGCATCATCATCTCTGCCCCTCCATTATGCCGGGATATTTCCAAAATTGTCAGGCCTGTTTTGGCCGCTCTGAGTATTAATGGGTTAAAGGGGCTCTTGACACCTCTATGTAAAATGATTACCCCAATAGGTGTTTTATGTGCTCAGTTTGAAGATTATTTTTACATTGTCAATTCTCTCTCATTCTCACCCTAAAATTGAAAGTTGCTAGAATAGCATACGCTATATTTATGAATGCACATTGTTTTATTGCTATCAGGACAATATCCCCCCCCAGACAATATCCCCTGGATAATATCCCTCAAACAATATAGTGTAGTAGGAACGGGGGGGGGGGGGGGGGGGGGGGGGGGGGGGGGGCTGCGCGCACCCTCATGATATATTTGGAAAGCAGTTTTCACCTTTGTGACCTTTTTGATCTAATTTGACCTCAAATGACCTTTCAAAATTGACCAATCAAAACGTTACTGGTCTTAAAACTTGCGAAATGAAACATTTCAAATTACAATACCTGATTTGTTAAAAATGTATCGATATAATTTAAGTTATGATTGAAAAGGTTACCCCTACCCCTATTTTCCCCTATTTTTGCTGTTATATGGGAATTCAATATGGCTGCCAAGATGGCGACTAAGCAGACCCATGGGACACGAGTTGACACGGGGAACCAAAACATTAGTAAAATTCAACACCTAAGGATTTCAAAAATGTGGGTTAAAATATGTACATCATGAGAGTGCAGGTAGGCCGCCCCCCGTTCCTACTAGACTAATATTGGAACGTTTTAAGTGTGAAACAGACACATTGAAAGCGTATTGATGTGATCAAGTGGTCACGTTGCCTCCACTGAAATTTCTATGAACAACTATTGGCCTCTATGATATGACGAGAAAGCAAAGCTTTAAATGCTCGCGCAGCTCGATGATATTTCTGCATCCCCCTTCAAATGCGCTCACAAAGTTACGAATGTGTTATCCGTGACATAATTCTTTACTTGTACTTCGCGGAAACATATTTGAGCCCCCTTGATAAGAGCTTTATATTTGTGCAATAATCACAGTCCACACAGTATGAGCAGCGATTGACCGAAAATATGGCATACTTTAATTACTTCGATTTCAACCTGTTGCAAAATCGTCATTTCGCAACAGAATTCAACTAGAATTTCGAGTAGAATCAATTGTGGCAGTTTTAACAATTTAAACCACATTGAATAAATGACGTTCAAGGGCAGCACTTCCTATAAATCGCTGTCAGCTCGTGGATGTTTACACCTTAGCAAGGACAACTCAGACAGAAACCAACGGCGTCTCGAGTGCAGTCTTTGTCTTGATTTTTGCGAGCGATAAGTATTAAACAATAACTAATCATAATGAAATATACAATAAAGATCTAAAATGGCAAAAACATTCATGATCCACTCCCGAATCTGGGAGGCAGGCTTATGTGTGCACGTGGCAGTATGATACAAAACTAATACATGTATAGCACGGCGCTGTTCTGTCACCAGTCTGTGATATCACCGAAAAGTTCTGGAGTTTTGCTTTGCCTAATAAATGTGGCCTGACGCATGATTTGAAGCTTCTTTTACGTTGATGGAACAACGCCGGCAAACATAATTGGCCATGCCTGTAAACTCCAGTGATCAAATGGCTAATTGCTTACAGTTAGAGCATGCTTGAACCAATTGCTAGGAAGCACATAATGCCCAATCCAGAGAAAGTCCGATACAAGGTGATAGGAGTGGAAATGAAAGGAAGGGAAAGTAGTATGAAGCTAGTGGCGCTGGGCGCAACACAGCGCAAAGGTTAGGCAGGTATGGTAGAGGAATGGATCCGTGCGCCAAAATTTGTAGGCCGGCGCACAGATCCATGTCTCAAGGGGAATGGATAGAGATGTATTAGTTATGAAATATGGGGAATATGGGTAATGAGTAAAAGCAAATTAGTGATCGTGTAAATATATAAAGCTAAGTTCACCTGGGAAAAGAAAAAAAGTCTGATTTGGAAAATATTTGTTACTGAAATACCATGAAGCTGAGAATTTGGGGAATTCAAAAACATTAATCAGAATGGACTATTATGATGTATTCAGTTCAAAAGCAATCTCTGTGTGTTTCTCATAACTAGGAATTTGTCATCATGCTGCAAGTGTGATCTGCTACATAAAATTAAAGTTATTTCATAATCATACTTGTATAGTAATCAATTTGCCAACACCTGTAAAATATAATAGCCCACTCCTAAACTAATAAACTAATCTGACCCCTGGTGGCCAGGATTGGAACCGTATAAAATCTCCTGATTTTGGATGGTTGAATGTTAACAGGTATGAATTATATAACTTGGTCAGAAATCTTCAGATTAGCTACTGATTTGCCAACTTTCAAAAATCATCCACCATTCCTCAAGAATAAATTTATTTTCTAGCCAAGCGCCAAGAATTTCATAATATGCTGAACATAGTAAGTATTTGATCTTGAAAGATCACACAATGTCTGGAAAGATCACACAATGTAAATGTTGTTGATGAAGACATTTTCAGTTCCAAAGCTATCTGCGTGTTTTTGAAAACTGTGTGTATATTATCATGCAGCAATTGTGATCTGCTACATAAACTGAAATTAAAGTTATCCTATTAACATATGTTTCCATGATTATCAACTCTAAAGGCCCGCTCCTTAAGCAAAGTACTAACCTGGCCCCTCCCAGAATTGGAACTAAACAAAATGAAACCAAAAGACGCCGCAGTATAGTAAACTGCCTGATAAGTGATATATCCTGATTTTGGATTTTTGAATGCTGACGGGTATGCCAACGTACGTGCACAATATCAATTGAACAATTCATAACACACACGTACCATGGTCTAAGAACTTATGGCCAGTTTAGCGATATTCTCAGAATGAGGCATCTCCGCCGCGTAGACTAGTATTAAGTATACCGTAGGTGTACGTCCTATACATATTTCGCTGTTTCCCTATTCAATGACTTACCGTAAAATCGTTCCCCTTTTTCGACACATTAGCTAAAAGTACACGGGCGCGAAAATATCCCCAAAATTTTCCCATATATAAGCTTTAGATAAACTTTCAATCGCACGCATGACTTTATTTTTTGGCCGCTCAGTTTCATCAATAAACTCGCTGCCATAAACCGTTATTACGAAGAATTTTGTCCTGGCACTTTTCCCTATACACCTAGAATATTGCCAACTTGGCGAGTGGCAGAATGCTGAACCTATTAATGTCCTATGGACGACGTGCTACCCTACCGCACGTCGGATGCCAGGGTGGGTCAAGGCTAGATGTAATGTTCTTTAATTCAGAAAGCATTACTTGAAATAGTAGTTTTATTTCCATGATTGTCAGGGGATGACATGATCATGTCGTGATAAACATATTCCTATCGACTTTAATTCGGATGCATTGCTAATGTTTAAGTTAATACTTTTTCGTGTTAGTTAACTAATTGAAAATTATACACATGTGTGTATCCAAAAGAGGTGCTGGACAATATGTTTATTAGATACGCGCTGTCATTTATTGGATATGAGAAGAACTCTACTGAACAGTACCTTAAGGTGATGGGTACCATTGCAAGCCAGTTAAAAGCCCTGTCCCAAAACGCACCTCAAAGCAGCATAATCCTATATCTAGGCGTATCTCCAGGTTCCTGGGTGTTATCAGGTAGAGAATATCATCGCCAACTGTCATTATTCAATCCATATTCTGTTTTATTTCAAAATTTAATTTTTTTTTTCAAATGACATATTCTCATAACCTACGCAGGTGATGGTTACTGCAGGTTCAGAGTTACTTTAGGGATATCATTGACTATGCCCAATAAGAAGTATTTTTTTGATTTTTTACTCCTGAAGATTTTTACAGGCCATAACATTGAAAATTCTAGTGAGAAATCTTGACCCCAAGTGAATTAGGCCCGTAAAGCTAGAAAAATTATCAACTATTTATAGCAAACCGGACCTTCGCCTTTGTTTTGAGTGTGACGCGCGACCACTGATGTGTGTCTTTGTACGGCTGTCTTTTGTCCCTAGCAGACAAGGGACCAACAGGCCTTTCCTTGCTGAACCACGACTGGTTTATAGGCTCCGCACACACGATATCTCACTAAAACTTTCAAATGTTATGGCCCGTAAAAGTCTTCAGCAGTAAAAAATCAAAAAAAGACTTTTTATTGGGCAAAGTCAATGACATCCCTAAGGTATCTGTGGAACTACAGTAACCATCAACTGCGTAATTAATGAGAATATGTCATTCGAAAAAAAAGTTGTAAATTTTGAAATAAAACAGAATATGGATTGAATAATGACAGGTGGCGATGATATTCTCTACCTGATAACACTCAGGAACCTGGAGAAACACCTAGTTATAGGATTATGCAGCTTTGAGGTGTGTTCTGGGACAGGGCTTTTAACTGGCTTGCAATGGTACCCATCACCTTAAACAGCCGCTGAGGGCGCTAGACGTTGTTGTTCGTTAAGCGGAAGCAGACGGTGTTTTAAATCGTTGCATATTATGGAAAAGTCTTGTCTCTAACAGGCATGCCAGATATCAACATCTACCAAGATTCGTTTCTTCATTTCGGCATTTAGGTCTTCAAGGGGATGGTTTGACTGCCCATAACTGTCAAACAGAAACTGGGACTGATAACGATTTCAGTGATAGTCAGGAAAAAATTGACCATCTCCGTACAGGCCCGTTGTATGATGTACATACGGCCATTTTCAAGTCAAACCCGTACCGGTACATACATTGGTGATCGTGCCAAGGTCGCCTATTGCTACGAGCACGTACAGTGATGCTGAGCTATCGCTATGACGATTCCTGTATACGCCTGCAACTATTATGGTCGCCGTACAGCCATTCTATTATTACAAGCAGTGTCTGCGAGGCTGTAGAGCAACATTTTGGAAAAGCCTGTCATCATATGAAGATCGTAAAGCGTGACGCTCGTTACACATATCGTACGCCACCTTGATATTACCACAGACATATAGAGACTCCCTGATATTAGAATAATGACCGTAAGAAAGCGTCTTTCCTCCCGTGTAGAACTATCGTACTCTTTCCAATTTTGAAATTGCGTGTTTATTGAAACTTTTTGTCGGGCAGGAGAATAATGGGTCGTATGTCAATACAACGCAGAACATTAAGATAACTTCTGTGACTAACAGCACACCGGCGCAATGTTAGGGTAAATGAATGGCCATTTTAAATATTAGTTTAAAGTGTAACTCCACCTTCAAAATTAAAAAAGATATGTTGTAGAGCTCAATCTCACCTTCCATAGGACACCTTGATTACGATTGTACTCAGCAGATTAATTGAGATAATACCATTTAAAGGTAACTTTATGGGGGCTGCCATGTCTTTTCAGAGGGAACCTAATTAGTGATGTTAAATAGATGCGTGTGATGTCATTTGGTGACATCCTGTAACACCTGAGCCAAGTGAGGAAGCTTAGGGGCTAGCTCTAGTGGCAAGGGTCTGACACTTATATTTCAGGCTAGGGGCCCGAAAAGGTCTTTTGACAAAAAATGATTGGCCAATGATAGGATTCCTGGTTATTATACTGCTATTTTTGGCCCCTAGTTTGAAAAATCTAGGAGCCCATAGCAAAATCTAGGGGCTTATGCCCCTTGGAAAGTGGAACCCTGAGACTGTGGACAGCTCAAAACTTGAGTGCAAAGATTGTGAATTGTCAAGCTTTTGGATGCAACAATGATTCTCCAAATAAGCGCAAATACCAGTGAAAACATGATCAATATACGGTGTGAAACGGCAAAGATATGATCAATATATGGTCTGTGACAGCCCCTCATTTAAAGGTAAGGAACATTTAGATTAAGTGGGGGGAAGTTCTGAATGCCAGAAAATGATGTACACTGACTTCCCCCTTCCAATAATTTTCAAAAAAGGGGCTGTATGCGTAATCGGAAGAATACACTAATAATAAGTTTTCTGTCATACAATAACAAAATTCAAAATGTGTTATATTTGCTGTATTTCTCTGTAGATTGTAGGCATTAGTTTAGAAGAAGATTAGCGTTAGCATTCTGTAAAATCTCCTCAGTCTGACACATCTTCATTTTCAGAATATACTGGTCCGAATGTGTATGGTTGAATACCAAGGAGGTTTTCCATAACTGCCTATAAATCCACTAAGAATGAGGCACACTTATGGATATTGTCCCCACGTTTGTCTCTGCTTAAATGAATAAAATCCTTTACTTGTGGCAAATGAGTAATCAAGTTAATAGCTTTTATGACAAAAACATTGTCACAATATAATTGGAAGATGGTTTCTTGGCTATCTGGTTTCATAATTGTACTTCATATACTTGTGTTTTCCTAACAGTAACTAACTTGTCTGACTGCAATTTGAAATAATTGAGGATGTTTATTGCAGTTAACCTCCTGGGTAAAGCATGGGACTAGAGCGGATGCAATTCCTTTGAGATTAATGTGTATTGCAGTCAATTCCTGAGCAACTGACACACTGACAATACACACACAGCTAACAAATTGTAAACTTCCTTTCATAGCAAGAAAACAGTGTCAGGACATTGTAAGAATACTAAATGTCAGGCTATTTTGTAAACTGGTAGAATATCTTGAACCCTAAAGCTCATCTATAACCCCTTTGCTAGAGGTCTCTTTTCCCTCTTTGCTTTTGCCACATAGAACCTGGTATACCTCTAGCAAATATAACTTACACTATATAGGTATACACTGAGACACAGTGCTTCTGTTTGTTGAGTCTGATACATCACTATTCTCTTTGCAAGTCATTTACTAATGAGAGAATGTGTTCAATTCTGAATGGCCCTGGACAGCTTGCATGTAGCAGTATGACATCACTTCCTGTTTCTGATAAGCTCCAAGATGGTGCCTCTATGAACATGCTGAGGCATTGAATTTGTTGTATTTTGCAAAAAGATACAAACTTAAATATTTCAGTCAATTTGCGGAGTACAATTGTAATCAAGGTGTCCTGAGAAAGGTGACACTGAGCTCTAAAACATATCTTTTTTAATTTTGAAGGTGGAGTTACACTTTGAGTTAATGACACTAGAGTGCAGCACTTCCTATAAATGACTGTGTACACCATTCAAAGGACCTGTTCTGGTTTACTATACAAATTACCCAATTTTTTTCAAGTTTCATGAATTTAACCGAAACTCATATGATCATGTAGCTGAGGTATTGCTTGTTCATAATTGCTTACATATTTCCCAACCCTCGCCCTGGATATTGCATATGACCACTCTGAAATGACATGTGTCAGCATATTTGCATTGGATCAGATTTCAGCTATAACTGTACCAAGTTGATCAAAAACCTATTTTATGGGTAAACTATGAAGATGTTGGAGGAGATCCAGTAATGACATTTCATAGAAGGCTGTACTTATGGATTTTGATGAAAATCAGAATTTTTTAATATAGTGACATTGACCTATGACCTTCAACAAAATGGCTGCCTCCATGCCTACTAATGAGATTTGAGCCTGTGTGGAAATGGTTCCAAATAGTAACTTTGCCCACCGAGCGCGTTCAAGCCAGGTTAATATGTTATGTATTATTGATAAATACAGATTATGTGAATTTCATTTGAACTCGCTCGCTGGGCAAAAGGGTGAATTTTTTGATTTAGTGTCATAAAATTCACCATACTAGACAGTTTAAAAGAGCACATGCAGGGCACTCACAAAATGAAACTCAAGTAACCTGACCTGTAGCTGTTCCCTAGAGATTCTTTGTCTCTCAAATGACCTCAATTTATAGTGTATTGCCCTGCATATGCTCTTTTGAACTGTCTAGTATGGTGAATTTTATACAAGTGATCATGACCATGACCATATGAGTTTCGGTTAAATTCATGAAACTTGAAAAAATTGGGTAAATTGTATAGTAAACCAGAAACTTGCCAGAATCGGGGAAGGTACATGACTAAGTGACGTATAAAACAACAGTTGATTCAAAGACGAAACCTTATATTAAGTTTTTATATTATACTAGTCCTGGAGGCGCTCATCTCTTACTTGAGGCTAATCACTATTAATCTGACCATTTGATACGGTGGTTGTCAGGGGGGTTAGTGTGCAATCGCATGGCTACTAAATTAAGATTACGAAAAATTGTATTTTTCTATTACCCACGCACCACCGAGTGCAAAACAACCTATTTTTGTCCTGTTTCTTTCTTACATCGCTCACATTCCCTGGCTTTCATCACATGAAGCGTAACGCCTGTTTTCTGACCATCCCGCACGATGGAGTGTCAAAAGGGATTAAGGAGTGAGAACAACAAACCTGTTTTGTCCTTACTCTTAGGCGACGCAGACCCAGTGCTACGGTCATGTGATGTTTATCAATAGATCTTCGTGACTAGACATCCTAGTGCCGTAACAACAACGAGAAAATACCTTGGAACGACACATAAAAAACAACAATTAAGACGAGGAAAGTTTAGTAATGTGGAGAATAAGGTTATATTTTGAAAACATTTCAAATAATGTGCATGAAATGGATGTGCAATGTAATAAACTCAGGAATCACTCTTTCTTAAGGCATATTATTCTCCTTCAACCGGTGGTACATATACAGTCGAATCCCAATCGCTTTAAACCGCGCCCCGTGCTCGCACTGCACGTGCTGTTGGGTTCCCTTGTGGTTCCGTTGCACCGAGAGGTGCATTAACAATGGCTTGTAAAGTGTGCTTAATAGGGGCGAATCTAAACCTAGTCCCCTTACTTATTATTTTCATATCGATCCCTTTTAAACCCGTACCTCAACTATACCTTTGTACCTACCCCCTCCCCTACCTTCATACCAACCCCTTACCCCAAACCTGACCCTTTACATAAACCCAACCTTAAAACTGACCCCTTCCCTAAACCCTGCCGGTATATCTAAACCCTACCTCTAAACCGATTTTTTACATCAACCCTGCCTTTTAACCGACCCCTTACCTCAACCCTGCCAGTATACCTAAACCAGAGAATGGAGTTATATTCAAAGGCAAATATGAAATATTAATATCACTGATTCTTCAGTGGCAGGACAACCCTAGAAAAACGATGGGAAACCAATTATCTTAATCATTGGTTAATGCAGGTGGTTAATGTGGGTTAACAATCAAACATGATGCCCTGGACATGTCAAAGCTTTCACAGTAGTCACAAAAGGCCCTACCATCCAGGTGCATGTAATATCTGCCTAATAAAGGCATACTTTGGGCGAATTTCAAATGGTGCAAATACAAAAATAACAACAAAACAACAACCATTGATTTATAAATTTGTACTTAACTGGAAAGTACCCGCCCTGCAGATAGTTACCATGAAATATTTCAAATTGACAAAAGAGATCAGAGCACCTAGATATCTGATTGCAACCTCACTCATGATTAATTCTAGTTTTATCTTGGGAGTCTTCGCATCGGTTGAGTTTAGATCCCAGTCAGATTTGAGCATTCCCTGATGCTTTGCAGTCTAGTGACGTCACTGTCAATATGGATGCTCGTCATGTCCTCGATGTAGTTCTACTTAATCCTTTTTAGATAAATTTCGCAATTAAATGGCTATCGTTCACAAACTCAAATATTATCTTTGGCAGCGATATATACGCATATATTGTTCACAGAAGTTTGGAAAATATTCCTTTCGTTTTTATTGAGATCTTCCACCACAAACGTGCTCGACAATGCACGTCGTAGCAGTCTCGGTAGACCAAGCCGGTGTGCCGCAGATGCAAAAACTATGTGAGTTGTTTTTCAAAAATTGAATTAAAAAGACTTCATTTCAAAATGAATAATATGGCCAAACATATAAAGAAAATTTGTCTGTTTGTCAATATTGTCTTTTATATGCCATTATGAAACTAAGTGTAGCTTTATATGAGCTTTGACCTTCCCGCAGATATCTAATACTGCAAAGCATGCCGGGAACGCTCAAATCTGACTGGGATCTAAACTTAATCCTATCTTGTTCGTAATTTCATAACGCTACGAATATTCTCGAGGGTAGGGTAGTGAAGGTACCGCATTCTACACGAACTACGATCTTGCAGTTGGTAGACCCTGCCTGTGCTGCCGCTCAGGAACACGTAGTGACCAGAATTTGGAATTTTCATTTTTTGTCAGTTTTTTTCTGCCAAATTGCGGCTAGGGCGTATTTCAGCAGTTATAATATAACAGGTGGATGAATTAGAGAAATCCGTTTTTTTCGTTTGGCAATTCTTTTAATGAAACTTTGAGTATTCTCGAGGGTAGGGTAGTGAAAGTATCGCATTCTACACGAACTGCGATCTTGCAGTTGGTAGACTCTGCCTGTGCTGCTGCTCAGGAACACGCTGAGACCAGAATTTGGAATTTTCATTTTTGTCAGTTTTTTTTCTGCCAAATTGCGGCTAGTGCGTATTTCGGCAGTTGTAACAGGTGGAGGAACTAGAGAAATCCTTTTTTTTCGTTTGGCAATTCTTTTAATGAAATAAACATTAGAGCACACAGATATCCCTGCGACCACACACTTAGGGCTACCTAACTTATGTACCAAAAGTTAAAAAAACTCGGTTAACAGATATGAAATTGATAAATGAGATGTTAAACCGGCTGAAGCTCTTGTCATTTGCAGTCGTCCTAGTTATTCTCCACGAACTTTGGTCATTCAGTTAAATTTACATACTTGTTCGTAATTTCTTAATGCTACGAGTATTCTCGGGGTCAGGGTAGTGAAGGTATCGCATGCTAATGCGATCTTGCAGTTGGTAGACCCTGCTTACGCTGCCGCACAGGAACACGCTAAAACTTAAATATGGAATTTTCATTTTTGGTCAGTTTTTCTGCCAAGTTGCTGCTAGGGCGCATGTAAGTAGGTGTGGGTGATAGGGAAACCAATCCGCCACTTGGTTTCAAGTCTAAGGAATCAATCTTTCATGCCCCAGCATGGACTCAAATTCAGACAGGGTTGAGAGACATCTAGCAGTCATTGGCAACGCCATAGTCCACACGGCAGCCAACGGTACAGATATCCCTGCGACCACACAGTTAGGGCTACCTAACTTATGTACCAAAAATTTCAAAAAGCTCGGCTAACAGATATGAAATTGATAAATGAGATGTTAAACCGGCTGAAGCTCATGTCATTTGCAGTCGTCCTAGTTATCCTCCACGAACTTTGGTCATTCAGTTGAATTTACATATTTGTTCGTAATTTTGTTAATACTACGAGTATTCTCGTGGTTAGGGTAGTGAAGGTATCGCATGCTAATGCGATCTTGCAGTTGGTAGACCCTGCTTACACTGCCGCGCAGGAACACGCTAAAACTTAAATTTGGAATTTTCATTTTTGGTCAAATTTTCCTGCCAAGTTGCTGCTAGGGCGCATGTAAGTAGGTGTTGATGATAGGGAAACCAATCCGCCGCTTGGTTTCAAGTCTAAGGCATCAATCTTTCATGCCCCAGCAGGGACTCAAATTCGGACAAGGTCGAGAGACAGCTAGCAGTCAATGGCAATGCCGTGGCACACACGGCAGGCCACGGGCAAGGTCAGTGGAGGGTGTCGGGGCGAACCACCGACACACCCTCACCCAATATTAGCATTCTCCTCGCGCTCCCGATCTGATGACAAATCGGGAGGACGACCGGGAAAGCGCAACAACCGTCGATTGTGCTTACCCTAATAAAGCCAATGATGCTACTTATATAGGTAGATTGGAGTACAGTAATGTGCTTAGAGTAGTTGACCAAATTAACTTTTGCAAGTTATTTGATTGAATAAAACTGTTCAACTTTAACTTTATCGAAATTGTAAATAGTTCAGAATATTTCTATTGAAAGAAATATTCATAATTTTGTCACATTACCGAATTAGGTACCTTTTACACCTCTGTGGGTGTATTTGCATCTTGTTTTGTCGCCGCTCATGGCTATTAATAAAGCACAGTCCCGCATTTGTCATTTGTCGACCGTGATTGGGTTACATTTTCGAAAATTATTTACTTTGCGTATGCCACGATATAAAAACACATTTAGTTAGTTAGTTAGTTAGTGGTATACTATTTATATCTATCTATTAAAGTGTTGATAACTGTTGTAATGTAATACTTTTGTTGGGAAATGTTAAGAGCTGGTTCTTCATCTCATTTCAAGCATAACTTAAATGACTGGAGAAGAGTCAGCAGGAACCAGTGACTTCTCCTTAAAATGTGTTTTTAATATAGAGGGTAACAATGGTGTAAATCTCTAATATAAGATGGCAGAAGTTATTAGGATGGATGTAAATCGCGAGTTGTTTTGGTGCCAATATGGTATATATCTGTAAATAAGATCGCAGTAAGTAATTGAGATGGATGTAAATCGCGAGTTCAAGTTAGAAATCCTTGTCGTTTGCTCTGTGTTAGTTGAGTCTGATGAAGAGGTTTCACGGATTTCCTTGAACTTGGAACTTGTTATGCTTAAGATCTATCGTATATATTCAATACGATTGACAATGCTCTGGCCTGTAAAAAGCTTTAGCAGTAAGGAATCTAAAATTCACTCCTTAATGACACTAGTCAATAATATCCCTAAGGTAACTCTGAAACTGCAGTGACCATCATTTGTGTGGGTAATGCGATTATGTCATTTGAGTGAAAAGTTGTAAATATTGAAAAGTTGTAAATATTGAAATGAGATGAAATGGCAAAGGATGGGGCTTTTAACTAGATCTTAGTAGAACTGATCACCTTAAAGCGCTACCCTTATGAAAGTTATTTTTAGCAAATATAATATAGACTTATTATATAGCTTATTGATCTATAGCCGGGTACATGACTTATCTTTTTTATGTATCCTAATACCATCTAAAACCCCAAAAACAAAAATGTGTGGGGATAAGTCATTTCAATTAGATTACATATGTGTATATCACTAAGTTGGTCTCAAATACTAGACTTTTTTCTATCTATCTATCTACATATCGACGTATATATATATATATATATATATATATATATATATATATATATATATATATATATATATATATATATATATATATATATATATACACACACACACACACGCACATACATACATATCTGTGTGTGTTACTTCTCATTGGTGGGTCGTCAGCACACCACAGACATGAAGTTAATCTTTCAGGTTACCTTTTCAATCATGAATTCAGTTATATTGATACATTTTCAACAAATGTGGTCTCAAAATTTGAATTGTTTCATTCCGCAAATTATATGACCAGTCACATTCTGATTGGTCAATTTTGAAAGGTCATTTGGGGTCAAAATTTAATCGGAAGTATGCTGCGTAGGAGCAACCTTTGGTTAGCATTAATGTTTGTATCTACTTATATCCTTTCCTAGGTTACGTAATAGTGGACTGTGAAATGACTGACTGGAGCCAGTGGGGAGGGTGTGTCGGTGTCTGTGGTTCTGGACAACAGTCGCGCATGCGCACTGTGCGAGTGGAGCCGTGTGCGGGCGCGCGGTGTAGAGCCGCGTCTGACCGGCGAACCTGTGGTCTGGCTAACGTCTGTACGACAAGTTCCACGCCTGCATCCCCTACACCGCCGTCCGCCACCACTGATGGATTCGCAGGAGGAATTGGTGGAGGAGGGGGGAACAATGATGGTAAGAAAAATTTGCTATACTTACAGCGGCCAAAGGCAGCCTGACAATGTTGATGATATTTTGTAGACAAAAGCAAAGTTGGGAAAATATTTGAAGGAGAAATGTAAAGTTGAACATTACGAACAACTCTCCTTCAAATATTTTGTAAAATCTTGCTTAATTTCCAAGCTATCATCAAAAGTACCAAATATCCAGACAACAATTTCAAGAGTAGCTCTTAAGCATTTATGGGTTAATCAGCCGTCTTGCCGTGAGATGAATGTACAGAAACTGAAATAAAGACTGTGAAGAATATCACGGCGTAGATGTTTTGGTGCAATATACTAATATATGTTTTGTACGTTCCGAACAGAAGGGATTTTGCGTTTTTGAATAATGAAGTCCTGCCTACTCAATCAATGTTTGTGATGTTTTAGTAACCTCTTTAGTTAAAGTGACAGCAACTCACAAATATTAACATTACCGAACATCATTCCAAGTGTGACCACATTATGTATATCACTTCTTAGTGTGATTAAAACAAATCTTTAATCATGTTACTATGTTACATTTAAAACAATTACTTTTCCTTTGTTACTATAATACAGACTGTCTGTAACTGTTATCTGTTTTTTGTTTGTTTTCTATATATGCAAAACTGAATAAAGATGATTTAAAAATTTAAAAAAGTGTGACCACATTTAACCACTGTATACCGAACAGCAATACATGATATAAGCCAAACCTCACTTCTACATGTAAAGTGAGAGCACACTAGTGGCATGTTCTCTACTTCTCATGCAGCAATCCATAAGGTAAATATGCATGTTGATGTACTGTGTCTGCATGTTTGCCGAAAGTGTGTTTGCCCTATAGTGAGAATTACGTAGTAAACGCAATTACCGTATGATCACTTGTACCTGAATGATGTGTTCTTATTAATTGCATGTTTGTATCGCATCATATATAGTTGACATCTTACTGTGCTTGTATCTTTGCAGTTTTGATCATGATGCTTTTCTGTTTGCAATTATGCAATGTTGCTGTGAATATATGTATTTTGGAATGTTGTAGTTTATGTTTGAGCTTATTTTATAGTTTTACAGGAGCTGCCAACTGAAGAGTCCTGTCAACACGCTACTATTATCTTGACTTTTTTTTTTATTTTCTTTTTAATTTCGCAATCAAAACTGCTGTTTTTTTATTCAATTTTTGAACACATACAACAATCTTAACGTCTTGTATTTTTGATATGTGTAGTTGATGACATTTCTTTTGATGTTTATTTCCAGCCTAACCAGCGTCATTAATCTAGTAGCTTGCGCATTTTTCAGATCGTGTATTTCCCTTATAGTCTTAAGATATCCTAAGTGTTCTAATCATTTTGATTTTTCTTTTACATTTTATATAGGTAATTTCATCATAATGTAGTTATTCACAACTTAAAACCTGCTTTAAGTAATTACCACAGATACCTGTCCATTACGAAATACGGAGTTGTATATAAGAGCCATAGGACTTTATTTCACTGTGCATTTTACACGCGTCAGTGAGTTCTTTATAACGGGAAAACATACAGTACTGAGAACTTTAATCGAACTCCACATTAATCGAATGTTACGTGTTCGGCGATGAGCTGAACACAAAATATGTGAGAAGGCGGACCTTTGAAATACAGACAAAAATAAACAAACACACAAGCAGAATGGTTCCGATGACTAGAGCAACCCTATGTTAGAGTATCTGGTCTTTGATGTAAAGGTGTTTGTTAACAGTACCAGGAATTGTTCTACGTACACGACGCCAACAGGAACTGGTGAGTATAATCTTTCAATATCAGAATCAACACACACACACATATATATACATATACTAGTATATATATATATATATATATATATATATATATATATATATATATATATATATATATATATATATATATATATATATATATATATATATATATATATATATATATATATATATACATACATACATATATATATATATATATATATATATATATATATATATATATATATATATATATATATATATATATATATATATATATATATTTGTGTACTTAATATGAAAGAAAAGTAGTTTGTTTAATCATTATGACCCCTATCGTGCCTGTCAAATGATTGTTAAGTATTTCGTGCTGAAATGATTAAGATGTTGTCATCTGTTAATGGGGTTTACAAGATTACTATTTGGTATACTGGGTACTTATATGGGTGATGCAATATACTTAATTACATCATCAGTTTCAGCTTGTTTATATCCCATCCATGTTTCTCTTTGGATATTGCTATTACGTATTAGGAAACTATTCTCCGCTTTATGTGTGTATCTCACATCAGCTTTCCGATGTGACCTATAAAAGAATTGTATTTGTCACACGGCAAATACCATAATGTTGAGTTAGCTTCCTGTTTTGCGCTGTTGTTACTAATGTGGCACCTTTAGCCCGAGACCTGGCCATTCCTACGGCTGCAATCTATCACGACAGCAGGTACAAGGAGGCTTCTCAATTTGCCTAACTGATCTTTGCCCAGTAACATTCTAGATAACCTGTCGACTCTGTAAACGTAGATGACGTAGTAAATCGTATTTTATTTTACATCTGCAGCTCACATGTTCATCATCACAAAATGCAAACAGGGATTTAAGATCTCGTTCCGCGTGTCACTATGTACCTGACTGAAAAGATGGACATATATGCGATGCTCGTATGGATCTACATTTCCACAGGACTAGCGGGTGAGTAAGCGGATGTGAATTCTCAACCAGATGTTGGTGCCCTTGATTTAGTTGAAAATGAACGTACGTGTATGATATACATGCACTTTTTGCTGATCTTTCACCACGCATTTCGTCAAGCCGCAAGCAGCACATACGTAAACCAGGAGAAATGATATTGCTCTGTGAATGTGAACAAAACACATCCAACGTTGCTAGTGAACTGACATTTTAATGGAATCATTATCTCAGAGATGTGAAGTTGACCTGTAGGAAAAGTAAAAAGGGATCCCAAAAGTCAAACCATGAGTCAGTGGTCGGACCTTCAAATCATGATAATGAAAATCTGAGAGACTATCGTATCAAATTTTTAAGAATACTCCTCTCCACTCCCAAAGGCCAAAAACAGCATATTTGAACTCATCGAGAATTTACATACAATCCAGATGGTAAAAATCTGAACTTGCATAGGTTAACTAGAAATGGATTTTTGAACGAACCAAATTTGGTTGATTTGATAGCATGGGGTGCACCGCAGTAGTAATCTTTAGGCTACAGTTGAAGCACACGAAGTAGTAAACAGGTTAATCCATTTTGGTGTGAAACAATCCTCCTGATTTCTTATAAATAAGCAATCAGAGCGTTTCAAATAAAAGATAAAAAGCTAAACTTGCACGGTGACTTGCCACCCCCGTTACCTGTGTGAAGCATAGAGCAAGCTCTCACATGTGGCGGTGTAATCTCAGTGGGCCACGTCCCCAGGTGGACTAGATCTCGTCCATGAAGAAATTGTTTACGCCAGCAATGTGATAACATGAGCATAGGAATCAGGGGCCCGTTTCTCGTATCGTAAAGTACGAATTTCATTATTGAAAATTGTACCTTACGATTTTTCTGTTTCCATGTCCTTGGCGCGCTTGCTACCCATAATATTACAATTTGTTGGTGCTAATTTAGGTGAGTGTGAAACAGAGAAAACGCACCGCACCTTAATCGAACATTGGCCATAACATTCTAATTGTGTCTTACGTTCCTCCGAAAACACTTCTGCTATGTTACACTAAGCTGATTGGTAGCTATTGCCCTACTGCTCAGAATCATACCTTTAATGTACCGACTGGAGCAAAAATTCTTTTTACAACATTCTTGTGCAGAATGCAACCACGAATTCACGAGGCGGTTGGTTTAAACTATTGAAAAATTATTTATATTTCGAAAAAAAAAGATATCATGTAAACAACTATGGCACGCACTCTTTAGTCAGCATTTCTGAATATTTCTAAATCATTTATGAATATAATCGAATCATTTATACATATTGATAAATCATTTATAGATACTCATGCACTCATAAATCATTTTTCAACTAGCTGATACTCTTTAACAGAAAGGGTTTAGTTCAAAATCATTCTTGTCCATACATCATGCTCATCAATATTGCGACCTAAGATATTATGCCAACACCAACACTGTGGAACACTATTAAAACATATATAAACTTGAAATGGGCAAAAATATAAAAAATAAAAATTAGTTATTAATGATTAATATGGTTCTAGGACAATATCCCCCCGGACAATATCCCCCTGGACAATATCCCCCGGACAATATCCCCCCAGGACAAAATCCCCCCGGACAATATCCCCCGTTCCAATATCCCCCCGGACAATATCCCCCCGGATGATATCTCTAGTAAAACATGTTTTAGTAAAAAAAAAAATTCTAATTGCAGTGTTTTAAATTATCCCAAAACATGTGTTGGTAATTTTTTTTTTCTTTTTTTAATTCCAGTGTTTTTAATCATCCTAAATCGTGTGCCGGTAAAAAAAAAAACTAAATTAAAAAAAAAATAATAATAATTTTTCGTTTTACTAACACATGTTTTTTCGAATTTTTTTACTAACACGTTTTTTTAAAAAAATTTGTACTTATACATGTTTTAGAATAATTTAAGCCCCCTAAAATTTTTTTTGAAAATTGAATTTTTTTTTAGAATAATTTAAAACACTGCAATTTAATTTTTTAATTTAATTTTTTTTTTACCGGCACATGATTTAGGATAATTTAAAATACTAATTTTTTTTTGAATTTTTGAGAAATTTTTTTAGAATAATTTGAAACACAGCATTTTTTTTTTAAATTAATTTTTTTTTTACCGGCACATGATTTAGGATAATTCAAAATACAATTTTTTTTTTGTATTTTTGAATTTTTTTTTTAGAATAATTTGAAAAACTGCAATTTTCTTTTTAATTTAATTTTTTTTTTTCACCGGCACACGATTCAGGATAATTTAAAACACTGGAATTAAAAAAAAAAAAAAAAAAGAATTTTTTTACCAGCACATGTTTTGGGATAATTTACAACACTGGAATTTAATTTTTTTTTTTTTTACTAAAACATGTTTTACTAGAGATATCATCCGGGGGGATATTGTCCGGGGGGATATTGTCCGGGGGATATTGTCCGGGGGGATATTGTCCTGATACCGATTAATATATATATATATATATATGTACATATATGTATTTATATATATATATATATATATATATATATATATATATATATATATATATATATATATATATATATATATATATATATATATATATATATATATATATATATATATATATATATACATAAACGATTTATCAATATCTATGATTATTCGTTAATATTTATCTGTAAATATGTATGATAATTATGAATAATTTATTAATGTTTATAAATGACCTACAAATATTCATGACTATTTCAAATGCTGATTTAAGTATGTGAATGCTTGCTTTAGACAACCCATTTGCGCCGTGACTGGAATGAATGTGCCCATATTGAGGAGGTAATGCGCTGTCTACTGTAAGATGCAATGTTACAACAGAGGATACCTACAGTTTGCAGCAGTTCCTCACGTGTTTGTGTGGCAGCACTGCCGGCCACTTGTAGTGTATTGTATGTGTATTGACAGTCCGTCAAAGGACAAAAGATATCAATACATAGCAGAGAAAAGTACAGTAACATAACTTAAATATTTAATTACATACAGAAAGCATCAAACATAGTTGTTGTTGACGTGAAAACAATATCTACTCGATCTTCCTAGACTGTGCCTTGTATAAGGCTTGCATTAGAAATACTACTACTATAGTTAGAGTTATTATACAAAGCATGGGGATGAATTCCCCTCGCTTTTAAGCGTATAAACCTCTGAACAGGAACAAGTAACATTTGTATTAACAAAACAGTTGTTTGGAGTTTTAGACCAGTTCTATGCAAGGATTAACCCTGATATTACAAGTACTGCTTAACATCCGGGTAACCTGCCCTTCCGTCATCATTTTCATGGCTAAAAGTACCCTTATTAGATTAATGAAATTAACGTGACTGTCATTTTTACCTTTTATTCTGGCCACTTATGTTGCAGTCTAGTTTGAAATCAAACCAACCTTGAAGCCAAGGTGCAGGCAGCGTCGCTGTCCCAATATTGACTTGATGACATGTGGCGAAACAAGTACCCTACGTGTCAAACCCTGGGGGTTCAAAACCAGCGAACATCTCACAGCTTTTACGGCACAGCCATGCGTACAGCTATTGCACTTTAAGATCCCCAGCATTGACCGCTTTCTCACAAGGATGACATACATTGTATCATATTAATTCTCTGTGCAAGTGCATCTAAGCATATAGCATGATTTGATCCATTTAATGTCGTGCTCGGGGAGTGGAATGAGTGAAATGATAAGGCTTAAATGATCCGTTGGGTGATGTAAGCACTCATATTGTTTTCTCTACGTTTTCAATTCTGTGTAACTTTCAAAATTAAATGTTTGGCCGATGCTGACATATCTGGTGTTATTTATGTTTATGGTTGTTAAGTGATAGGATGTGACATCGTCAGTGAGCAAACTGCATGAATAACATGTAGATCATAATGCTTCATTTTCATTTTTAGGAGCACAACATTTCCGGAGTCTAGGGTGTTGGAAAGATAGTGAGAATCACAAGTACCGAGCATTTGAGCATGGGCCCTACAAGCCCACTAGAATGACTGTAACTCATTGTGTACGGTTTTGCGCTGCGCAGGGGTTCGCCTTTGTCGGAATACAGGTATGCGAACATTATGCGTAAGTCCCCATGAAGGAATTACTGATAATAAATGCTTATTTACACACCTATGCACCCTCTCTCTCTCTCTCTCTCTCTCTCTCTCTCCACACACACACACACACACACACACACACACACACACACACACAGATGTATACATGTGTGTGTGTGTTTGTGGAGAAAGGGGCGAGCTTTAAAAAGGGATGATGATTCACAATAGCTTAAAAAAATGCATTACACAAGGAATCATATGCTCTTCACAAGTTACACCATTAATACTAATTTCGTAGTGCATGTTATTATTTCTGACGGCTTGGGACATTAAAACATATTATTACTGAATAAGTTGTGTGCACTTATATGATGATACACTATATATATATATATATATATATATATATATATATATATATATATATATATATATATATATATATATATATATATATATATATATATATATATATATATATATATTGATGCTTTAGTGTCAAGCTTCACTAAACTTCCTCATTAATTGTCAAATTGATTTGTTGTTTAAAGAAAAACAAATACGGCATCAGACTGATTTAAGTTTGACATGAGCTTATATATATCACCTCTCAAATAAGACCACGCCCAAATCAGTACTCTTCGGCACTCCTGAGTTTAACCTGGTGCACACTCTTCAGAATTAGTCTTGAAAACTGGCCAAGAACTCCGAGAAATGATTGATCACGAATATTCTCAAGAAAGAAATAATGGCGAATCTAACTATTCTAGATCAAGAATGGAATATATTTAAAATATTCCCAGTTGTGTCGCAGACTTTTCTTAGTATATTGGTGACTTATCCTTCACATCACAAGCTTTTCTTGAATTATCCTGCCAGTCTCCATGATATACATAAGAATGACTGCTACAAGTCTAGGAGTAACCTTCATACGTTTCAAGGTGTGTCCTGATTTTGTCTAGGAATAGCCTCAGAAAATAAAGATAGCATAAGTTGGCATCAGGTGGGATTAAAGATAAAAGTCTGATTCAGACTTATTCCAGGACATACACTTTAGACCATTCCGCAATCGGGCAGGTCCCTAGAAATAGTAATACATACTAGTGAATATAACACTAGAAATGTACACCTAACCAAATTTACATGCAATTTCTACATCAAAGTAACAGTCTTTGTGAAACATCTATAATGTAGGCGTTCTTATTAATACAACATGGTTTATGCACATGTTTGTAGGGATGGGGGTAGGGTTTTATTTCAAAGGTGACCTGTATAAGCTCATTTCGAACCTAATTCAATCTGATTGTGGATTTGCTCTTTAAGGCTGTGATGCTGGTGACACTCTCAAAATAAGACAACTCCTAGTTTAGCACTCCCGTCCCCTTTATAACAATAGTTATCTAATCCCTGAGATCTTGGTGTTTCAAATATAAGTTTTCTTTAACTTACCTGCTTGAGCTGACCTCAGTAAAAACACAGTTTCAATTTTTCAGTGTTTTACCTCAAATGAGGTTTTCTTGATCAATAAAGGTTCATTTGATTTATAAATATCATACATGTGTGCTAAATATACTAGGCTAGGGCAACTGAATGGCAAATTTGGAGTTCATGCAAGAGAATACCTTACAGCACGCGATTTTGCTAGAAATTTTACTTACGAATGTAGGTCAACCTGTTTGAGACTGGCTGGCCATTTTGAGTGAATGGCTGTCCAGTGTGACCTACTTTCGTAGCTAAATATTTCCACCAAAATCTCGTGCTGTAGGGTATTCTCTTGCAGAAACTCCAAGTTTGCCGTTCAGTTGCCCTAGCCTAGTATATTTAGCAGACATGTATGGTATTTATAAATCAAATGAACTTTTATTGATCAAGAAAACCTCATTTGAGGTAAAACACTGTAAAATTGAAAATGTGTTTTTATTGAGGTCAGCTCAAGCAGGTAAGTTAAAGAAAACTTATATGTTAAACACCAAGACCTCAGGGATTAGATAACTATTGTTAGAAAGGGGACAGAAGTGCTAAACTAGGAGTTGTCATATTTTGAGTGTGTCACCAGCGTCACAGCCTTAACATACATCTTAGCTAGTCATACGATAGCATACCATGATGGCAATGTGATAATTTATCAACGAAAATGACTTATAAGAAAGCTCTGTGAAAGACACATTTGATATATATATATATATATATATATATATATATATATATATATATATATATATATATATATATATATATATATATATATATATATATATGTGTATATATATATACATATATATATATATATATATATATATATATATATATATATATATATATATATATATATATATATATACCTGTTGGTCTGGTGTTCTCTTTTGACAGGATGGTTCAGAGTGTTGGTGTGGAAACGACGAGAAAAGGTGGAGACAGTTTGGCCAGGAGGAGGATAGACATTGTAATAAGTTCTGCGCCGAGGGGAGCGGCACCAGGCTCCCCTGTGGCGGCGGCTGGAGGAACAGTGTATACAGCACACGTGAGCCCTCACAAACATACATCTACCACCGTCAAAAGAAAAAAAGAAAGCATAATAAAGAAACAGGGAACCGTTTACTACACGTTTTCTTATGTAGAAAATTCCATAAAACACATTCATTTTGATAAACTATGTTAAAACAAAGGAAACCTAGAATGCATACTCTCTCTGAAATATGGGAGGTAGTGCAGGAAAGGGAATCTCTCCTCTTAAGACATATTAACATTCACACATTCATCTCTCTCTGTCTCTCTAGATAGATATATATATATATAGATGAATATATATATATATATATATATATATATATATATATATATATATATATATATATATATATAAATATATATATATATATATATATATATATATATGTATATATTTATATATATACATATATATATATATATATTCATCTCTATATATATATACTAGTATATATATATATATATATATATATATATATATATATATATATATATATATATATATATATATATATATTGCATCGTATTTTTGTTTGAATCGTTAAGTACAAAACACATCTAGGCTACAGCCTGCCTAACAGTAGTTATCCAGGGCATTTGTCAGGCCCTAGACGACTGCACCAGCATAGACACTGTTAAGGTGCTTCAGTGGGGGCTAAAAGAGTGTAATCCGAAATCCCTAGAATAAAGCCTGTGTGTCCATTATTATGCATCATATCAAATGGGTCCATATAATATATTGGTGCAGGGCACGTAGACACCCAACCTGCATGAAAACCATAACATAAAATTTCTAGTGCAAAACAAATGAAAATATTGGCCAAAATAAAGGGAAAATGACATCATCCAAACCTTTTATTTGACGAGCTAACTATGCATCAGCAAGGTTTTTAAAGGCCAATCAAGCTTTATGTGCAACCATACAATGAAGCATACCACCAAATAAACTCATATCATGCGGCCCTCTCGATACAGTTAATGCCTGAAGTGACCAAGTGCACTGTAATCACTTACTTGGTCACCGGTTGCATTATCTGTCCAGTCTAGATGACTCCGCACTCGAGCATTGTAACGTACATGATGCGTCAATAATACTATAATTTCGAGCTGTTGTTTATCTCATATTTGCAAAATACCACACGTGTATGCGTGATTAGTGCTGCCATCTAGCGTTGCCATGGTCAGACACTGGCCTCTGTTTTATGCAACAGTAAACCAAATGTTGCATGACTATTACACTCCAGGTTGCTATTCCGAGTGACCTGTCTTACCTGGGGTGTGCACACCGCAGACCATTTCTTCTGAATTGCTTTTCTCTTATCTAACTTTATCCACTCCTAATTTATATGCTGCAATATATTTCAATATTAGAAAAATAAGAATGAGGTTGTATGTGTACAAAATAAACTTAAATTCGACTGTGCAGTAATGGGGTTTGCAAATAAAATATCCTTTGATTCAATCAAAGTCCTTATGCAGTTGTCAGTGTTCAACCAACAGTTCGCTTTTGAATATTCTGATAATTGCTCTGATTACAAGGCTTTAACTTTTAAAAAACAGGAGAACGTTTGGACTTACAGGCATGAATGTGGTAAAGATTGAAAAAAATGCGCCCTTGCTCAAAAGTGGGTTGTCTGCGGTCGAGACGGCTGCACGCTATCTGCAGCCGATTAAAAGAGGCTAGTGGCGGCACGCTGTTTTGAAATACCTTTATGTTTACCATGCTGATTTTTTTTGAAATCGTATTGCTTCTAACATATTCCTTCTAGTCGAAGAACTTCATTTTACTATACAACAATGACTGTTTCATTTTTATCTTACCTCTTGGAACTTTGTTATTACCATGTTCAGTACATTTACTAAAACTAAATTAAATTAATACTTCACACAAATACCTTAGGTAACACAGCCACTTTTAAATCCAGTACTTAATACAAATCATCTTGTTGATTAAATATCGTCCTTCTGTTTTTCAGCTGTGTTGTATAGCACAACCTGTAAGCCTAAAGACTGTGTTTATGGTTCCTGGGGTTCCTGGGGCGTCTGCCAAGGGCCATGCGGATATCTGAAGGGAACGAGATCTCGTCTGCGCGAGATCGTTCGCGAGGCAGAGTGTGGTGGGATGACGTGCATTGTCATCACAGATAAAGGACCCTGCACAAGAGCTGACTGCCTAGAACCCACAGCTGGTGGGTGGACGTCTGTTTCATCACACAGTGTTGTACTGTACATGGAAAATACAGGATACTTTAAGACATGTTAATCATGCACTTATTTACCATAGTTTGACCACAGTAATTTTCATCACTAAATATGCCGACATGTGATCCTTACAATAAAGTAATCATTAGGAAGACCAAATCCCTTCTTACTTTTGAGATACTTCATTGATCACTAATATTTTTACACATTTTAATGCAAGCGTGTTAGTTTTGTACTTATAATCATTTCCAGCTAATACTAGTATTCGTAGCAGTCTTCACAGCGTTTTCTTCTTTAGAAGGATAGGTAACATAATTTTTTAGATAAATGACTAAGAGTAGGACATATTGCTCTGCGTATTTGTCTCATGACACTCATGTCTTATTGCAGGATTTGGAGGCGAAAGGACATGTTGCTCTGTGTATTTGTCTCATTACATCATTGTCTTATTGCAGGAGGTGGGGGCGAAAGGACATGCTGCTCTGTGTATTTGTCTCATCACAGCATTGTTTTATTGCAGGAGGTGGGGGTGAAAGGACATGTTGCTCTGTGTATTTGTCTCATCACACCATTGTTTTATTGCAGGAGGTGGGGGTGAAAGGACATGCTGCTCTGTGTATTTGTCTCATCACAGCATTGTTTTATTGCAGGAGGTGGGGGTGAAAGGACATGCTGCTCTGTGTATTTGTCTCATCACACCATTGTTTTATTGCAGGACAGGAGGTGGGGGCGAAAGGACATGTTGCTCTGTGTATTTGTCTCATCACACCATTGTTTTTTTGCTGGAGGTGGGGGCGAAAGGACATGCTGCTCTGTGTATTTGTCTCATCACAGCATTGTTTTATTGCAGGAGGTGGGGGCGAAAGGACATGTTGCTCTGTGTATTTGGCTCATCACACTCTTGTCGAATAACTATCGAAGTACATTACCTGTTATTATATATGAAGCTAGCGCCACCAATCGCCCTCTGATTGCAGGAGGTGGGGGCGAAAGGACATGCTGCTCTGTGTATTTGTCTCATCACACCAATGTTTTATTGCAGGAGGTGGGGGCGAAAGGACATGTTGCTCTGTGTATTTGTCTCATCACACCATTGTTTTATTGCAGGAGGTGGGGGCGAGGGGACATGTTGTTCTGTGTATTTGTCTCATCACACAATTGTTTTATTGCAGGAGGTGGGGGCGAGGGCACATGTTGCTCTGTGTATTTGTCTCATGACACTCTTGTCTTATTGCAGGAGGTGGGGGCAAGAGGACATGTTGCTCTGTATATTTGTCTCATCACACCATTGTTTTATTGCAGGAATTGGAAGCGAAAGGATATGTTGCTCTGTGTATTTGTCTCATCACACCATTGTTTTATTGCAGGAGGTGGGGGCAAAGGACATGTTGCTCTGTGTATTTGTCTCATCACACCATTGTTTTATTGCAGGAATTGGAGGCGAAAGGATGTGTTGCTCTGTGTATTTCTCTCATCACACCATTGTTTTATTGCAGGAATTGGAGGCGAAAGGATATGTTGCTCTGTGTACTTGTCTCATCACAGCATTGTTTTATTGCAGGAGGTGGGGGCGAAAGGACATGCTGCTCTTTGTATTTGTCTCATCACAGCATTGTTTTATTGCAGGAGGTGGGGGCGAAAGGACATGTTGCTCTGTGTATTTGGCTCATCGCACTCTTGTCGTATAACTATCGAAGTACATTACCTGTTATTATATATGAAGCTAGCGACACCAATCGCCCTCTATTGGCAGACTCAAAAATTAAATCCCTTGATCTTTCCATCCCGCCGCTAGGTGGCTCCGCGTTTTGGCGCCAATCTACCTCTAGTGTCTGCCAGCGCCCTCGATCACTGGTGAAATACGACTCTCCCGATTCTGCGAGAATTTTTGCGATTTTTCAACCGATTTGACAAGCAAAGAGAATTCGACAGCGACGATAAGTATCTTTGGCTGCTTATAGGCCTTACTTTCTCCCAGACTTTAAGTCTGTGTCGTTGTCTTTTGATATCTCTTGTTTGTCTTGTTGCTATCTTGTTTTCTTCCAGAAATAAGATGGCGTCTGCACAGCTGGTTACCCCCTCATCTCGTTGTGCCGACAGCCATTGTTCCAGGTTCGCCATACGTTACGTATCGGCTGAGCCCTGGACTTATCACCAGACTTGTTCCAATCACTTATATTAGTTTGCCGCAGAGATGGCAGTCACTGTCGTGTTTGCGAGAAGTGGTGTGATGAGGATTGGGACGGCCTCGAGAGGCTTATGGCCCGCCTGGCAGCCCGCCAGGAGAGGCGCCGTAAAGCCGGGAAGTTGTCTGACACTGGCTCCACGAGCGAGAACAGTCTCTTCCCCGAGGGTAGACTCGTCATCGACGAGGCGCCAGCTAAGGAAGTGGAGGTTGAGACCTCCCTTCCGGGTAAGTCGCCCCGGGTCTCTCAGGAGGCACGGGGCAGAGCCTCCGGCTCGGAAAGGTCTCCTTCGGGGGACCGATCCGGGCCAGCCCGGCCGTACCCGGCCCGAGGCTCCGGGAAGAAGAAGGGCTCCAAGAGTTCTTCTTCATCATCCCGTAGGGCAGAGAGTGGGAGAGAGGGAGGAACTAAACATTCCTCTTCAGCCTCCAGCTCTCATAAGAAGAAGAAGTCGTCTTCGTCATCCTCCGGGGATGCGATGAAGCGAGCTAGGGATAGGTCCCGCACCGGTCCCCGGCACAATCTTCTCTTCCCGGCACCCCAAGGAGCTCCCGGGTTGAGGCCTCGATCCAGGCCTTTGCCTTCTCCGCCCCGGGTCTTGAGGACTCCGGTTCCGTCAGCTCCGGTGGCAGCGAGTGTCATCCCGGTTGACCCTCGCACTCCGGTGCCATCCGCTTCCCGGCCAGCGTTAGGACCGGGGAACCCTGCAGGGGGGAGCCTTCCGGCTCTGCCTCTGCCACAGCAATGGCAGATGCAACTATATCAGTTGCAGGCCATGCAACAGGCCATGGCGAGCGTGGCCTACACGTTCCCTGGCCAGCATCCCTTCCAGCCTCCGGGTTTTGGTGCGGGAGACGTGTTCGGTCCGGCCAGCATCTCCCAATCCTCCGCCCCAGCACCTTCAGTGGCTAAGGCTGATCACCCAACCCGGTCTGCCGACTTCGGTCATGACCCTCCGCCGGATCTCTCTCCTGAGGAGTGGGAGATGGTCAGGAGGTTGAGACAGGGGGGGGGGGGGATGATAGGGGTAGTGCTGCCTCCGAGGCATCATCGCGACTGCGCACCCCGGTGCCGGAGACCGATGAGTCCGACACACTGACTGACCATGAGGATTATGTGGAGGTGCATGCTTCCCATGGGTCCTTGCTCCGACAGGGAGCTTCGGGGCTCGCCGGTTCGATCCGTGATTGCGGACGAGCCAGCCCCACCGGTGGCTGCCCCTCGGCCACCGCCCTCCCTGTCCGACGGGTCACAGGCCCTCCTCGAGGACCTGGATGACATCAGGGGGGATGCAACGACTTGGTGGCGGCTTTGGCTGGCCGACAAGTTTAGGTTAAGGATACCCTTGCGGTTTCATGAGATCATGGAAACCATCAAGAGGGCTTTGAAGTTCCCTGGCGAACCTCAGGCTAGCACGCTGCCCCCGCAGCCGCAGGCCCAAGCCCGCTCCCTTTTCGAAGGGGTCCCCCCGGTAGCCCCGACCCAGCGGGTTACCATGCCGTGGGACGCTATGTGCGCCACGACAGCTAAGTGGGACACTAAGGGTCTCTTAGACGGATCCTTTGGGTGAGGCGGTCTTCGCCCGGAAATTTCCAGCGGCAGAGTCGAACGAGAAATTGTTCCTGACCCCCCAAACAATAGACCCGGAGGCTGAGAAGCATTTCCGGGTCTGGGTGAAAAAGGACTTCTCTGCGAAGAAGCCCTTTGGAACCGATTCGTCTTTGGTGCTTGCGTGGACAGAGAAGCTGTCGGTGAGGTTGGATGAGCGGTTGGCGTCAGTCAACCGACTCTCAGGTCTGCTCATACAGGTTTAGGCCTATATTCACCACGCTGCTGCTTCCCAGGCAGCTGCCCTGCAGTGTCTTTGTGAAGATGCTGCCGCTCCGGCTCCGGCCACAGACGCGGATTTGGATCCGGCCGTGGTGGCGGACGCGATGAACTCGCGGCCTACCTGTAAGCCTGTATTTCGCGGATATCCACATACAGGCTGAGGTCCGCCTGGACCGTCAGGCACGTTTGGTGAACCACCTTCGTCCCGACGGAGGACTCCCAGGTATCCCTTCGTTTACGAAGCGGAAACTATTGGAGCTGCCCTTGGATTCGGAGTACCTCTTCGATGGTCAGTTCGACCAAGTGTTGAAAGAAACGACCTCTACGCAGGCCATCGCCTTCCAGGCGTCTCTGATCGCGGCGGGTTCACCGCCGCTTGATCTGTCTGGGTGCAGCCGGGGCCGGGGTGGGGCCCTGTCCCAATGAGGTGAAGCCTGGTAAGGTGGGGGGTCGTTTACGGGAGTTCGCGGGGGCCTGGGAAGACATTATTTCGGACAAATGGGTCCTGCAAACTGTCTTCTCAGGCTACCGCATAGAGTTCACAGAGAGTTGCCGGTTAACCAGAGCACCTCTGTGGACGATGATCCCGTCAAAGCACAAGCATCGTGTAGCCCTCGAAGAAGGTCTACATAAGATGCTGCTGAAAAAGGCAATAGTGCAACTAAACCCCTCCACGATCGGACCAGGGTTCTATTCCTCCCTGTTTCTGGTAGAGAAGCGTTCAGGCGGATGGCGGCCCATCTTAAACCTGAAACGTCTGAACGAAGGAGTAAAACCTCCCAAGTTCAGGATGGACACGCTCCAAAGCGTACTGAATACGCTTGGAGCAGACATAAAGCTCTACCGGGACGGATGCCCGCCCGGCGCCGAGGTACCGGGTCCGTGGGCCGTTTCCTTGGATTTGCAGGACGCATACTTCCACGTCGCTGTAGATCCCAGGGACACGAAGTATCTTCTCTTCGCTTACGTCGGAGAGATCTTCGAGTTTCAGGTCTTGCCGTTTGGCCTGTCAACCGCTCCAGAACCTTTACGCGTCTGGTCAGAGCAGTGGGAGCCTATCTCAAGACGCTAGGAATCAATGTATTCCAGTATCTCGACGACTGGCTCGTGGTAGGAGAGACCTATCAGCTGGCCCTCAGTTACCAGGACACGGTCCGTTGGGTAACTCAGAGGGTAGGCTTCATCCTGAACGAGGAGAAATCCGATTGGGTTACGTCCCAGTTTCCTCTGTTTCTGGGGTCTTCTCTTCCTGGCATTTCCGTCGGAGGATCGGATAGATCGGTTGCAGCGGCTTATCCATCGCGTTCTGAAGTCTCCGGCGAGTCCGGCGAGACTTTGGAGGTCGTTGTTCGGTCACCTGGCCAGTATGATTCAACTGGTGCCCGGCAGCACATTCGTCCCCTCCAGTACTTTGTGCAGGAGAGATGGGACATGTCTATGCCGGAGTCAACCGTGGTGTTTCTGACTCCGGCTGCCCAGGAGACCCTTCAATGGTGGCTCCATACTCCGAACCTCACGTCCGGGGTTCCTTTCTCGGACCCAGTCCCGTAGATGACGATCGTCACAGACGCTTTGTCTTACAGGTGGGGAGGTCACCTGGGAGACCAGACGGCTTCTGGCACCTGGCAACTCCAGTGGAAGTCGACATATTAATTGGCTCGAACTTCAGGCGGTCTGGCTCACGCTGCAGCATTTCCTGCCGCAGCTGAGGGGCACAGTGGTGGAGGTTCTGTCGGACAACATGACGACAGTGTCCTACATCAACAAGCAGCGAGGAGGGGCAATTATTGCCCAACGGAGTGGACCCTCCACAGGTTGACCTTCGAGTCCCTGTGGCAGGTGTGGGAGCATCCGTTTGTGGACATGTTCGCTTCGGCGAAGAATGAAGAATGCCCAACTCCCGGTGTATTACTGCCTGGGATCGGACCCCCAGGCCAGCGGGTCGAATGCGTTAACCATGAACTGGGACATGGTTCACGGATATGCGTTCCCTCCGATCGCACTGATACCACGGGTGTTGAGGAAACTCCTCAGGCACCCGTCTGCGACAATCGTCCTGGTCGCTCCGTTCTGGCCCAGCCAGATCTGGTTCAGACAAATGACGAATCTGGTGGATCTACCCAGGGCGATTCTGGATCGGTGGAATCTCCTGAAGAACTCGGAGACACATGAGTTCTTCCCCGAGTCTGGGACCGGGATTTACCCAGAGTTGGGTGTTTCTGTCCAGTTTGAAGGATTTATCCCCGAACGACAGGCTTCACTGTCCCGTCCGGGCGTTGAACTGGTATCTTTCATGTACCAGTGAGATTAGAGGAAAGGAAAGATTCCTCTTTATCTCTTGGAGAGAGCCTAATACCCGGGCCGCCCAATCTACTATTGCGGGCTGGGTCCGGGAGGCGATTAACTCTGCCTATAGAGACCTCTCAGCGCAAGAGCGCCGAGAGTTAGGCATCCGGGCACATGATACCCAGGGTGTTGCGGCGTCCTGGGCCCTCTTGGCGAGGGTTCCAATCCAAGAGATTATGGACGCTGCGGCTTGGAAGACCCCAGTCACCTTTGCGAGGCATTATCTTAAGGATCTTCCCAACCTTAAGGGGCGTTTCGGCCGTGCCGTTATTTCAACTGCGGGTTCCTCCGGAGGAGCTAAGACCACCACAGCATAGACCTTTCGGTGGTATTCAGCTTCATACATAATAACAGGTAATGTACTTCGATAGTAATCAGAAAATTAGTAATAATTTTTCTATTACTGAGAGATACTTACCTGTTATTATCCCACCCTCCTGCCCCTCTGGTCTTAGCTAGTCTTGATGTTGGATCGAGCGCTGACTTGGACACTAGAGGAAGATTGGCGCCAAAACGCGTAGCCACCTAGCGGCGGGACGGGAAGATCAAGGGATTTAATTTTCGAGTCTGCCAATAGAGGGCGATTGGTGTCGCTAGCTTCATTTATAATAACAAGTAAGTACTTCTCAGTAATAGAAAAATTACTACTAATTTTCTGATTGCAGGAGGTTGGGGCGAAAGGACATGTTGCTCTGTGTATTTGTCTCATCACACCAATGTTTTATTGCAGGAGGTGGGGGCGAAAGGACATGTTGCTCTGTGTATTTGTCTAATCACACCATTGTTTTATTGCAGGAGGTGGGGGCGAGGGGACATGTTGTTCTGTGTATTTGTCTCATCACACCATTGTTTTATTGCAGGAGGTGGGGGCGAGGGCACATGTTGCTCTGTGTATTTGTCTCATGACACTCTTGTCTTATTGCAGGAGGTGGGGGCAAGAGGACATGTTGCTCTGTATATTTGTCTCATCACATCACTGTTTTATTGCAGGAATTGGAGGCGAAAGGATATGTTGCTCTGTGTATTTGTCTCATCACACCATTGTTTTATTGCAGGAGGTGGGGGCAAAGGACATGTTGCTCTGTGTATTTGTCTCATCACACCATTGTTTTATTGTAGGAATTGGAGGCGAAAGGATATGTTGCTCTGTGTATTTGTCTCATCACACCATTGTTTTATTGCAGGAATTGGAGGCGAAAGGATATGTTGCTCTGTGTACTTATCTCATCACACCATTGTTTTATTGCAGGAGGTGGGGGCGAAAGGACATGTTGCTCTGTGTATTTGTCTCATCACACCATTGTTTTATTGCAGGAGGTGGGGGCGAAAGGACATGTTGCTCTGTGTATTTGTCTCATCACACCATTGTTTTATTGCAGGAGGTATGAACGAGGAGACCAGTATGATTTTCCTGATTCTGATCGCTGTGGCCAGTAGCCTTGGTGCCATTGCTGCCTGCATCGTTGTCTTCCTCCTCATACACAACTGTCGCAAGAGGCGCAAGCCGCTTCCTCCGAAGCGCCGCCGAAAGCCCGCCACCGCACTGGTGCCCATCTATGTCACACAGCCCGAGCCCAAGTACACCACCCTGCCACCGGTCCAAGCACCCTCCTCAACCTCCTCAGACGAGGCCTACTCAAACCCTGCCCTCTTCTATGACGAGACAGTGCCCAGCATCCCGAGGAGTCCTCACTCCCTGCCCAGGGCGGCACCCTCCGTCCCGGACGTGCTGCGAGACTACCGCCGCTGATCAGAGCACATACGACACACTACTGCAAACAGCAAGGGAATCATCCTTCTTATCATCTGTGCTAGTGCACTGCAATAATCTGTACCATCACTGAGCCAGCAATGTGCAACTTTTTTTCTTGCCATGCAAGAGCAGGTGATAGATTTGATACACCCTGTTAGAAAGTGTGGGCTGGCTTGCTATTTAACCTTAGTAGCTACAGACTGATTGAAAAAGATCAGAACAGAGATATAAGAAAATAGATAAAACCAAAATATCTAATTAAAATGTCCTTTTTTCCTGTAACCTATTCATAGGGTCAGTCAATAACAACTGGATAATATAGCATGGCTTATTCGAAATTTGATGTTTTCTGACAAAATGAGACCAATTGTGTATCAATGTTCCAGGTTTTAGGTGTGCACGAGCACCGCGAACATAGATTATGAATGACAGATACCACATCTAAACATTCTCTTTCCCTGATTTTTTATTCATTCCAACTGTGTAGATAGGTGGAGCCAAATGTACATCAATAAGCAAGATGTCAAGAGAGGTATTTTAGATGGCCAAAACTGGTAAAATCTCGCCAACATTGCCTGTTTGGTGCAAAATCTTAAGAAATTGCGTAAACCATAAATGCATGTTTCCACCAGATATCGATAGATCATATGACGTCTTATAATCGTGTCCTGATTCTAAAAAGTGCCATGGTCATTTATCTTGTAAGCCGTTTGAGAAATGTATGTAACAATCTCCATTGTGCTCCTCATTGTATTATCAAGCGTGTTGAAATGAAACCACAATCCCATGTATTGTAAGCAGTCTGTATGAAATAAGTGAAGGGGTTCCAAAAGGTGATATGAATAACAAATAGGATTGAAAACTTCATACATCCAGGAGGAAAATGAATCTTCCCCACTTTGAAAATGCTGAAAATGCTTGACGCTATGTATTATCCCTTTGTCTTCACCAACGACTGGTGTGAAATACTACACATTGATTTAGACCATAACTCTTCACAGCGTATATAAAGTCTATTATTTTCCTTATAAATGATCAACAGTATTACTATTTAATTTTCATTGTCTTTCTCATTCGCATATATTAGAATGAAATGTGATGATAAAACTATAGTCTTGTTAGAGCTGCACTCACGGAGGGAGATCAACTCATGAGCTCACCATGACTCGTGAGCTCATGAGCTCACGCAAGTTCCGATTTTCCAAAAAAATACTTATATTCTAGCCCAGCTTTAAAGAAATGAATATTTATTGGCGGAGATTTATTAACATTGTCATGTTTATTTAATTCTAAAACGTGCTGACGAGGTACATAGGTCAGTATAACACTCAACACTGCTTGAATGTATACATTGGAGATTGTAAAGAAGACATGACAGCTATAAGCAGTTATGTATGTTAATAATGTGTGTAAGGTGCTCAGCTCAAGCTCGGCGAGTTTGCCCAAGGACTCGAGCCACTCGAGTTTGTGAGTGGTGAGTGCAGCTCTAAGTCTTGTTATTGAATATTTTACATGGCAGGTAAGGCCCTAAGATTGCTGATTCAATTCTTCACATATGTTCAAAGATGATATATTATGCTATATCCATGTGTATATATACAGGCGAACTTGCATATGACGGACCACCACTACGACATACTTTTGGCTATGACGGACGACATGCTTAGTCCAAGTCTCATGCATATCAAGTATGTGTCATATGTATATGACAGATTTTGCATATGCCGGACCAATTTTCCTGGTCCCATTGAGTCTGTCAAATGTACGCACATACAAAGTTTGTGGTTGATGGCTTGACCGCCTTTATTATGGACATATGACCTTGTAATATAAGGATACCTTTCCTTGATATAGGACTAGTCTCATATCTTGTGTATATCCAATTATACAGGTGAACTTGGATATGACGGACTCAATGGGACCAGGAAAATTGGTCCGTCATTTGCAAAATCCGTCATATACATATGACACATACTTGATATGCATGAGACTGGGACCGAGCATAGTGTCCGTCATAGACAAAAATCTGTCGTACAGTGGTCCGTCATATCCAAGTTCACCTGTATATCCAATTATATAAGGATATGTAAAATAGTTGATCTTTCCAAATTTCAATCAGTCAGTCTGTGACCCAAGTTATCTCCATGTGATGGAACATATTTCTGTACCACCGCTTTAGTATATGCATTAAATAATTTCATATCAAATTATTGAAATTATTCCTTTCATCACCAAATGCCAGAAATATGATTATATTTTTTATCTGAGATACATTACATGATAAATCCATAGGTTACTTAGTTTGGCCAGTGTTGTGTTAGAACCATTAGCACATGGAAAGTGCAAGGTGCATGGCACCATACATGAATCCAATGTCCCCCTGCAGAATTTGCTATAGTTGTACCTGAATGTCTACTGACTTCACAAAGATAGTTCAAAATTATATGGAAAGACAAAACATAAGAAAATGATCACAAGATCTAAAAAAAGAAAAAAAACATTTCCAGATATACATCGCATAATGCATGGGTTTTAAAGTTAAAACAAACGTAAAAACGCATACAAAACAAGGAAAAAATAACAAAAAAGCATATACTAACTCAAATAAAGATGATCCACAAACAAAAAAGTCAAATGTGCTCGGGCCGGTAAATGCACAGACAAGACGGAGTTTGCTTATTTTTCTCATAAACAATCCCTGGTCCATTGTGTGGTCACCGAGTATTACACTCTTCCCTAAATGTGACTAATACACCTTCAGCAGGTTAACCATGTATTGAAATTCTGCCGATATTCTGGGTGCCCTCTGATTAAGGTATAAAACATCCTGCGGTTCGTTCACTATTTTGTATAATGTGTGTAAGGTGCTCAGCTCAAGCTCGGCGAGTTTGCCCAAGGACTCGAGCCACTCGAGTTTGTGAGTGGTGAGTGCAGCTCTAAGTCTTGTTATTGAATATTTTACATGGCAGGTAAGGCCCTAAGATTGCTGATTCAATTCTTCACATATGTTCAAAGATGATATATTATGCTATATCCATGTGTATATATACAGGTGAACTTGCATATGACGGACCACTGTACATACGACATACTTTTGGCTATGACGGACGACATGCTTAGTCCAAGTCTCATGCATATCAAGTATGTGTCATATGTATATGACAGATTTTGCATATGCCGGACCAATTTTCCTGGTCCCATTGAGTCTGTCAAATGTACGCACATACAAAGTTTGTGGTTGATGGCTTGACCGCCTTTATTATGGACATATGACCTTGTAATATAAGGATACCTTTCCTTGATATAGGACTAGTCTCATATCTTGTGTATATCCAATTATACAGGTGAACTTGGATATGACGGACTCAATGGGACCAGGAAAATTGGTCCGTCATATGCAAAATCCGTCATATACATATGACACATACTTGATATGCATGAGACTGGGACCGAGCATAGTGTCCGTCACAGACAAAAATCTGTCGTACAGTGGTCCGTCATATCCAAGTTCACCTGTATATCCAATTATATAAGGATATGTAAAATAGTTGATCTTTCCAAATTTCAATCAGTCAGTCTGTGACCCAAGTTATCTCCATGTGATGGAACATATTTCTGTACCACCGCTTTAGTATATGCATTAAATAATTTCATATCAAATTATTGAAATTATTCCTTTCATCACCAAATGCCAGAAATATGATTATATTTTTTTATCTGAGATACATTACATGATAAATCCATAGGTTACTTAGTTTGGCCAGTGTTGTGTTAGAACCATTAGCACATGGAAAGTGCAAGGTGCATGGCACCATACATGAATCCAATGTCCCCCTGCAGAATTTGCTATAGTTGTACCTGAATGTCTACTGACTTCACAAAGATAGTTCAAAATTATATGGAAAGACAAAACATAAGAAAATGATCACAAGATCTAAAAAAAGAAAAAAAACATTTCCAGATATACATCGCATAATGCATGGGTTTTAAAGTTAAAACAAACGTAAAAACGCATACAAAACAAGGAAAAAATAACAAAAAAGCATATACTAACTCAAATAAAGATGATCCACAAACAAAAAAGTCAAATGTGCTCGGGCCGGTAAATGCACAGACAAGACGGAGTTTGCTTATTTTTCTCATAAACAATCCCTGGTCCATTGTGTGGTCACCGAGTATTACACTCTTCCCTAAATGTGACTAAAACACCTTCAGCAGGTTAACCATGTATTGAAATTCTGCCGATATTCTGGGTGCCCTCTGATTAAGGTATAAAACATCCTGCGGTTCGTTCACTATTTTGTTTAGGATATCATTCTTAAGAGCACTTATTCTGTCTATGAGTTGGTATATGTGATGAGATGGAGCAATAAGTCAGTTTGATAGGTTTCTTTGGGGGTGTTGCTGAAGGTTTCCTAATAACAGCGTGTGCTAAAGATTAGAAAGGCGTATCCAAGTGAAGAAGTGTTTTTTTGGATGATTTTTGTTATGATAGATCCATTTGCAAATATATTGCATTGAACAGAACACAAAAAAGTGGAAAATACTAAATAGATAGTAGAGATTTATTACAATTAAGAACATGACATTCCCTGGCAAGAATACGTAATGCCAGTTATATAAGTTAGCGGTGAATGGTTGACCTATATGAGAGTTCGACACAGACTGTTATCATGAGTGTAGATGAACATTTTAATTCTATCATTCTAGTTTTAAACTGCAAAAAAGTGTACAGCGCATGAATAAGAAATCGTATCCAGGGAAGCAGTCGTTCAGTGTAGTGCGTTACAATGTTGCTATGTTGCAGGTCGGTGATTGAACGCTGCACTAGTAGATATTCAAAATGTTTTGGATTTTGTTTTACACCTAAACCAAGAGAATCAAAGAATTCCGGATTTCCGTAACGTGGGGAGACCATGGCTACCCAATGCTTCCCGATTGATTGAGAATTTTCACTATTTACGATTATAAATGCAGGTTTTTCTTCAATAACTAATAAAGGCAATTAATCTGCAGCACAGACTTTAACATAATGCTCTCCACGACAACTGTTTGTGAAGAAAATGTGTGCTAATGAAGAAGTCATTAATACTTCCATTTTCCTTTGAAACATGTCACCTCAGAATCACATTCCTAGACCCATCAATTTCAACAAGGCCTGGGAATAAAGCATATAAAATAATGGTGCAATTAGTTGGTAAAGGTGAGTCAAAACGGATTTCCAAAGAGGTGTGTCCTTTGCGGATTAGCATTGTTTGAGTGCAAGGAGTGTTGTTGTCTAAATCAAAATAATATAGACAATAGCCATCAGGAAAATCATTTTTTTCTATACTGGAAACAAGATGGAAATTTATTCATATCAACCAATGCATAGAATGCAGATGTGTAATTTTCTGCGACGAAATTGAGTTGTAACGGTCTAAGGGGTGACCTCTGACCATCAATGTTAAAAGATACATAAGAACAATTAAAATTTTGAAAATTGAATGGATTTTGTTTATATGAACCGTTATAGGATTCTGCAGAAACAACTCCTACACATAAAGACAACGGTACTTCCCCTTGAAAAATATCATCCACATTGAAAGAATACTGACCCTCTGGTATAGAAAAACTTTTAATCACTGATCTTTTATAAGGGTAAAGTGCATTTTTGATTTTCAAAACTTCTGATATAGCTATTAAGACGTTTGGAGTTACTCTAACAGTACAAACTTTCAAAACTGCATCAACCACTTTCACCTGAAGACTATTCGTAATGTCATCAGAGAGAATTCTGAAGGCATCTTTAGACTGCCAAAATTCAAGATTTATTTGCACACCATCTAAAATATACCTTTGCTGCTGGCATATATCTGTAAACAATACTCCTTCTAACTCAGCAGGCTTTCTGTTTTGGGTGGCCAAATTCCTATTATACAATTCAGCGTTTTTTGCAGAAGCAGGATCAAGTTCGTCCATATATTTTGCAGTGTCCTTATAATGCAAATGTCCTTGTAATACTGTACAACTGGTAATGTTTGCGTGTAGTAAATATTGCGTTTTTTTCATTTTCTCTTTTATGCGTGTTTTAATTAATGCGAATCTCCACCAGACGTCAGATATCTGAAACAGAAGGGACAGATTTATGCATGTTTTAATTATTGCGTCCTCATGCATTCGCATTAAAACGCAATAATTAAAATCACGCAATCATTACCAGTTTTACAGTAAGCCAAGTTTTTCACTGAGAGTAGTGTCTAATAAAGCATCAAAAAGAGCCTTATAAGCATGGTTAGTACCCACAGAACTTATGGTTTGTTGTTGAAGACTGATGTCCACTTGGCTCCACAGAGTTTGTTATGGAAGGTTTATTAAAGTAACTTTTATGTCATCAGAGATAGGGTCCCCGTCTTTATCTACTATTTGAACTTTCAAATGAAGTCTCGTATTCCGAAGGTCAATGTAGTTTATTGAATTTCCTGGAATGTTGAATTCAATAACAGACGATGAAGTCAATTGACTAACAGGTCTATAGTCAATCCATTCTAAATTTTGCACTGCAGCGTTTGTTTGAGGGAGCCCAAAAAGAGCCAACCCTTCCCCATGTGCGTCTGAACTTTCAGCAGCTTTGAAATCCATTTAATATAATCCAAAACGGTCCTTTTTCTTGATTTTCTTTCTTTTCTGCTGAGGTTGCTTCTTCCTTTTTGTTGTCCCTTTCAAGTGTTTCTTACGCTTCCTTTTGACTGTAATGGACTCCTTGGTCTGTAGCATGCTTTTCATAGGGGAATTTGCTTGTTGCTGAAGTGATACTACGTCACTCTCATCACCTCGTTTAACTTCTGCTTTTGCTCTTTCCACTGTTTGAGCAGTTGGGGTAATCACTTTTGATTTCTGTAGAAAAGACTTTACCATTTTGTTATTGAATTCGCCTCCTTTATCAGTTCTTATTTTTGATGGTTTTCGCCCTTGTAAAAATACATTTTTCAAAGTGTTCACTATAGTTGAGGGCTGTTTGTTAGGTAAAGGCAAAGCCCAAACAAACCTAGGAAAAATATTGATTGCAAGGAATATATATTTCAAACCTTTATTCCATGAACTTAGCAGACCCATCTCCCCTAAATCACAATCCCACTGTTGGTCGAGACCACCCACTACAACTCTATTTCTTTTGAAGTGATTTCCTGATTGTTTATATAGCGAAAAGGTTTCTTGTTCTCTCAACCAATCTCAAAGTTTTTTATGAGAAATTCTAAACTTATTTTCTTTTTTGACTATGTCATTTATTTTTTGAAACCTAAAAAGCCACCTGCTTGTTTTGGATTATAATATATTTTATTCAGATATCTTTCCCAAGCTTTCATTTGATGTTTTTATAAAGACAACCACTTTTTCAAATTGCTTAGTCTTTTAGTTCCACCTTTTTTTTTTTTAACTAACAGGGCTGGCAGCTACTTTCCTTTTGCTATCGCCCGGAGGAGGTGGTATAATCTCAGGTATGTCCTCCTGTTCCCTGACTTCTGATGATCTTTCTATCTCAAGATTTGTAGTGTTCTCAGACAACGAATCCCCTGACCGATCATTTATTTCACCTCTAATATTACTGTTTGGTTTTGCTTCTTTTTCATCCCCCTCATTTAACAATGTCTCTCTTTTGATGATCTTCTGCTAGTCGTGTATATTTTTCAAATGGGAGTACTATCAATTTTTGACAGTTCTTCATAGGGTTGCATAGCGTTAACACGAAACGGTACGATACCGGTACCGGTACTGGCGAAACGGTACCAGTGGTATCGGTATCGTTAACAGTGAAACGGTACCTCTGATCTCCGAGGCCTGATGGGCTTTTTTACGACATTCATGTTGCTATTAAGGTGGTTCCATTCCTCAATTCTATGACAACAATCAATAGTAGAATTGGGGAACAGAACCAACGATTGAGATGGACATTGACAACGTTAATCGAAGCAAATGATCGCTACTGCGAACGTGCGTGGGATGTTACATTGTATCATGTTTCCTGCCAAATGCTATTCCAGACAGCGTGTCTATAACTCTGTCGGCAGGAACCAGCACACAATGCGTCATCGCCGCATATGATTGGCAATAACAAATTGTTTAATATGTTGAAACGAAGCGGTACTCAAAAACGAAACGGTGTCTTTTAGGTACCTGTTCTCATCGAAACGGGTAAATACCGGTTCTTTTCGAAACGAATATCGGTTCCTATCGCTACCCGAGTACCGGTATGCAACCCTAGTTCTTCATATTAAAGTAAAAGAGTTTTCAATGTTGTACTTAGAGATTTTAGAGCAGTTAATACAGCTTTAGTATTTTTACGCACTAAAGAGACTCAAGACTTGTTACTGTTCTTGTTACTAGTTAAATCTCTTAGTATTTTTTTTTATAAATAGCAAGCTTTTTAACTTTTGCTTTTTGCAAAGGAATTACTCCGTGTAAAAAATTCAATAAAATCTCACTTACAATCTGAACTTGGTGTGGTGATATATTTTTAAGAATAGATTTAGCCTGATGTTTAGGTGTGCTATCTGCGATCAAAAATAGCAAAAAATACTTCAATGGTTTTAAATTTCTACTCGTATCCAAAAATGATTGTATTACCTCAAACAGGTGTGTGTCTCCTCTTAATAGTAAAGGAACAATATAAAAAAAGAAATACAATGATTGTTCCTTTTATACTTTTATTTCCAACAAACACATGCGCATTAGCATTTCATTGCTTTGAAACATAGATAAAACATTCTTCCCCTGGAAAAACTTTTGTCCGAAGTCTAAATCGGTTATCACTACTACAAGTCAAGTCCACTATTAAATAACCATATGGAGTTGAAGTTGAGTCATTATAAGCTTCTAAAAAGTACTTTCCAGTTTGCGGGAATAATTGCCTTCCTAACCTTGCCATCTGAGAACCATCACGCACATTTCTGAAAATGATAAGATTGTTACATGCTCGGGGCTGCTCTCTAGGCCTCAGCATGTAGAATAATACACTCAGACACTTTGGTGTGTGACTTAGCTTTATTGTAGCAGATCAGAGAGAGAGAGCATACGCATGCTCAGTAATACAGTATGATAAGGGAGGCTTTATTATTTAGGTTTAAGGGAGTGTTCATTATATGATATTGTAACATCCTTCCTCTTTTATGAAAGTAGTCTACCTTATAGAATTTACTGTAGTACATCAGTAACATGATTAATAAACTTTGCTTGCATTTACCAGTGATATAGTTTATAAGCCTCGAATTCTTATTCCTATGAATAATGATTCTTTAACTCTGATTGGAAATTATAAATGTTCATTTTCCTTAGATATTCAGTTCAGTTAGGTTAGAAATTCTAATAACTTTGTGGTCATCATAAGTTCATGTATAAAGTTCTTGTTAGAGTTCATAAACAGTTCTTGTGTGATTTTCTGTCTAGTTTCTGGTGTTCACATACAGTAATGTTCTTGGGGGAGCTTTGTAGAAACACAGTTTTGTCATTTTTCTCTAATCTAACAATTGGAGGAGAGGTTACTAGCACGTCACTCCATAAACACAGACTTCGCGTCGTGTTTTCTAACTATATTTGTGATTCATTTCTTTTCTTCTTTTTTTTCTCGAAATGAAAAGTTCTTTCTTCATTTTGTGAATCACTTCTTTGTGTTAACAATGAAATCACCAAATCGTGAAGGTGGTTTAGACACACGTTGAGATCTCCGTGGAGCTGGTGCTTCCATTTTCACTTCAGTGTTGCTCACCGCTGATTTCTTTGGTGACTGCAAGACCGAGGTATTTGAAGTAATATCTTCAGGCTTATTGTTGAGTTCTGTTGGCTCAACATTCATAGGTTGCATTCTGATTGCTCGATCGGTTGTTGATGAGCCTTCATTAGATTTCTTCAAATGTACTCTGTTGCGTCTGTAAGTACCATCATCGGTCTCTACTTCATAGGAGCGTTCGTCAAGGCGATGTTGAATGACTCCTTTGTTCCATTTTTTCTCTCCAAGCTTAAATGGTTTCATTCTTACCACATCACCTTCACAGAGGGGTGGTAGATCCTTTGCTGACCTGTTGTAGTAGGTAGCCTGTTTATCCTGACGGGTTTTCAGTTTGGATCTTTCAGATTTGATATCCACGTGACGAGGTTCCAGTAGACTAGCAGCAGTTGGTAGTAGAGTCCTGGTGCGTCGGTTTAACATGCGTTGAGCAGGACTGCTATTGACTCCTTGTGTAGGTGTATTTCGGTAGTCAAGAATAGCCAGATATTGATCTCTTCCAGAATCCTTGGCTTTTTTCAAAAGTTGTTTTGCTACTTTAACGCCAGATTCTGCCTTGCCGTTGGATTGTGGGTAACCTGGACTGCTGGTCAGGTGTTCAAAATCATAGGTTTTAGCAAAGTTCTCGAATTTTTCTGAAGAGAATTGAGGTCCGTTGTCACTGACCAATTGTTCTGGAATGCCATATCTAGAAAAGTGATTTTTCAGTTTTCTGATCACTGTTGCTGATCTGGTGTCTTCTAGTCGATCAATTTCCCAGAAGTTGCTGTAGTAGTCTACAGTCAGAAGGAAATCTTTGTCATCCATTTGGAACAGGTCAGTTCCAACTTTTTGCCACATTCTGTCTGGGACTTCATGGCTCATCAAGGTTTCTTTGCCTTGACTCGTTTCATATTTTCTGCATGTTTCGCAGCAGGAGATATACTGCCTCATGTCACTTGTCATGTTTGGCCAATAGATGCATTCGCGAGCTCTTCGTAGACATCCTTCTATGCCCAGGTGAGAACTGTGAATTTTCTCTTTCATGATACCTCTCAGCGACTCTGGTATAACGACTCGTTCACCTTTAAAGATGAATCCATCTTGTAGTGAAAGTTCGTCTTTACTGCTGAAGTAAGGTGTCAAAAGTGTGTGAACTTTGACTTTAGATTCTGGCCATCCATGTAGTATGACATCTTTCAGGAGTTGCATGGTTTCATCTTGCTGAGTTGCTTCTCGAATCTGATTAAGCCTTTCCTCCCTGATCGGTAGAAATTTAACCATATTCACTCGCTCAAACTCAGTCTGTCCATTCAACTCGAGCGGTAGATATGCACGAGAAAGCATATCTGAGGTGAACATCTTAGTTCCTTTCTTGTATCTCACTTGTATGTCGTAGTTGTGTGTACGCAGTAGCATTCTCTGTAGCCTCCTTGGAGCTCGACATAAAGGCTTCTGTATTATCGTTTCAAGGGGCTGGTGATCACTGTACACAGTGACTCGACGACCATACGTGTACTGATGAAATTTCTCCAGTGCATAGACAATTGCCAACATCTCTTTTTCAATTTGTGCATACCGAGTTTCTGTATCGGTAAGTGCTCGGCTGGCATATGCTACTGGCTTTCCATTCTGTGTTAGAACAGCACCCAATCCTCTTTCACTAGCATCACATTCTACATCCAGTTCTTGGCTAGGATCGTAGTATGCTAGGACTGGAGCTTTCATGACCAATTCTTTAACCTTTTGAAAGGCTGTTTCTTGGGGGTCATCCCAATGCCACTCTACATCACTTCGTGTGAGCTGTCGAATTGGTTCCATGACATCAGATAAGTTTGGCAAGAATTTTGCCAAGTAGTTGACAAATCCACTAAATCTTCTGACTCCAGCTACATCTGTAGGCTTTGGAAGATTCTTGATTGCCTCTATTTTGGACGGATCGGGTCCTAGGCCATCTTTAGTTGCACGGTGACCTATGAAACATATCTCCGATTTTCGAAGTTCTGTTTTCTCTTTATTCAGCTTGATTCCTTTATCTCTGCATCGCTGTAAGAGATTTTGAAGACTCTGGTCATGGTTTCTGTTGGCATCTTCTAGGGTCTCACCCTTGCCATATACTATTATGTCATCAGCTATGCACAGAACACCATCTAGACCTTCTAAAGCATGATGAAGACGTTTCTGAAAGATTTCAGACGAAACGCAAATACCAAATGGTAGGCGGCGCCACTTGTATCTTCCAAACGGAGTGTTGAAAGTGGTAAGTCGGCTTGATTCTTCATCTAGCTCTATGTGCCAATATCCTGATGCCAGGTCTAGTTTTGAGAAAACTTTTGCCTGCGCTAGTTCAGGAAGCACTTCTTCGATGATTGGTAGTTGATAATGTTCTCTTTTCAGAGCTTTGTCCAATTGACCTGGGTCGATGCATATTCGGAGATCGCCAGACTTCTTTGTTCTTGTGACAAATTGGCTGACCCAGTCAGTTGGCTCATCCACCTCTTGGATAACTTCCATTTTCTGTAGTCGTTGAAGTTCCTGTTTCAACTTCGGTTTTAAGGAAACTGCAGTGCGACGTAGTGGAGCTATCACAGGTGCTACAGTAGGATCCACCTGCAGATGTGCTTTGCCTGGCAGTCTGCCTAGGCCACCATCAAACACATCAGCATAACTCTTGAAGATATCATTTTTGTCTTCTTCCATTTGACTTTCAGTCAAAATATTCACTTGTTTGAAGTGATTAGTGTTCACTGTTATCAACTTCATCTGCTGGGCTGCACTGGCACCAATCAATGGAGTTAGTGATTCTTTCACTACTATGAATTCCACTGAATATTTCTTCTTAGTCTTGCGATTCTTTACTATGAGTCTGCAAGTTCCTTCAGGCTTCAGCTTGTCCCTGTTCCACATTTGTAAGACTTTAGACGTCTTCTCGATCTTGTTGGAGCCTACATACTTTTTTGGCAGTATGTTTACAGTTGCTCCGCAATCAACTTGGAATCGGACAGGATTAGCGCCAATCTCCATTTCTGCAAAGATGGATTTCTTGTTTTTAGATGTGATGATCTGTCCCACAGTTTCAACTGTTTGAATGAGTTCTACCTCACTGTCATCAGAGTATTCATCATCATTGGTCACGGCATTGACCGATTTGCAAGAGGTCCCTTTCTTTGTGCATTTCTTTGCAAAGTGGTTCTTCCTCTTGCACTTAAGGCATACTTTGCCCCATGCCGGGCATTTTTCCTTAATTTTCTGGTGTCTGAGACCACAAAATTTGCAGTCAATTTCTCTTGAACCTCCATCGGTTTTCTTTTTCGAGAAGTTGATCTTGTGGATTTCCTCAGCTTGGCCACCCATAGACTTTAGTTGTGACGAAGTAATTTCTGCACTCTTGCATATATCAATGCATCTTTGTAGAGTGAGATTTCGCTCTTGGAGAAGCTTCTTTCTTGTCTGCTGATCCCGGACTCCCAGAACCATTCGATCACGGATTAATTGATCGTGTAGGCAGTCGCAAAAGTTACAAGATTTCGCCATGGTACGTAACACAGTTGTGTAGTTCTCAATGGATTCTGTTGATTCCTGCGATCTCTTGTTGAACAGGAATCTCTCGTAGATTTCATTGGATTCACCAATGATGAAATCATCAAATTTTTTATGATGATTTTGATGTCATCCCTGTTTTCTGCTTCTGTGTATACAAATGTATTGTACACCTTCAATGCGTCTGGGCCAATAGAGTGTAGGAATAGAGCTATCTTGAAATGTTCAGGTTGTCTGTTTATTCCTGCAACAATTGAATAGTTCTCCCACATTTGTTTCCACGTTTTCCAATTGTCAATTGTGCTAGCACTTGATAGCTCTAAAGGCTTGGGAGGAGCAATACCCTGCATTTGCATTGTGATCCCTGGTGGGAGGGTATTTTGATGTTCCCCGGCTGCCTCAGCCGCGACTTCCCCTGCATCAGCCATCTCAAGTGGCTTGGGTACAAAGTCCAACTTTAATTACCCTAAGGAATGTCCTTGTCTCGGCCTTACTGCTATACGCGCTACGCTAGTGCTGCTTTGACTTCTACAGAAGATGGAATGTTCATGCTACAATTTCTTCTTTTTATCTTAGATTTAACGGTCTCCTTTAACACATTTTGTTCTATATGTGTTAGTGCACCGCTGCCACCATGTTACATGCTCGGGGCTGCTCTCTAGGCCTCAGCATGTAGAATAATACACTCAGACACTTTGGTGTGTGACTTAGCTTTATTGTAGCAGATCAGAGAGAGAGAGCATACGCATGCTCAGTAATACAGTATGATAAGGGAGGCTTTATTATTTAGGTTTAAGGGAGTGTTCATTATATGATATTGTAACAAAGATAGCTACTATTCAAAGCTAGTGTCCGTGCATATTTCCCTTGGTTAAAAACATTTTGTGTGATGAAAATGCAGCTAAATCCTCTATGATGACATCCACTTGTAAAGACTTCAGCAATGTCTTGACTTGATACTACCTTATTAAACAAGTCATCTAAAATCAATAAGACTTTTGTATTTTGTGAAGCTAATTCATCCAGTGTTTCCTTTGTGGGTAAACCTTCGTAGAATTCAATATTATCAATGCTTTTCTCCATTTCATCAAAGAATTTTTGCCATATTCCATAACAATAAAGTTTTTTCTTTGGTGAAGGATGTAAATACATTCCGTCCAGGTTTTTCAAAAGTCCATAAAGTCAGGTTGTTTTCCCAGATCCACTAGGACCGCAAATGATCATGCTAGTTTGGGGTTAAAATGGTAAAAGACTTTTCTCTTCCCACCAAACCTTTAGGCCGCTTTTGTATGTGTTTTCATTATTCCAACCGCTTTCAACAATCCAGTGTGAAGAGCTTTTACATTGCAGCTTTTCATAATTATCCATATTCCCCCAAAAATGTAGCAGGATGCAGCTCTTTGTTGATGACATTAGTTTAAAACTCTCTCATGCACTTAAATTCTTGAACCTCCCTCCTAGAAATGACGAATAAAATAGAACCCTGAATATAAATGAAATAGCTTATTTAGTAGAATTTAGATGTAATCAAATGCCCTTGTAAATGAAACTGATAAACCTGATTAAACATACAGTTGTAACAAAACTACTGAAAACAATACATCTGCCTGATTCCCATATCAATCAGAACTACAAGCTTCGATAGGCCTGATTTATATCAAACGTTATTTATAATTGATTGCCATGTTGTAATCAATACCTTTGATAAGGAGTGAGTATGCAAACAGTGCACCTATGTTATCACTGATAAGCAGTGCTTGAGTAAATTGTACAGCGTCGTTTTTTTTTTATCTGAGTGGGCTTATTGCAAAAAAGGTGGTCTATGATGTCCCCCTACCACTACACTTTACTACTCAAGGTCTACACGTTCGATTTGTACTCTTAAGATATTTGAGCTCTTAGGCACACTTTATTTGTAAGCAAAGACAAAATTTACGCGAATAAAGAGGGGGAAGTGAAGTTGTACCTAGTTAAGAGGTTTGAGACAGTAAGCTGCTCATAAGGACATCCATTAGTAATCATAATCCCTTGTTGAAGGTTTGCTGGTGGTAAAGAGGCACTGGAGAGGTGGAGTTTACACTTGCCTTGGTCTTACGACTAGGGTGGCATTTGATTACATTACAATCTGTCTAGATGTCTTGATTCAATGTCCAGCTTCTATTCATACAACACGCCAGCAGTAAGCCTAAAACCATTGTAGTCATGACTGGAAGGTTGTCAATCCTTTCCACATTGTATCTCCGACTTACTATGCCCTTAGAGGCTGTTATCTACCCTAGTTGATAAGACTAACAGATAAAAATATATACATAACCTGTCACAACGGTATCATTTACGTCTAAGTATTTATATGAAACATTCATAACTAGAACAGCGGCAAGTTTAGTTGACAAAGTTATCATGTAAGCGCTGCTCACATGCTTGGCTTAACATTTAGACGATAATATTTCAATCTATCGCCGCTTTAATTAATCATACTCAAATATACTCGCATTCCTTTTCCACAACATTCTTACTTTTGCTATAAGACGCAATGCTTAAAGAGAATGGTAGTGATACCCAGGGTACATTTGTTTAACGCTTTGCACTCATATAATTCATTACAGCTCGATGTTTCTATAAACCCTCTAATGTTATCAAAATTGCTATGAAAAACGAAAGTATTCAATATCGCTATATATCAAAATACTTTTGAAATTGCTAAAATCCCGGATACCCTGAATATCGCTGCATGTGAAATTTCTCACTCGGCCTTGGTCGCACACATTGATTGCACACGTCTGTCTTATATCTTCTGTTGTGCCAGAGGAGCGTATGCCATGTCATTCTGACCCATACCTAGGATAAGTAAACAAAAAATATGCTAAAGTACAATGAGCTAATTCTACGTTAAATTGTATATATATATATATATATATATATATATATATATATATATATATATATATATATATATATATATATAACTATATATATATATATAACTATATATATATAACTATATATATATATATATATATATATATATATATATATATATATATATATATATATATATAACTATATATATATATATATATATATATATATATATATATATATATATATATATATATATATATATATATATATAACTATATATATATATGTATATATATTTGCACCACAGTTGCTTGCCTTCCACCAATCAGAGGCCTCGAAAAGTGTAGGGTTATAGGACATAACCCACACTTTTCAAGCCTTTGTTCTCTAGGCTGCCTAAAACCAAAGGTGTTACCCAAGGGTACTTAGCAAGAGTGCTCTGCCAAGCTTTTCTCTGCCTGTGATTGGTGGAAGGCAGTCAACTGCGGTACAAGCCACATAGACTCCTCTGAAGCTGTGGTGTATGTGATACCCTCAGGGTTACTCGGCTCTGCCTCGTAACACCTTGGGTTTATCCCATAGACCACAGCTTCCTTGGGGTCTATCTATCACACACACACACACACACACACACACACACATATATATATATATATATATATATATATATATATATATATATATATATATATATATATATATATATATATATATATATATATATATTTGAGTGAAGTTTTTATGGATTCTAATCACTCTTTACAGTCTTTAACAAGATTTTTAACAGGGTTTTAACTTTCTATACTCAATAAAGGCTTACTGTGCGCACAAAGTCTTTGAGTAAACGCAGAGCGTAAACATGCAAAATTGAACCATGTACATAAAGATCAAAAATAACAACACACCATGAACAACATCAATAACTATAACAACGATAACGATAACTAGCAAAACAAAAGCGTAAATAACGACAAAACCAAAACAAGGGCGACGACGACGATAGCAATAGGGTCACGAAATTCTCATTTGCCCCAGCTAAAATTGACATTTTAGTATACCTTGCCTTTGATGTGTTACTTTTTCCTCGCCGCGATAGAGCTAATTGAATTTGAAAAGCTGTTCCCCATGGATGGCAAACAAAACAAATCTATACACGTACCTACCTACTTACACACAACACCAACAGACAGACAGCCGGAGAGAGAGAGAGAGAGTTCGTTATGTTGAAGCAGTAGTATAATTTAATGAAGATAACTTACATGATGGAATACTTCAACTCATTTATTTCCTCAAGAAATTGTCATCTGATTAGATGAAACCACTGATTATAGCTTAGGAATGAAAAAAGATTTTATAGAATATGTGAATGCGAGTTGTCTGATATCGATTAACCTTTCTCCTTCAGATGGTTTTCTTTGTTTGTAATTGATCAACATTAGAACTGTGAGACTGCATATGACCACTGAGCATGGGGTAAGGACTTGCCCGTATTAAGGATCAGTTTCTGATACCTATGAATCGACTTATACTGCTTACCTGGCTGCTGCATGGGGTAGCCTGGGGGCGCCTGGCCCTGGTGGGTATATGTGACGGTGGTCTGAAGGCAGAGATACGAGGGAAGAGAGTGAGCGGCAGGTTGGGAAGGTAGACACGTAACGTATGAACCTTAATTACTATCTACATAACGTTCTGTGCTATCTGCATTAATAGGATGGTTGTATTATTACGAATGAACCCTAATTACTGTATAGAGTCTTATTTGATAACATACTCCTACATAACGTTCTGTGCTATCCGTATCAGTAGAATGGTTGTATCAACGTGAGTGATATAAAGGACATCTTTAATAACAGTAGGGCATGAAAAGTGATATACAACAGACTACTTTGATAAATCAAATTAAGGGAGCGCCCATTATGTAAGTATATCCCGGGGGGGGGGGGGGGGGGCACTCAGGTACAGAGGGGGGCCGCACCTTCGTTACGTATTTCGCGGAAGAAGGGGTCTTTTTTTAAGACCTCCGCATGTCCGCGATTTTGTAATAGGAGGGTACTTTTTCGTACCCAGGTACGAAGTATGGGGATGAAAATCCCCTTACAATCCACGAAATAAACGCGGCTGTGACGCCGAGTGACTCCCGAAGTGACTGGGCCTCCGAGTTTGCTGCCGCTAAACACGCAGATGATCATAAAATATAAAATTAAAATACGTCAGTGTTTTGATAAAAGAAGGGGTGTTTATTTAGTGGAAAAGGTCAGCGTTTATATCAAAATAAGGGTGCTTTATTGGACAGAAATCAGTGCTTTAGGGGTATTTTTAAATTTTGATAACGAACGTATGCGCCCCCCTAAATGCCCAAGTGCCCCCCCCCCCCCCCCCGGGATGTATATATGGTGAATTGAGCTTGTCGCAGCTGTGCGGCGGCGCCGATTGTGTATTTACCGTGGTTTGTGGCTGGGCACCGCAGCAATCACACACAGCCCGGCAGCACACGATGGCCTGTCCCAGCGCCACGCCAAACTCCACCAGACACAGCACTAAGAGAATACCATTCGTGATTCCTATGACACCCTGAAACAAGACCAAATGAGTGGCAGCAGTCACTTCTAAATGTTTCACCGGACGTCAACAAATGGTGGATGATATTAGTAGGAATGAAATATTCTAACAGCTAGCTAGACAGTAATATCAAATGTAATATTAAAGATGGTAATTCTTCAGATTCTATAAACATACAGTAAAGCAACCTAGTTCAATGGAAGGATCATAGCTTACGGGAATGACTCTAAAGCTATTTTTTTTAAATAGACGACCTTCGACACAAAATGACAAAATTGCCAGCATACATTGACAAAATCAGAGATGAGCTACCTGATTGCTCTGACATCAATTTGAAAATAGCCCTGGATAAGCCTACCTCAACTTAAAGTATTTTTCAAACAACGACATAGGAGGAGGTATGGAAGATCATATGTAAACCTCCTTCGAAATGTTGTACACTGGATCCGATACCCACTTGGTTCATCAGAGATGCTAAAGATGAACTGCTTCTAACAATCACAGACATCATTAAGGCTTCACTAAGGTCAAGTCAAGTACCTACATCTATGCATTCATTTCCCCCACCAGTTACAACTGGCTAGTCAAGAATTAGCCGCAATATGCCATAAAGTGACGAAAAACGAAAATTCCAAATCTAAAACTATGCCAGATCTAGAGCAAATCTGTTTAAATTTGGTAACCAATACAATACAATATCAACGCTGGTCAGTGCTGTCTGAAGTAACGCTGGTTCAGTGCCGTCTGAGGTAACGACGGTCAGTGCCGTCTGAGGTAACGATGGTCAGTGCCGTCTGAGGTAACGATGGTCAGTGCCGTCTGAGGTAACGATGGTCAGTGCTGTCTGAAGCTTAGATGAGCAACCACTAGTAGATAAGCAACCAGTCGGTGTACCGAATCTTGCTAGCCTCGAACCGATGTAAGCGAGACTGGTTGCTCGCAGCTTGCTTGCAAAAATACTAGTTGCTCCTGCGCATGTGCGGGTGCAGGTCTAACTTCCTTAACAATGTAAACAAATACGGGCGCTGTTCTCATTCATTCATTTATGCGCTTAGAACGATCTCTATGATTTATACCTAAATAAAATCAATCGATCAATCAATCATATTCGTACCTCGGATAGCACTTTAAGTGTCCAGCACCAGAGAGATACATCCCTACATGTCTACTACTCCCAGCCAGCACTTATTCTATACAATAGAATGAGCAAATAAAATAGGGCTTTATGGGGAAGATTTAGATTATTTTCTGGGGAATTAATTACACTGACGTAAAGGGGGGGGGGGAGATTTTTTATCTACAAGACGCTGCTCAAGTGAACTTTGTATAATTATTACTGACTTGAAATAAAGCTTATTTATCTATGGAAGAAGAGGTGGAAGCAGGGGAAGTGATTCCTTGCAAGTGAAACAAGACGGACAATAGACACGTCTAGATATCCACATCATGTCTGCAATCAATGCATCCCCACTTCCCTAATCCTAATACTGAAATCCCATTTTCGGTAAATCAGGGTAAATGCAATTTCCTTGGCACCCACATCCTCCCTCCTAGGGGAGTTCGGTTGGATGTCATCACAACACTAATTGCACTAAATGCAAACACCATGGCGCTCTAAAATATGCAAGGTACAAAACAACAGAACAATAAAATGCAATTGAGTATTTCAATTGTGTTTCATACATTTTAAAATCACAGCATGAATCTGGTAATGAAAAAACATCTTTGACTGAATCGGCATGGCTCAATCAAAAAAAACAACAACAAGTTTTCATGGCAAATTGCAGGTTACAGAACAATAGAACAATGAAATGCAGTTATAAGTATTTCCATTCTGGGTTTTATAAATATTGAAATCACAGCATGAATTTGGTAATGAAAAAACATCTTTGTCACATACCTTAGGCATTATTTATGATATAAATACATCCATTTTTCTTATGGTCTATCCATTCATCCCTGCATCTACTAAGTGGACCTGCCTATTTCAGTCATATATTACTGACACATGCATCATTTATAATTATCTAAAGGAGAAATGTTATTCAGAACACAAACAAAACTTTCAATAAGTTGTTTTCCTAAATACTCCTTTTAAGTACCAGAGCTCCAAAAGAGATTTTTTTCATGGAGAAGAAATAGGTACCAGATTGGGGTACGCCTTAGAAGGAACTAATAGCATGTGTCAAAAACAAGATATTTTGGTGATACCTTATTAGAGAGTCCGTGATTTATTTATCCAGCACACTTATTTACCTTTGAAGGGGATGCCTAATGTCTTTCAGTAATGATCTAGTATTAGCATAGCATTCACAATATGAGAATTGCATATTTAAAGTTGACTTTTAGGGATATTTTAGCAGTAGAATGATAACTACATATTGATGACCTGACACCTATTGCGCAACTTGGAAACTTTTTTTTATTGCAAAAGAATTCACAAATACATGTATAGCTTTCAATGAATACCTTTTTAACTTTTTTTCACTATGTGGCCCAACATCAACGAGGGATTTTTCCTAGAACAGACAAAAGTGGCCTTAGATAGCAAAAGAAAGACTAGAAATATATGTGTATCAGTTGATGTACCTGACATGGTGACATCGTTTTACTTGCGGTGCCGAGCGCGCTATACAGCAGTAATTATCAGCTTCTGGAGGTGCCGATCAGGATCGATATCCAACGTTTTTTTAAGGAAAACCTTGGCAGCAGAAAACGACGCCGCAACTTGGAATTCCACAGGCAGTGGTGTTCTCCTGCGAGTGATGCACAACTATAAGGCCCTTGACAATCATGTCCCCATTTCAAGTCCTGATTTTCTAAAAAAAAAAGCCTTCGAGCTATAGATATACATGTAGATATAGAAACCATCCATGAATACTCGTTTTTGTGTCAAGTCAAGCCAAGTCAAATATCTATGGCGAGTTTGTGTACATTTGTGGATTTTTGTTCTATTTCCAACTTTAGAATGAATGCATAATTTATTTTAGGTTTGATGAGCGTACTGGAGACCTTGTAAGGGTAAGATTCTGCGGATATGAAGTTGTAACAAAGATTGCTAACAGTCAATAAACATGCCCTACATAACAAGTATATGTTGACCTTACCTCTGTTATGTTTAGAACTGAGTGAAAATTATTGTGTACTACATGTATGTATGATCCTACTGTACCTTGGAAGTACAGTCATTGAAACAAATACACATAGCGTGGGGTTCTCATCGGTGTGAACACTCTTTAGCCGCAGGGTGTTTATACTTCAAGGTATATGTGGTTCGAGGAGAGATATATTTGACCAGCAGAAAGCTGGATCATCGTATTCATTCCTTAAATAGTTCATATAATAGAGCATTGGACGTAGATCGGTTGTCCTCGTGGCTGGATAAACACCATGTATTAATATCAGTCTAACAATGCAGCAGGTGCTTCAGCCACGTAGTCAGTGCACATGGGTCACACACACACTCATCTCATTGCCTAGCAACACGCATGGTAACCAGGGCGGCGGGCACTACTTATCTTCTAGTGGTCTTAAGGGCGTGCCCGCTGACTGCTCGCTGCCTCTGACCACTACCCGGGTGCTGCTCGACACGTGGTAAAAGGTTTAGCGACAACTTTCCCGTGTACTCTGGTTTCGTGTGGCACTAACCACTGACTAGACACGATTCAGCCTCGGTTCAGCGAAAAGGTGACGATAAACAAAACTCTTAATGCTGTGGTGCTGGTGACACACTCACAATAAGACATCTCCTAGTTTAGCACTCCTGTCCCCTTTCTAGCAATGGTTATCTAATCCCTGAGGTCTTGGTGTTTCAACTTAAAGTTTTCTTTGACTTCGGTGCTTGAGCTAACCTATAGAAATTTTACTTACAAAAGAAGGTCTGCAAGGTATCCATTGTGACCTACTTTCTTAGGTAAAAATGTCCACCAAAATCGTGTGCTGTAAGGTATTATCTTGCAGGAACTCAAAAGTTTCCAACAAGTTGCCCTAGCCTAGTATATACAGTTAGCAGACATGCATGGTACTTAGAAATCAAAGTACCCTATATTGATCAAGAAAACGTCATTTGAGGTAAAACACTCTAAAATTGAAACTGCGGTCCGATATAGGTCAGCTCAAGCACCGAAGTCAAAGAAACACCAAGACCTCAGGGATTAGATAACCATTGCTAGAAAGGGGACAGGAGTGCTAAACTAGGAGATGTCTTATTTTGAGTGTGTCACCAGCACCACAGCCTTAAGCCGGAGCCAATGGCAACGCTTGGAAAATGTTAGCTAAGGGTCTTGCCCCTATCACCGATTCCTGCGAATTGACGCATATTGTATTGCCATAGGCATCCCACGTAGTACGGATATAAAGCTGAAGTTAGTGAGGCTTTTTGTTATTTGATGTACTCCTAACACCATTTACGCACTGTGCAACTTGATTTGATTCATAGAGGCCTGCGGGTTTTAACTTCAGGGCCAGTAGAAAGAAAACGCGTCGACTGCATTGACTGGACACACGAGCGTACAGTGTCACGTGATTCGTCAAGTCACCACTTCCAGAGTCGACCATCGTTTGAACAGTGCACGCCCTTGTGGAGGCCAGCCAGTTGTCAGCTTCAGTAACCCAGCACGGTGAATCACGCCTGCTGACCAGCGCGGCCACACCCCAGATAGGAGCAGACCGCACTGACCAGCGTTACCTCAGACAGCACTGACCAGCGTTACTTCAGACAGCACTGACCATAGATACTTCAGACAGCACTGACCAGCGTTACTTCAGACAGCACTGACCATAGATACTTCAGACAGCACTGACCAGCGTTACTTCAGACAGCACTGACCGGCGTTACTCCGCTACGATCGTATTTCTGGGAAGAGAACACAGAGAGCAGCCTGCACAACTGACAAGGTAAGATGGTGGGCTATGTCCAGGCAGAGGCGGGAGACCCCACACCACACTACACGAGAGACGCCATGTCTCATCACGAGGCCTACAAACACATACATACGTATTACCACAGCGTTGCCATATGTATATATATATATATATATATATATATATATATATATATATATATATATATACATATATATATATATGTATATATTTCCATCAATCTACCTATCTATCTGTCTATCAATCAATCAATCAGTCTATCAATCAATCAATCAATCTCTCTCTCTCTCTCTCTCTCTCTCTCTCTCTCTCTCTCTCTCTCTCTCTCTCTCTCTCTCTCTCTATATATATATATATATATATATATATATATATATATATATATATATATATATATATATATATATATATATATATATATACGTACTTACGTACATAGATAGATAGATATGTGTGTCATGTACTAATTCACGTGTCATCTGTTGATTACCGTTTTCTGAGGCCAAAACCTGTGGCAGATTGACGGTATCTGACAAGATTTGATCATGGCCCATTCATGACAGACATTGACGAGTGGGGGTATTTATAGGCATATTGAGGGAGGCTTGGTGGACATTATGCTCGACCCTCCTTTAGACACTCAAGTTTTCACCCAATAATATACGCAATTGCTACCTTTGCAAAAAGAGTATCTGGATTATGAAACGCTTTTGTGAGTTAATCTCATGTAGAGCACAGCAAAAGCCCATTTCCACATTTTATTAGGTGTATATCCCAAAACTATTCTTAAAAGTAACATAGAATGCAAACATTACTTTTAGTGGTCTAAACGTTATTATGCTCTAGCGGGTTTAGGGTAAACATGTGAAAGGGCTCGTTTTAAAAGAATGTTCCATTGCGTCAAAACAAACAAGCGTAAGTGTTATTATTATCATTATGTGGTATTTTTAGCTCAGGGTCAGATTGTGTAATGGCTGGAAGCCCCACCGGCTATTTCCTGCAGCTACCAGCATGAATGCGGGTCAGGGGCTAAAGGGGTGGGTCCTGTTTACATTAACCCAATCTCACTCAGAGGTACTTTGGAAAGTATCGTCTGCTACTTTCACACTTTTGAAAATAACTTGGGTATAAAGCAAAAGTTTCCAAAATATTTGAAGGATAGTTGATTTTTTGCTTCTGGTCAACATTTCTCCTTCAAATGTTTTCCGGAAAATGCTTCTGTAGGTAAGATATTTACCAAATGCTCAGGCCTGTTATGGCCACTCTGAGTGTTAATGGGTTAAAGCATCCACAACTAAATATAGAAGTATCGTCACGATCATCCGCCAGAACAACCATAGTGTAGTAATATCACGATAGCATAGTTCACAAACTATACAAGAGTGGTAGATGCGCTCTAAAATGGTTTCTTTATAGCAGTCATATTTAAGACGATACACGCCGGGTTGGGCAGTAAGGGCAATTCCTATTACAAGTACAGTATATTTGGCGATAAGTAGGAAGGTGAATTATGGTAGGGCTACATGTAGCAAGGCTCGATGCCCGGTTCTAGAAAAGATCATACATGATGAAGAAACATCGCACTAGGCATGAGTCGTACCTACACGGGAGTAGTTTTCCCACGAACGTAGTCTGCTTGGACTTCCCTGAAGTGTCCGGACTCAAAAACGGCGAGATCATGACTGCCTCCCCTTAGCGTGGACATCTGATCCCTTCTACCAATAGCACATTGTAGTTCCATTTGCTCTGGACTAATATGACCATGACTCACAGTAAGCCACCAACCATTGGATATAGGGGGGGGGGGGGGGGGGGGGGGGGGGTGGAGAGTAGGGGATGGATTATCTTTTCCAAATTTTCAGTGACAGATTATTTTGTTTTCAAATTTTTCAGAGACGGACTATTTTTTACAACTTCTCAGGACAGATTGTTTATTTCTTTTTTAATTTTCCAATGTGAGGGAAATAAAGTAACGAAATGAAATTTTGATGATAGTGCTTTCTCGTATTGTGCCACCTTTCAGGTGCATTCTCCAGAAGTGGATATTCTTTAGCTGCGATTCGTGTGTCATTTGTCGAGTAGTCTAGTTTTATTTGCCTTTTTCATATTTTATGATTTTTATCTTTGTACTTTCAACTATGTAATCTTAGTATGCTCGATATTTTTCAACGAATATGTTTCGATTTAATTTTGCCTCATAATATTTACAAAATAAGAATAAAAGTAATTTAAAAGCGACTACCATAAAGAGGGGTTTAGCAAGGAATTTACAATGACATCCTTTTTACTCGAGCTGAATGTTTTGGCACAGGCGAGCGGACGGTGGTTTGCCCCCCCCCCCTCCCCCAGAAGCTCTAGGGGTCTGAACACTCTGAAATTTATTTTCGGTCATTTCCTGGCACTTGTAACGTGATTTAATCCACGACAGATTAAAAATTCCTTCATCTTATTTTCCTGACTCGTGGCTTTACAGGGCTTGTGTAGCAACATCATTGGATGTTTCTATCACGACAAATGTTTTCTCCAAAAAGAATGTTTCATTGATATCGTGTGATAGAATGTTATTTCCTGATGTCACTTCCTCCACAGTTTACCATTGGCCCTCGGCCCTAGGCCGATATCCACAGCAATAATGGCGCCCTCTGTGCTCTTGTGTGTGTCTCTCCCATATGGTGGCAGCACTTGTCTCCAGAGAAGGAGACACTTCGGTTATCAAAAAGACAAATGTGGTTTGTCGTTGATGTAACAGATTGCAATTTAGTAAGAAAAATTGTTAACTTGGATAATCTGTCTACTGTAAGAGCTACACAGTATGCCCGTAGTAATTTTGTTTTTAAAGTTAGCATTGCAGTCGTGACCTCACCAATCTGTCAACATCGTTGGTATAACTCCCGACTAATGGCTTGTGTGATATTGTTATAGCCTCTTATTTCCTCAGGTCAAACAATACTATCCAATCATCAGCCTGATAGATGATATTCAACCAGGTATTATCATAATTATTTCTATCTAGCACTGCACTGTATTTGGTTCCATATTGATTACTTTAATACTGGAAAGCCTATATTCATTGGCGCAGATTTTGCACAGGTCCGCTGGCTTCCTGCCTGCGCTTAGAGCCTCCGCTGCGCTACAGCATTTAGACCAAACAGGCACCTCTAGCCCTGTGCCAACCCAATACCGTCCCACCGGGGAGCAGACCGTGAAGCTTCGTGGCTAGTGCAGAGATGAAGGCTAGCCTGTGGGTGGTTGGGGGGTGGGAGGGTCGAGGTTTAGAATGTGAGGAATGTGCAAGGTGAGGGGCCACCTGATCACAAACAGAGCAAGAGTGATGCGGGGAATTATAGCACAATAATAGCAACGCTGTATATCTAGGTCAGGAAGTGATTCACTGCTATTGGTAGCATTCACCATCCCACATCCAGTGGAAGAATACTGCTCACAAATGGCTGAATGCACGATCGATATTGACGACACAATAAACAACCAACCGAAGCTGAAACTTGCACATGTATGGTCTTGGGCGAACGCCTTGACTCCCCCCTGGGTCCGCCACAGGCGCCACTGATCTTGAGATATTGAATATCTTGAGAAAGTTGTTATTTTCAACAATTTATCTTCAATGCAAACAAGTCAAAAGACAAATGCCATTGGCACAAATGGTTGCAATGTCTCTGTCATCCTGTAACAGCAACGTTTTCACATTTGTTTTTAAGTTTCGTACACTGCTAGTTGCCTGGTTGCTCTCTGAGAGGTCTTGAATACATTGCTTTTATTTCGAATAAGGTAATGTGATATCAGACAGTTTCTGGTGATACTCAGCAGCAGGTGTTAGTTTAGAGCTACGTGCGCGCTGACCCGGAGAGTCGGCCGGGAGCTTGGAAAGCACCGCTTGCTCTGTAGGTGAGAAGCTTTAGGGATGCAGCGAGGATAGTAGCTGATGCAGGTCAGCAGGCTTAAAGTGTAACTCCACCTTCAAAATTAAAAAAGATATGTTGTAGAGCTCAATCTCACCTTCCATAGGACACCTTGATAACAATTGTACTCTGCAGATTAACTGAGATAATACCATTTAAAGGTAACTTTATGGGGGCTGCCATGTTTGCTCAGAGGGAACCTAATTAGTGATGCTAATTAGATGCGTGTGATGTCATGCTATGACATCCTGTGAGGGAGCTGAGGGGCTAGCTCTAGTGGCCAGGGTCTGACACTTAGATTTCAGGCTAGGGGCCCGAAAAGGTCTTTTGACAAAAAAATATTGGCCAATAATAGGATTCCTGGTTACTAAACATACTTTTTTGGGCCCCTAGTTTGAAAAATCTAGGAGCCCATACCAAAAGCTAGGGGGGGGGGGGGGGGGGCTTATGCTTATGCCCCTTGGAAAGTCGAACCCTGAGACTGCATGTGGACAGCTCAGAACTTTAGTGCAAATATGGTGAATTATCAAGCTTTTGGATGCAACAATGATTCTCCAAATAAGCGCATGTACCAGTGAAAACATGATCAATATTCGGTCTGAACCGGCAAAGATATGATCAATATATGGTCTGTGACAGCCCCACATTTAAAGGTAAGGAACATTTAGATTATTAGATTAAGTGGGGGGAGGTTCTGAATGCCAGAAAATGATGCACACTGACTTCCCCCTTCTAATAATTTTCAAAAAAGGGTGTGTATGCGTAATCGGAAGAATACACTTATAATAATAGTTTTCTGTCATACAATAACAAAATTCAAAAGGTGTTATATTTGCTGTATTTCTCTCTATATTGTAGGCATTTAAAGTTAAGAAGAAGATTAGTATTACCATTTTGTAAAATCTCCTCAGTCTGACACATTTTCAGAATATACTGGTCCGAATGTGTATGGTTGAATACCAAGGATGTTTTCCATAACTGCCTATAAATCCACTAAGAATGAGGCACACATATGGATGTTGTCCCCACGCTTTTCTCTGCTTAAATGAATAAAATCCTTTACTTGTGGCAAATGAGTAATCAAGTTAATACATTTAACTTTTATGAATAAGAACTAAAACATTGTCACAATGTAATTGGAAGATGGTTTCTTGGCTATCTGGTTTCATAATTGTACTTTATATACTTGTGTTTTCCGAACAGTAACTAGTCTGACTGCAATTTGAAATAACTGTACCCAGAGGATGTTTATTGCAGTTAACCTCCTGGGTAAAGCATGGGACTAGAGCGGATGCAATTCCTTTGAGATTAACATGACAGGATTTGCGCACAAAGGAAGTCAATAAATGCCACTTTCTGACTACTAAAGGGCCCTAGAACTCCTACATCAAGTTGCTAACTATTGTATCATATAATTCCTTAAATAAATATCCCACTTTTGTGCAGCCATTTCCAAGAAAGATGCTTTTATGCTGAATCTTCTCAACGAGTGGAAATCTGTAAAGCTGTCACTCCTTGTGTTGACACCCCAGCCAATACACATAACAACCAGAACGTCCGGGCCTGCCAGAGGCAGCGTTCCCGAGGGGGTCGACTAGACAGGAAGCACGGCTGTATCACAGTGTGCGATCGTCCTGGCCACTCCACAAGTGGAGTGGCCAGGACGACTGGCAGTGTGGCCATATCCTGTAATGAATGTGTATTGCAGTCAATTCCTGAGCAGCTGACACACTGACAATACACACACAGCTAACTAATTGTAAACTTCCTTTCATAGCAAGAAAACAGTGTCAGGACATTGTAAGAATACTAAATGTTAGGCTATTTTGTAAACTGGTAGAATTTCTTGAACCCTAAAGCTCATCTATATATAAACCCCTTTGCTACAGGTATCTTTTCCCTCATTGCTTTTGCCACATATAACCTGGTATACCTCTAGCAAATATAGCTTTCACTATATAGGTATACACTGAGAGACAGTGCCTCTGTTTGTTGAGTCTGATACATCACTATCCTCTTTGCAAGTCATTTACTAATGAGAGAATGTGTTGGTGTGTTCAGTTCTGAATGGCCCTCAGCCTGGATGTAGAAGTATGACATCACTTCCTGTTTCTGATAAGCTCTGATAAGCTCCAAGATGGTGCCTCCATGAACATGCTGAGGCAGTGAATTTGCTGTATTTTGCAAGATACAAACTTAAATATCTCAGTCAATTTGCGGAGTATAATTGTAATCAAGGTGTCATGAGAAAGGTGACACTGAGCTCTAAAACATATCTTTTTTAATTTTGAAGGTGGAGTTACACTTTAAGGGCCGCGGCTCCACCACAACACCTGTAGACGAGGGCGGATGCTGGTTGCTCTCATTGCAGCAGCAGCAGCATCCCTGGCAAAGCCCAGGTCAACCGTGGCCTCGCGTTAATGCTCTGGTGCTGCAGAGTTGCTCCTAGTCCGGCACAGAAGGCTGAATTTTGGGCTGAACCTACTTATTTCATATCCAGTGAAATAACCCAATGCAAGAGGTTGTGAGATGGTGTTTATATTAACTGTTCAGGAGGGAAATCGCGCTGTTTTGCATGGGGCGCCCGCGGTTGCAAAAATAGGGCATGTTGTAGTGTGGTTGTGGGGATCCGTGCGCCGGCCATCAGGCCGGCGCACGGATCCAAGGCCCAAATACAGGGCATCACTGGTTGCACACTCCACAATTGTGGAAGTAAACTGTTTGAAATCACTTTGTATGTCTTACAGCAATTCTGATTTTTTTTCATTAAAGTAGCACATGGGGTTCAAACCAGGAATTCAAGAAACACCATCTTAACCCTACTCCTGATTGGTAGCAGGTAGAAAATATCATAACCAAGCGTCCTTAGTCAGCCCATATTCTATGTCATTTCAATATTTACAACTTTTCACTCAAATGACATAATCTCACTACTTGCACAGGTGCATTTAACTAGCTTACAATGGTTCTCATCACCATAACTTAAGTAAATTATCATATTAAGTAAATTACCTTGATTCAGATATTTAAGTAGTTTGATATACTGGCTAGATTCACATTTAATACATCTGACACAACTTAAAAGAGAGCTAAATCTAATTAGATAAATTAGCCATCCACGCCAATAGAATAAATCTTTTCTAAGGATAAGTTCTGATTTAATACATGACTACAAGTTAATGTTCCTATTCCATACTTAAAAACCCTTATAAATCCGTGAAAGGCAGTCAGTATCGTGTCATGACTGCACGATTCCGGGATAAAGTACATGCAATTATGAGACGAGTGTAAAGGCTTGGTACAGTATTTGAATTTGGCGCCAATGCTACGCGGTCGATGACGTCACCAATCAGGTCAGCGTGAGTTGCCGGCTTCGATAATTGTCGTGTTAATAGACATTCCTATGGGAAAACCGGCTCAGGTCTAAATGATTAGGTGTGATTCAATAGATGCCAATGTTTTACTATACTCCCCCCACATGTGCTTGAAGGTCGGACATATTTGTGCCCCTATATCTCGTCTCGCATGCACTACTTTTGTACTAGTACGCTGTGAGGACTGATTGCCGTTCGCAGCATATGGTGTGCAGGAATTTGAAAGAAATAGTGCACGAAAGAGAAGGCGCGCCTGACACTTAGATGGGAACCTTTCTATTGAAAAAAACTGCAAGCCCTGCTAATCTAATACTACATGTACAAAATGTGTGTTTTCTGGTATCCGCTTTCTTTCAGGGCAGATAAAGTTAGCCACGTGACCTGGCTAGAAATGATGCCATCTTTCCAACTAGTCGAACCCACTTGCTGAGGGTGCCAGTTTCAGAGTATGCTAATAAGGGAACGGCTTGCAGCCGTATTTAAAGGCACTAAGCGTCTAGTTTTTTTTCAATTAATTCTGGTAGTCAAAGGTCAATTAGCTAAATACACAAATGTTTGCATGTATTTTGCCAATACGTGAACAGCATTACATCACAATAAAAGAGACCATCACTATTTTTTTTCTTCTAAATATGAACTTTCGAGGTAGCAAATAAATTGATATTTGTAGTAGGACAAATGTAGTTACCCCCACTGCTGAGAACAGGGGTCAGAGAGTAGGTCACTCAGCTAAAATGTACAATTTTCGCCTGCATTTGGCTCTGTTTTGAAAAGCATTACATTAACTTATGGGAGGCTTTCACTATCCTAGTTGTAAATATGACTCATTTAAGTAGCAAATAAATAGTTGATATTTGTAGTTAGGAAACTGTAGGTACCTGCACTGCTGAGAACAGAGGGCGGAGAGTAGGTCACTTAGCTACATTGTGTACGATTTTCGCCAGCGGATTACTCTTATTCGAACTGCATTACATCAACATTATATAATAGAATAACACCATTTGTACCATGTGCTAATATGACGATCTATTACGCTACGGCCTTTGAGACAGTATCAGCCTTCAGGCCTGTGACAAACATATCACCCTCTGCAAAAGACAATAAGGCATTATTATAGTATGTTGCCGTAGTACTTTGTAGACATTGTTTATAAAACTTAAATAACACAAAAAATATAAGAAAGACAATTTAAAGCCGATTCTTTGATTTTTGGTGCAGGTTTGAGCAGTGCATTAGATGTTTGTGCTTTCTGGATATTACCCGTTGGAGCTTTCATCTGTTCCTAAGATAGAACTGTTATATCCCTGCCAATAGCATAGAGGTTACATCACGCAGATAATGATCTGGCTAATGGTATTAATAGGTACAGTAGAAATTCCAAATATGAATTGGTAAGTGATACGCTGACCAAAAACAGCACCAACAACCACACCCACACGCCTGTTCCATGTAGACCTCCTTCTGGTCACTGGCTCCTCCTCGCAGCACTCTACACTCTCAGCTGAGATGCAGCGCTGATGCCCAGCAAATCGCATGCAAATGCTACGAGAAATGTCAGGCGTTGGCTTGCAATAGTAAATACTCAACCTTTTTATGACGTCAGAATATCTAGCTTTACTGCAATGATTATCGTTATGAGGGCACATCAGGAGACTGATAACTGCTGATAGATATCTGCAATTATAATAAATACTGTAAGTACATTGCGTTACGAAATCGATTATCAACTTTATATGATTAGACACACAAACTTCAACACACAAGCGTGTGCCGTGTATGTAGATAGGTTTGCAGAGGGAGGGTGAAGCCCGGACAGAGGTGGCCAAGGGAGGGTGATAGCTCAGTAAGACAATAATTATCACCTGAAATTCTGAGTACTCACTTGCTGCCTTTTGATACCAAGATAAAGAAAGTCATTCCAGCTGTTATGTACATTCTAGATAAATAAATTGCGTGGCATCAGACGTTTTAAGGATCTAAGTTGACATCTGATGTAGGCCATCCATAATGACCTTCCTCTCGTCACTTTCAATATGCCCACACCTGTGTTTTCTAATACTGACCATTAGTTCTGATGGTATGTGTCTAATCGATACTTTCACCTATCCAGCCCGTCTGTCCACACTGTAACTATGCACTGGCAGTCGTCATTTGACTGGAGATAATGTGTGTTTACACTGAGACATGCAGCGGTAATAGGGAAGGCCACTCTACAGTAGTTTTAATTTGCATCAAATATTATATATTTTCCATCTTTTTTCTACCGAATAAACCACAAACCTGAAGTTTTGAAGTTCTAATAGCCCGTGGCAGTGGGTAGATTTAAGTAGTTTAAGGCTGTGATGCTGGTGACGCACTTAAAATAAGACAACTCCTAGTTTAACACTACTGTCCCCTTTCTAACAATAGTTATCTAATCCCTGATGTCTTGGTGTTTCAAATATAAGTTTTCGTTAACTTAGCTGCTTGAGCTGACATGGATATAAATACAGTTTCTATTTTACAGTGTTTTACTTCAAATGAGGTTTTCTTGATCAATACAGGTACATTTGATTTTTAAGTACCATACATGTCTGCTAAATATACAGGGCTAGGGCAACTGGAAGGAAAATTTGGAGTTCCTGCAAGGTAGTGCCTCACAGCCACATGACTTTGGTTGAAATTTTTCCCTAAGAAAGTAAGTCACAATGGGCATGCTCTCTCTACCTTGTTGATCTTTTTTTGTAAGTAAAATTTCCACCAAAAAGGGGAACTTAAGCCTCACATACATACTAGCTTATATGAACGTAATACACTTCAAGAATAGGATGCTGTCCTCCTTTTTCTCTCAGTGATCCCATGAGGGGAGAATTTTGCGTGTTGCCATCAGCCTGCCCAGCCTCTGGCAGCCCCTGCTAGCAGCCATGTTCTTCAATTGCTATCAGCTGTGACTCATAGACTGCAGTGCTCTTCACAAGAACTCTCTTCGAAATTATGTATATATATATATATATATATATACATATATACATATATACATACTAGTATAAGTGTCCCTAATTATACTGTTTTCAAATGAAATGTGCACATGTCAAGTCTTACTCAGGTGTCAAATCAATTTTAGTATCATTTATGATGAACTAACGTGACTTTTGATTTGCCTTATAACACTAAAATGGTAAGCTCGTCCGTATCATAGGCGTAGTGATCTTTCTTACACCAGAGTGCAAATTTCCACTTCTTCCCATTCACGCGTGGTGGATCCTCTATTTCTTACATGGCATATGGATAGCCTTTGATTGTTCTTACTGTTATTGTGCTGTCTGTGATTCCAGATGCAGCAAGGAGCGGTAGTAGTGACCCAGAACCAGCCGCCACCAGAGCTCAACTACGGCAAGCAAGCGGCCAAGGCCCTGGGAGCCATCCAGATCGTCTGCGGCATTCTGTGCATCCTGTGCCAGATCGCTGAGATCGTGGTCTACACCATATATCTTGGACGAGTGGCAACCACCACCACACCTGGAATATGGAATGGCACCCTGGTGAGTTACAGTTACCCTCTCATAGAACCATCATCTACAGTCTAGGGAATGCTGTTCATCTGACTTAGGAGTTTAACTTATAGTAGTTCTCATATGACAGCATGATATTTGTCTATTGAAATTCATAGTTTTGAGCTCATACCCATGTAGGTGTTCGACTGGTATGAGTGTTTTATCAGATTATCTCAATTGAACAGCGAACGATCACATCATAGCTTACTTTGCTGCTTTACCCTGCAACCTTTTATCTTCAATATTAGTTACATTCGCTTGTTGTTTTTATGATGACCATAACCATAACACAATGTGTACTTCAAGGTTTCATTAGGTCCTTTATGTGTTCTGATATTGGATATACAGAGAAGTAAGCACTGATACAAATGCCAACTATCAGCCAACAGCAAGGTAATGTCCTTTATATATAAATATATATATATATATATATATATATATATATATATATATATATATATATATATATATATATATATATATATATATATATATATATATATATATATATATATATATATATATATATATATATATATATACAATTCATACATGAACCTCTCAATATTTATCGTTCCAGTTCCTCATTGCTGGCTCATTCGGCGTCAGCTCGTCATCTAACGCCACGAGGTGCAAGGTACGTGATATGGATAAGTAAATTCAGCAACTCCTACTATATATCCGATAGTGGAGGGATTTATTCGGTTGCCTACAAATGAACAATTTTATAACTAATTGAAGCCTCCAACCCCACCCTCGTTTACCTCATATCGTTTTTAAATGCGATCATGCCGTTTGACTGTACTAGATGTTTAGTTGGATGCAAAGGCCTGGATAATATGAGCAAAACGTTTGTTAATGTCACCATTGTCCAATATAATGAGACCAACTCATGCATTTGCTTGGATGACTGGTTCAAAGCTTTCTCTATATTCTTAAACGAAAGTGAATTGAACTAGTGGTCATTGCCACTTTGTGCCGTCACAAGTTCAATCGTGGCTAGAAATAGGTCAACACAAACTCTCCTATCACCACAATCGTTACGCATCCGGTTGAGAGCGAACGGTAGATGTCTCCTCACCACTGGAAACTAAGATGCGTAATTTGATATAGATGGAAAGTATCCAAGTGACACAATAGATATCTGATATAACAAAGGGAGGTTTGCAATGATATGCTAATTTGGTCAGTTATACAGATTGCCCACTATTTGCAGCTAAACACATGACTCTTCCTGCACCCTAGTGATGTATACATAACATTTTAATCACAAAACTCTCAATTTCCGGGTTCACCTAATTGGCCAGTTGCCTACAGATCTACAGCTAATCTTAACACCCATGAGACGGTGAACAAACTTCCATTTTTTGCTATTCTGTCGCGATGCCTGTAATGAGTGAATGGGTCTGGTCTTACTGTTGTAGGTGGTGACGACGATGGTGCTGTCTATCATGTCGTGTGTGGTATGCTGGGCTGTAATGAGTGAATGGGTCTGGTCTTACTGTTGTAGGTGGTGACGACGATGGTGCTGTCTATCATGTCGTGTGTGGTATGCTGGGCTGTAATGAGTGAATGGGTCTGGTCTTACTGTTGTAGGTGGTGACGACGATGGTGCTGTCTATCATGTCGTGTGTGGTATGCTGGGCTGTAATGAGTGAATGGGTCTGGTCTTACTGTTGTAGGTGGTGACGACGATGGTGCTGTCTATCATGTCGTGTGTGGTATGCTGGGCTGTAATGAGTGAATGGGTCTGGTCTTACTGTTGTAGGTGGTGACGACGATGGTGCTGTCTATCATGTCGTGTGTGGTATGCTGGGCTGTAATGAGTGAATGGGTCTGGTCTTACTGTTGTAGGTGGTGACGACGATGGTGCTGTCTATCATGTCGTGTGTGGTATGCTGGGCTGTAATGAGTGAATGGGTCTGGTCTTACTGTTGTAGGTGGTGACGACGATGGTGCTGTCTATCATGTCGTGTGTGGTATGCTGGGCTCCGGCCATTCCTCTGGCCGCTCTCAACATGACAGCCGCCGGCCTATTTGGCTTTGTAAGCATTCTGGTAAGTCCTGATTTAGTTGATATACTTACTTTTAATCCAGCTGCTCCTTATATCGTTTAATAAACAAAACCATTACAAACTAACAGTGAGCATCATTTTATCATCAAACCTCCCTATTTCAAACACCCAAAGGGGCATCCTCAAGCTCGATATGACCCTTCTCTCTCTATTCCGTTTCGTTGATTATTTAGTTTTGCTATCCTGCCACTTTGTAGTGAAGTTCCAGGGGCTCTTACATCTTTCATCTATAATTTCGGGTATGTTGATTTTGTTATATTTATTTTGATTATGATTTTTTGTAACTGTGTGATTTTGCGTGTAATGCGCCGTCAATAAACATACAATACAATACAATACTTGCCCAGATTCAAAATGGAAGAACACATTTCAAGCTAGGCTCTAATCTACTTTCAAAACTAATATTGCATGGAAAATGAAAAAAGTGAAAATTGGCATCTGAACCTGTGACGTCACGTGACAGTCACGTGAAACAACTTGTGAAACTGGCAACACGTGAACGACAACCACCTGCTGTGCGCAAAGGTCAATGACGTCACAACACCTTCTGATAAAACATTCTCTATCGCCATCCCTTTTACGCTGTAGCAAAATCTGGCTATTTTGATAAAACCCATGAACTGATAAACTGATTTCCCAAGTTAAAAAAAAAATGAGAATGGTTGGAATTCCATACGTGACTATGAATCAACTGTGTGTTACATGTATTTTAACATCATAAAATGTCTTTACAAAATGTCCTAATTTAGATTCTAATGGGTTAATCAAACATCTGTAAGTTTATGTGCTTCCAATTATAATCGAGCTATATCACGTAGACTTTCACTTGATTTTGTAGATAGAATTATTCAATTGGCGAAAGGTTTAAATTCACAGACTTCAAGAGGCTATCTTACTGAAGATGTAGAGATCAAGAAATGTCAGTGAATAGAAAGGCTGAATTGAATGACTATTTGAGGTGGCTTATTGTGTTGAGCTGATAATATATGGACGTCCTAGGGTAAAAATACTTAACCTTTTCCACATACTCAGATCAACTCTGACTCTCGAGGCCATCACTTAGGAGAGACTGGGAGCAACTACTGGCCAAGCTCCCATAGGCTTGCACACAAGCATCAGACGTTTTGGCCCTGTTCTTCATATTGAACTTCTCTAAAACACGATTACATTATATCTATATTACATGTATCGTATTTTACGCTCATGCATAGTCAATAAATATACATACATACATTTGGTGTTGTTGCAGGGTGCTCTAGGAATCACGAATGGTATCATCTTGGTGCTGTGTCTGGTGGAGTTTGGCGTGGCGCTGGGACAGGCCATCGTGTGCTGCCGGGCTGTGTGTGATTGCTGCGGTGCCCAGCCACAAACCACGGTAAATACACAATCAACGCCGCCGCACAGCTGCGACAAGCTCAATTCACCATATATACTTACATAATGGGCGCTCCCTTAATTTGATTTATCAAAAAGTAGTCTGCTGTATATCACTTTACATGCCCTACTGTTATTAAAGATGTCCTTTATATCACTCACGTTGAAATAACCATTCTACTGATACGGATAGCACAGAAGGTTATGTAGAAGTATGTTATCAAATAAGACTAGACAGTAATTAGGGTTCATTCGTAATAATACAACCGTCCTATTAATGCAGATAGCACAGAACGTTGTGTAGATAGTAATTAAGGTGCATGCGTTACGTGTCTACCTTCCCAACCTGCCGCTCACTCTCTTCCCTCGTATCTCTGCCTTCAGACCACCGTCACATATACCCACCAGGGCCAGGCGCCCCCAGGCTACCCCATGCAGCAGCCAGGTAAGCAGTATAAGTCGATTCATAGGTATCAGAAACTGATCCTTAATACGGGCAAGTCCTTACCCCATGCTCAGATGTCATATGCAGTCTCACAGTTCTAATGTTGATCTATTACAATTAAAGAAAACCATCTGAAGGAGAAAGGTTAATCAGACAATTGCATGCAACTCTCATCCACATATTATAAAATCTTTCTTTATTCCTAAGCTATAATCAGTGGTTTCATCTAATCAGATGACAATTTCTTGAGGAAATAAATGAGTTGAAGTATTCCATTATGTAAGTTATCTTCACTAAATTATACCACGGCTTCCATCCATAACGATCATATATACATATTTATTCATTACTAACTTTATTCATTAGCGTTTGAGTTATTGAAATATTCAAATTGAATATGTGATATCATCTTTATTCCAAACTCATGGGCGTTAAGGATGGGGAATTCACATTAGTCAGCTTGATAGATGACAAAACGGTGACTATTAAGGGGTTTAAGATTTTGTCAAAGAAAATAACATAATTGGTATTTCATGTTTGTTTCACAAATGCTGAAGTAAAAAGGCAACTTGGAATTTAGAATATCGTTTTATCGACGCATTTATGCCATATTGTGGCTTATTCATGACTAGTCAGTTACTAGTATAAGTGGTTGGGGAAATCGGAGTACCTGAAGAAAACCATGGCCTAAGCCAAAGTCACTGGCAATTTTCGCACATGCCCTGGCTGGGACTCGAACCCATGCAGTGGTGGGAGATCGCCGCGAGGAGTCAGCGGTGGCGCTTTACACCACTCGGCTATCCAATTCCTCTTGAAATTGTCTAAATCGCATCATAAGCATGCGCAATTGTTTCACCGCTTTGACTTGCCTTGTATTTGATAATGCCTCGAGAAATGCTTACTTAAACATAACTAGAAGCATAACGTCACTAAGTCAGATATTCCTACCACCTGGTGACGCGGTCGAACCTCTTACAACCCACATCACTATCATGTAACACTTACACTAAGACGAATCTCTTAGTTTTCTTTTAGAATTGATTTTGAAAACAAATTTACACTATTTTACAATAGTATAGTTATTGTTTTTATAACTAATGTATTCCTCACAGAAATTCTCTTCTTTAATCATTCCAATTTAACCCCTTAATGGTATTCTTCCTTACATAATCAACGTTTTATCATCTATCGAGTTGACTTTGGAGTTTGGTATCATTGGTGGATTATAACTAATATCACTTGCATACTGTTTGTGGATCTCTTACACATCTCCTTTCTGTTGGTCTTCACTTTATTGTATTAACTCGTAAACTCTTAAACTATTGTCTCCTCTATAATTATGTTAGCAGTAGAAGGATACTACGTGCAGCAGCCAGGTAAATGACCAGTTCGTTGCCATAACACTTTGCATGCAAGCGAGCTTATAGAGAGCTTGTATATTTGACAAAACACTAAATGACCACAAGGCACTGCTTCAACGTACCGAACTCCTCAACCCCGCCTCCCCCCCTCTCTCTCTCTCTCTCTCTCTCTCTCTCTCTCTCTCTCTCTCTCTCTCTCTCTCTCTCTCTCTCTCTCTCTCCCCCATCTCTCTCTCTCTCTCTCTCTCTCTCTCTGTTGGTTTGGTTTGTAAGTAGGGAGGTACGTGTATAGATTTGTTTTGTTTGCCATCCATGGGGAACAGCTTTTCAAATTCAATAAGCTTTATCGCGGCGATAAAAAAGTAACATATGCAAATCAAAGGCCAGGTATGCTAAAATGACAATTTCAGCTTCGGCAAATGAGAATTTCGTTACCCTATTACAATCGTCGTCGTCGCTCTTATTTAGTTTTGTTGTCATTTCCGCTTTTTTTGGTAGTTATCGTCATCGTTGTTGTAGTTTTGTTGTTGTTCATGGTGTTTGGTTATTTTTGATCTTTTAATATGTACTTGGTTCAATTTTGCAAGTTTACGCTCTTGCATTTACTCAAAGAGTTTGTACGCATTTTACGCCCTTATTGAGTATAGAAAGTTGAAACCCTGCTAAAAATCTTGTTCATATATATGTATATATATATATATATATATATATATATATATATATATATATATATATATATATATATATATATATATATATATATATATATATATATATATATATATATATATATATATATATATATATATATATATATATAATTTAACATAGAATTAGTTCCCTGCTAAAAATCGTGTTTAAAAGACCGGAAAGAGTGATTCGAATCCATAAGAACTTCACTCTGGTATATATATATATATATATATATATATATATATATATATATATATATATATATATATATATATATATATATATATATATATATATATATATATATATATATATATATATATATATATACTAATATATATATATACTAATATATATATATATATATATATATATATATATATATATATATATATATATATATATATAAATATATATATATATATAAATATATATATATATATATATATATATATATATATATATATATATATATATATATATATATATGTATCATATATATATATATATATATATATATATATATATATATATATATATATATATATATATATATATATATATATATATATATATATATATATATATATATATATATACAATTTAACATAGAATTAGTTCATTGTACTTCAGCATATTTTTCTGTTTACTTATCATAGGTATGGGTCAGAATAACATGGCCTACGCTCCTCAGGCACACCAGAAGATATAAGACAGACACGCGCAATCAATGTGTCAATCTGTGCGACCAAGGCTGAGTGAGACAGTGCAACACTGTGCAAGGAATTTTTACATGCAGCGATATTCAGTGTATCCGAGATTTTAGCGATTTTAAAAGTATTTTTATATATAACGATATTGAATACTTTCGTTTTTCATAGCAATTGTGATAACATTAGAGGGTTTATAGAAATATTGAGCTGTTTTAAATTATATGCCTGAGTGCAAAGCGTTAAACAAAAGTATTTCGTGGTATCATTACCATTCTCTTTAAGCATTGCGTCTTATAGCAAAAGTAAGAATGTTGTGGAAAAGGAATATATTTGAAAAAGGAGTTTATTTGAGTATGATAAATTAAAGCGGTGATAGATTGAAATATTATCATTGTCTAAATGTTAAGCCAGGCATGTGAGAAGCGCTTACACGGTAACTTTGTCAACTAAACTTGCAGCTGTTCTAGTTATGACTGTTTCATATAAATACTTAGACGTAAATGATACCGTTGTGACAGGTTATGTATATATTCTTATCTGTTAGTATTATCAACTAGGGTAGATAACAACCTTTAAGGGCATCGTATGTCGGAGATACAATGTGGAAAGGATTGAGATCCTTCCAGTCATGACTACAATCGTTTTAGGCTTACTGCTGGCGTGTTGTATGAATAGAAGCTGGACATTGAATCAAGACATCTAGACAGATTGTAATGTACTCAAATGCCCTCCTAGGCGTAAGATCAAGGCAAGTGTAAACTCAGCCTCTCCAGTGCCCCTCTTAACCCTTCCAAAGCTGAGGCTACTTTCGTCCAAAGCACAAGGATGCAAAGACTTTTGAAAACCATCTAATCCCTGTCATCTTGGTATTCATTGGATAGCTCTCACTGAGTGCTCTCAGATGAGTACCCAAATGCCAGGGTTTTAGTGACTATTCAAGATTTTTGCATTATTTTGTTTTAGCTGAATTAGCCACCAGCAGCGTAAGGGTTAATCACCTACAAACCTTCAACAAGTGCTTATGATTACGTCCTTATGAGCAGCTTACTGTCTCAAATCTCTTAACTAGGTACAACTCCACATGCTCCTCTTTATTCCCGTAAATTTTGTCTTTGCTTACAAATAAAATGTGCTTAAGAGCTAATATATCTTAAGAATACAAAGTGAACGTGTAGACCTTGAGTCTGGTCTAAACAAAACAGAATACCCCATTGCGCACTTGATGACCATCTTTATCAGTAAAACATTTGCAACCCCTCCCTAAGTGATCTTTGCTATGTCTCAAAAACGAACAATAAAACAGGTAACCAAAGGCAGTACATCATGCATGTAACTCCAAAACTTACAAGGCAGTACATCATGCATGTAACTCCAAAACTTACAGGTATAGATAAACTATCAATGTATATATATATTTTATATATTTCTTCTTTTAATGAATAATGGGAAATCCGTTATTCCTTTATTTTTATATACTATAATATAGTAAATATTAATACAAAATATCAGTACAAATAACAATTTACGTCATATAGTATTATTCAAATATTCTTTTTTATAACCATTATTGATTATGATTATCTTTTCTATGGCCTCCGTGAACATCAGGCGTTCAGATTATGTCTGTATTCGTATATAAAACAGTTGTCGTATCACACAAGGAACGTTTCGATATCAGTAACTTCTCTTTAAATATGGGCACATGTAACACCAGGTAAAGGAAATAAATAACACTAGCCTTCAAAGCCCTCGTCTTGTTATATATCTACTTAGTAATCACTTAAATATGGCGTGAACATTATATAGCGTAATTACAATATTGCCCTGGATAGCACGATCTAAGTATAGCGGTGAACGGGAACAGCAGCAGCAAGTTCAATTAAGAATTTAATAAAGACAGGGATTTTACAATAGCGCATATGGGCAGAGCGCTATTATCGCTATCTTATTGTTCCCGCTATACTTAATAAGTGATTTACAGTATATATGTTCCATTGGTTTCATAATTTCAATCCAGTCATTTTGAACTGCTCAGATCGCTTCACTCTCTCCCTCTCTATCAATCTTTCAATTTCGCCATGGAGTATGCGTGTTCCCTATTTCTATATGTGTATATCAATTGCTTCCCAACAATAAAATTAAGCTATATCATTTGTCTTTTGCGAAAGAAAAAGAGAAGATCAAACAAAAGTGTTTATGACTTGATCTGAAATGGGTATATCCTTGATCTCTTAACCATCTTAACATCTCTTAACATTATTCCCAAAATCTACTGCCCAGTCGAACAGCATGAAGGCAGTGGTATTTGTCTTCATCTCATTACAGAAGGCACACAATGGGTTTTCAGTAATCTGCATATTACATAACAACTTGTTTATAGCAATCCAAGTGTGCAGTTGTTTGTATTGTACATCAAAGAGATACATATTGCCGGTAACTATCCTGTGCGATCTAAAAGATTGTTTTATATTTTCACACTCTATCCCCACCTAGTGAGTGTTTTGTAGAGATAGCAAACTGCTAGTATATCTTCCGCTTTTCTGTGGATATCTTGCAAACCTTTTAGTCCATGAGCTAGAGGCCATATTTGGACTTGTTGGTACCATATTGGGGGCTAATTCTGACCTATACTTTTAAATTCCCCATAATCTCAGCTTCAATTTGATAGGTGATAGCAATGCAGGGGTGGTAGCTTAGTCAGAGATATTCAGCTTTTAGTGACGCTTCCTCTCGTCTCCTCGTGGGTAATTTGCTGACCAACAAGGAAAATCTTTTAAGCAATTATGATAGGTTAATGATACTTGGGCATCCTAATATTTCATTCTATGCTTCAACAGACCTGTACAAATGAATAAAAAATGATAGATTGTCCAAATCATATATATTAAAGTATATGCGGCTGGTTGATTGAGGAAATCTGTATTTTTTCTTTATGATTTTTCGAAATAGTTCCATATTTTCTTCTGACAGCTAGAAATGGAAAATGAATAATACACTAAAAATACTTAAGAATAAGCTGCATGTCTCAGGAGTATTTTAAGATCAAAATTGATGCTGTATCATGCACCATTTTGAATTTATAAGCTTTTTACTACCCCTACCCCCATTCTTGAAAACTCAAGGAAAAATGCAATTAAATACAAATAATTTTCTGTAAAAATTCAGATTCTCTATTAATCACCAGCACCTAACATAACACACCTATGGCTGTCCTCCCATAGTAAAAGGGTTGTATATAGAGATAAATGTAATACCCTGAAGCCCTGGACAACCAATTTTTTGGTACAAACCCAAAATTTGATATTCGGTTTTTGAATATCTGTATAGAAAATGTAGAAAAAATCAGGGACTCTGTAAACCACCAGCAACGAATAGAAACACTCATAAGCATGTCCTCTGGTAGTGTGGAAATATAGATAGAGATGATTTGGATACCCTGAAGACCTTGACAACCAATATTTTGGTACAAAAACAAATATTGGATTTTACGGTCTTGAATCTTTGTATAAACCACCAGCAATAAACAGAAACACACATATATCTGTCCTCCTGTAGTATAGAAATATAGATAGTGATGATTTTATTACCCAGAAGCCCTGGGCAACCAATTTGTTGGTACAAAAAACAAAATTGGGTTTAGTGTCCTTAAATCTTTGTATTAAAAATGTGTAAAATGTGGACTCTATAAACCTCCAGCACTAAACAGAAACACATACATGCCTGTCCTCCGGTATTTATAAAACATGAATGGAGTCGTTTTTTATGCCGTGAAGTTCTAGACAACCAATATTTGGCGCTATGCACCATGCCTTTGGAATGATAATTCCGGACATCTTCAAGACACAGCTGAAAACATATGGACCATTAACATCTGTCCACTGATGTTTCTTTATAAAGCACTTAAGAACAGTACATAGGTGGAAGGGGCGCTATATAAAATATTAAATCCTATTATCAAAATACCTTAAATTTGCTTTTCCGTTTTTGAATCTTTGTAGAGAAAATGTTGAAAAACGGGTACACTATTCTGCACCAGCACCAAACAGGAACACATGTATGCCTGTTCTCCCTTAGTATAAAAGTTGTAAATATAAATAATTTAATGTGCAGGAACCCTGGAGAAGTAATGTCTTGGTATAAGAACCAAAAATTGCTTTTGCGTTATTGAAACGTTGTATTGAAAATGGAGAGAAAAAGATAGGTACTCGTTAAAGCTTCCGCACCAAAGTGAAACAATTATGTATGCCTGCCCCTTTTCTAAAAAGGTTGTAAATGGAGATAATTTTGACACCCGGAAGCCTAAAAGATGAGATCCGGACATCAATCTTTGAGAAAGACTTTCAACAGCACTTATTATTTGCATTAGTATATAAAGAATTGGAAATGTTTCACTAACACTTTGATTGACTTTTTGGGGGGATTTTGCGTTTTGAGAATACAATTATAGTACTTAACTGCAACACCACAGTAGTGTACACTTTTATTCTTTTACAAATAAACATCACTATCTTTTGGTCATCCTCCCATTGTAAAAGGTTGTGAATATAGATGATAGCTATGGGGCCATTTTTAAGACCTAAAACTTCCTTTCACAACCTTAAATTGTTAATAATAATAATAATATTGTCATTTGATATTGCGCCCTTTCCATATAAACATGCTCAAAGGCGCATTACATTCCATTGTCAAAGGATAGATGTTGATATCCACATAGTTAATTGATATATACATCTTTGAACAGATGTGTTTTCAATTGTCGTTTGAAGATTGCCACACTCCCAGCTGCCCGAATATTATCTGGGAGCTGATTCCATAGTTTTAGGGCACAGGCACTAAATGATCTGTCACCGTAGGTTTTCATGTTGTTTCTCGGCTCGCAGAGTAAGTTCTTGGATGTTGATCTCAGTGTCCGTGGTGGGATATACTCTTTCAGCAATTCTCTCAGGTAAGAAGGTGCAGTTCCATGCAAACACTTGTACGCCAGTAGCAGAATCTTGAATTCAATTCTCTTCCTGACTGGTAGCCAGTGCAGCTCCTTAAGTACTGGAGTGATATGGTCATACTTCTTTGTGAGAGTGATCACCCTGGCAGCGTTGTTTTGTACTCTCTGGAGCTTACGTATTAGCTCTTCGGGTATTCCACAGAGAAGTCCATTGCAGTAGTCGAATCTTGAGGTTACCAGTGATATGACAGCACTTTTACTTGATTCTGCAGTCAAGTATTTTCTGATCCTTCCGATGTATCGAAGGTTATAGTTTGCAGATTTGACTGCCTTTGACACATGTGCTGCCATATTCATGCTTGGATGAAAAACAGAACCCAGATTGCCGATAGGTATGTTGAGAATCTTAACAATCTCATCATTTACGGAGATGCTAGGCACAGATATTTTGGCTCGCTGCTTAGGGGTACCTAGCACTAGGACTTCCGTTTTGTCTGCATTCAGTTTTAGCTTGTCCTGTGACATCCATGTATATATGTCAGTGAGGCAGCCCTCCAGCCTAGCAACTCCTATGTCCACCGCTTGTTGAGTGATGGGTTTTATTGCCAGATAGAGCTGTGTGTTGTCTGCATATATGTGAAGCTCTAAACCATGCTTTCTGATAAGTTTTCCAAGGGGTAGGAGGTAGATCAGGAACAACAATGGTCCTAACACTGATCCCTGTGGTACGGACCACAGAATGTCCTGTAACTCAGAGAATGACTTGTCAATCTTGATGCGGAGTGTGCGACCTGACAGATAAGACTTAAACCAATTGTTAAGTGGAGTAGTACTCCACAGTTTCCCCACAAAGTATGTTGAAATACTACCCGAGCCCATAAAACATACAAGGGCTTGCTTATAACAAAACTATTGATTTAGGGACTAAGCACAGGCTTATAGTGGTTCCATTAAAAGGTTTCAAAATCTGATGATAGGTATATATCCCATACAATAGAATTGATATGTCTTTCATGGCAGAAATAGATTTAAGGACACGTCCAAGGATAAGTTGAGTATTTCAGTATCACCTATCTCTAACATGTGTGCCATGATGACGTACCACTGTCTTCTAACTACAGAAAGTTTCACCAAAAGTGCAGCCACAGAACCTGCAAAATTGCCTTGATGATAATATTACTCCTTTGGCCTCTTTAGCTGATGTTGTCACTCTATAGTGATAATGGAAAGGGAGGCACCGTGGATCTTGCTTTTCTAGTTCTTGGAATACCTCTTCCATACATTTTGGCTCGTTTCTTTTTATTGGATAGTGATGCTTTGCTCAGGTGTTGAATGAAAATGAATCAGTCCAATATTTGACAATTTTTTTTTAGCGAATAGTGATATTATCTTATCTTTTGACTTATTTCTAACAAAAAAATCCAAAGAAAATGGTTTACAAACTAGGACAGAGGTAAATTATATAAAAAAGTACCAATCCCTTAATGTTGATATTTCTCAACATTCATAAGATTTGATGGTCCTTAACCCACAACTGTTGATAGGCACTCCATTTAAAATCATCCTTTTGTAGCTCTTCCTTCTTCCACCTTGCTGGGGAGGGGTACTTTTAAACATTTCACATATTCCTCATTATATGATTCATATAAGCTGATCAGTTAAATAAAACAGGGTAGAAAAATGGGTCAAAAAATCAACCCAATCAGCTAGCTTTGATGAAGCTTCATAAAAACTTTTTCTTGTTAACATTCTTTCCAACTTGTATATAGTTTCCTTGGAATCAAATATATCACCTATATTGTTGTTCACCATGGTGCTGCTTAAAAGTGGTTAGAATGGGCCTCTTCTTTCTTTTATTACAAAAAAATAAACTTCAAAATGACTTGAATAGTTAGGGTCCAATTTTTTAAGCAATACAAATGCCCTCAGGATTAATCCACATACATCAATATTCTATTGCACATTCAATTTGGTAGGGTAGTAGACAACAGGTTGGGTTGGAAGATATTTTAGGTATTTCCATTTCTGCAGTCACTAGCAGGAGCACCTTAAATACACATTTGTGACATAAATTGAAAGTATATTTGGTAACATGTGCCTTTCTTGATTTGGAGTATCTTGATGAAATCATGCAAGTGTCTTTTCTTATTTTTTCATAATTAAAATGAAATTCTCAACGATGATAATGTAGGTAATTTAAACCAAAAAGATTTTCAACATGTTTTGCACTCAGTGATTTAATTTTGTTTTGTCCATGTCTTCCAGGCATCTGGGCACAAATGTTATCTCTTTTCCTTTATTATGGAAGGACAGCCATACTATGTGAATGCCAAAATGGAACTCCCATAAAAGTATCAAAATTGAGATTGACACTAAAATGGTTTCATTAAGTTGTGTATATAAACTATTTGAAGTTTTCAAATATCAAAAATATTGAACGGAAAGATTCCAGAATGGAAAAGCTCATGTACCAAAAAATTGGTTGTCAAGGGCTTTAGGGTATTAAAATTATCTCTTTTTATACATACATACATGTGTTTCAGTTTGGTGCTGATGCTTCATGGAGTACCTGATTTTCTCTACATTTTCTATACAAAGATTCAAGAACGCATATTCATATTTTGATTTTGAACCAACATTTTGTTATATTGGATTTATGGACATTAAGATTATCTCTATTTACAACTTTTTGTACTATGGGAGGACAAGCATACGCGTTTTTCTGTTTGGGGCTGGTGCTTTATAGACTACCTAATCTTACTATACATTTTCTATATGTGCATTCATGAAAGTTAGTGTACCAGAAAATTGGTTGTCCAGGGCTTCAGGGTATCAAAATTATCTAATAATTATTTAATACTTCAAGAGGACAGACATATGTGTGTTTTTGTTTATTGTTGATGGTTGGAGTCCCTGATTTTTATTACATTTTCTATACAAATATTGAAGAACGCAAAACAATATTTGGTTTTTGTACCAAAAAAATGGTTGTCCAGGGCTTCAAGGTATAACATTTATCTCTGTGTACAGCCCTTTTACTATGGGAGGTCGTCCATAAGTGTGTTATGTTAGTTGCTGGTGATTAATAGCGAATCTGAATTTTACAGAAAATTATTTGTATTTAATTGCATTTTTCCTTGATTTTTCAAGAATGGGGGTAGGGGTAGTAAAAAGCTTATAAATTCAAAATGGTTCATG
>OZ012697.1:14725464-14755464 GCA_963942565.1 Maea johnstoni | reverse complement strand
CCATTCAAGCCAGTCTTGAACAGAACACTGGGCCACAGTGAGCCTCTCGTTAATCCATCATGGGTTATAATGGCGCCCTTTGCTGCTGTCACACGGCCATTCTGCGGGTGTCACGTAGCGCTATTGTTAGAGCCGCGGCTGCTGCTGCTGCTGCTGCTGCTGCTGCTGCTGCCGTCTTCACGCCTAGACAAATGGGCCACTCACCTTCCAACTTCCGCCTGCTGCCCGCCGACTACAGGTCTGCGGGAAACAGAGCCATCACCCTCAGGGCAAGCTAAACGAAAAATACTTCAAAAAACAGTTCATGTTATGGCATATGCATGATTATAATCGTTTATTACAGTAAGATATATTTTCTTTAATAAAAATGTTCGGTTAGTAAAAGATAGGTCAATAAAAAAGGTGTTCAGTTATCTTTTTCGTACAATAAAACTCATTTAGTATTTTTTCTGTTCAGTTAAAGATTTTCGTCCAGAATATTGATCGATCAGTAAATTATTTGATCAGTTAAACATACGTTTATTATTTTCCTTGTTCAGTAAAGAACAATCATCCACTAAACTCGTTCAGACAAAGCATGTCACCTTACGAGCATCATTAATAAACCTAATGACTTAAACATTTGGCAATCGCAAGACCTAAAGGAAAACGCCTATGTATTGTATACCTATGGGCCTTTAAAAGGTTAAACATATATGAATGGCAACCTCAAACCAAATACAGCTACGTGCCCGTCCGCTACTAGCTACAATAGCCAATACAAACATATGATCGCATTTATTAAGTGTTGTCATGTGAAGCCATATAATGGCGATGAGGACTTTAGCTTCTCACTTTATTAGTTTGCGGGCGCAAGTTCCAAGTTTGCGGAATTTACCATCTTGCTTTGCAGAATGGCCGATCATTAAGGTGTATTACTAATCTTGATTCATATATATTGAAAACTAAATGATACAACACAACGGGAACCTCAAATGTAGAAATATTCAGCAAATAGGAATAATAGAAAAGTGCTACTCTTTGGAACTTCTAAAACATCGTTTTGTATTTCCCTTACTAAAACAGCAGACAGTCATGTCTGGTTTTAATTCTACCCAACTAACCCATTTTGACAAACGTCTGCAAAATTAAGCATTAGTAACTGGGAAAGGGAAGGAATGCTATATTAGTTCACGTAATGTCGAGCTCCGAGGCGGCGTATGTTATGTCGTATTTTGTCCACCTCCATCTTATCATGTACGGCTTTGCTGTGGCCATTTGATGCACAATGCGTCAAGACACACAGGGAAACAAAGCGCTTTGTAGTTGTATGTTCCGCTCATCTGTTTGCACGGCATTAGTCATTATCCAGGTAGTAACACTCTAATACGGCGCTTCCGGCAGAGCCCGCCGCCAGCAGCACTAACCTCACATACACCCCACCTCCACACTGCGCCGCGGAAAATGGAAACTCTATCCCATATTCATTTCTCTATCATATTTCATTTTGCTTTGTGTGCCTATTGCTAATGCAAGAAGAGTTCAGATTATGTTTTAGCGAAGGCTTTAAGGGGGCTAACCCCCTTCTGCACGTGCCAATCAATCATGATTAATTTTACCCATCTTCAAACGTCAAATCAAGTATGGACAGTAAATGCGCTGATCACATACGTGAATAAATTTCAAATATATTTTACATTTTAACTAAAGTCTACCGTTCTTAAATTTGACAACACATTTTGAAAGGAACTCCTACTAAACAAGTTTTACTACCTCAATGTTACGGGAATTACGTCATGACACCGTTCACCGAGTACACCGTGCAGTGCAGACTGAATGATGACTAACTAATGTTAGAGACACTTTAATTTTAGATGATTTTCATAAGCCAATTTCAATTCATTTTTCAATCTTTTTTGAAACAACAACAATTACAACATCAACAACAATCGTTAAGATAAAACAAATATATATCATTGATATTACAACTGTTCATGAAATTATAAAAACAAGTACGGGATATAAAACTCCTATCTCGTTTAGGTTGCACGCCTGCCCTTCAGGCGTCAGCAATCTTTCATGGAAACCATTCTAAATCAGCAGACAACTGTACAAGCCACCTCAAGGTGGCTTATGGGGTTTATTTGTGACTATAGGGTCATTTTGAGATTTTTTACACGTGTAAAAGCCTAAATCTTTTCCCTCATAATGAGATAGTGATATGTGAATGTCTAGCCAATCACCGAGCAGAATGAGAGACCACCTATCACATTATCTCATAGACTTGCACACAAGGAGGGCATGTTTTGACACATTTTTCCATTTCGAATTTCACCAAAACATGGTCGTTCCAAACATGCTATTTGGGTATCGAAAGTTAACGCATTGCTGAGATGTGGCATAGTTATAGCGAAGGGTATTTATTTCATAAGGGAAATTCTCACAGATCTAACAGTTTTGAATTCAAATGTTATGGAATCTTACAGTTGGAAAATGAACATTTTCTCAATTTCCACAACTATTCTGAAAGAAATGAATATATAAAATTGGACGGAGCAAAAAGTAGAAAAACTGCAACTCTTCCCTCTGTATCTAGCTTTGCTCTACATTTGAGAAATTTGAAAGTCACCGGTCCATAAGTGTGTATAGGAGCTCCATTTGGAAAGAATATGTATGATTTTCCACTTTTTTATGGGGGTACTTTTGTGATGGTTAATGTATTCCTCACTAGAAGACCTATTAGGCAATATATACTTTGTACAGGCTAAAATCTCAGATAAAGGCGGGGAAGATGAAAGGAAACTAACCCCACACGCTACCTTAATATCGTAGGTGAGTGAGTACTGTGGTTCAATACGATGTGTAGCAGGTTACGGGCAGCTTATTCCCCGAGACTATAGGAGTAGATGATCGACGAAAAGCCAACTTCACTGGGCTATGAGATACTTTAAGTCGAGTTCACCTATAAGGCACTTAGTCCTTCTGTGTACGCTAGAATGCTTCTGTCAAATGACCGCCGGCGCTTCGGGTAAGCTGTTTTTTTCTCAGAATGCATGACAGCCATCAAAAATGTCACAACAAGACGATCAGAATTGCTCTTTCTTTAATTTCATCGCATATTCCTTTTCTCCGAACATCAATTACCTTGCGGTGCTTCTAATACGTCCAAACCGATTTTGATTGGCACCTGAAATTGTTATTTTTTTTTACTTAGATTTGATATTTCCTTTCTTGTCAACTCAAGATTGTGTCATATTTAGGCTATATCGTGACTAGCAAGTTGGTATTAATGTAGGAAAGCAATAATAAACCACGACCAGCACCAAGTCACTGCAAGCCTGCAGTGTTGGAGGCAGTGAGCTGTCAGTGTCCGGGACAGCCATTTGCTACTGACTAAACTCCTCGAAGCGCTACATATGTTAGTGTAAATGATCTTTTCTCTGCCCCCATCTCTAGGTGTGAGTGCCAGTGTCGGCCAGGATAAGGGTGCAGAGACTGTGTCCGTGAGAAGGAGCTACTTTCCTGGCTCCGTCTCAGGAAGGCAGCCCGCCCCCCTCCCTGTAAAGCGGGACAATAGTAAGTGAACGTGTGCAATACGCTATTCATTAGAGCTATTCTTGCTACTTGGAACGCGATTATGTTATCGGCAAGTCAGTTGTACATATCGTAGAATTCTATTGACGAAAAACGTTAGATATATTTAAAACATGGTATAATGAATGCATATGAAAAATATCGAAATGGAAATGTAATAGCAGATATTTATTAAAAAGTTCATATACTTAGCATAGAACTGAAAATAATCTATTCGATTTAAAAAAAAGCATTTTATACGAAGCGATATCGCACGTGCAAAGACAATGACTCTTCAATATTGTAGAGCAATAAAATGAGAAATGGAATGGAATTATTATGATAAAATTGTCATAAGGAAGTTTACTTACATGTAGCACAGAAGGTGTATTGGTTGTTCGTGTTTCCAAGAATTTCTTAGAAATTATCTATCAAACGTTACCCTACCATAAATAAACATTGCAAAATGATAAACGACAATACGACGTGTATTATGTTGAGCCTATATATTTACTCTTCGTTTCTCTTGTAATTTTGAAACCATGATTACAATCCATTAACCTAGATAAAATGTGATATATTTAAAACTTACTCAGAGCCTAATGCTTTTTCATTTCTTCTTAGCAACCGATTGCTGCCTGAAAAAGTCAGTACCCGAGAGATGTTTGCGCATGTGCACAGGCCAGCGTATTTTTATCGGGTACATGCTGTGCTATTATCAGTACCTGCATATCTACACACACTGTATAACTGGTAAGTACGAATTCCCATCTATTATTATTATAATAATAATGATATAATAATAATAATAATAATAATAATAATAATAATAATAATAATAAATAAATGATAATGATAATAATAACAATAAATATCATGATATTTATCAACATAATTATTATCAATATTATTATTATTATTATTATTATTATTATTTTTATCATTATTATTATTATCAGTTGTACGGCAGTCTAGTAGTAGTAGTAGTAGTAGTAGTAGTAGTAGTAGTAGTAGTAGTAGTAGTATGTGTATGTTTATGAACTTAATTCTCCACATATGCAAGAATATCATCATTAGATTTAGTATTATACTGGTCCTGAGGGCGCTCCTCTCTTCCTTATGGCTAATACTCCTACTAATTACTAATATTCTGGCCATTCGATACTGTGGTTGTCAGAGGTGTTGATGTGGAATCTGCTAAATTTGAATTACAATAGTATTTTTCTGTCCCCCGCACCATCAAGTATAAAAGATCATATATGTTCGTTCTGTTTCTTTCGTACATAGCTCATCCTGTCTGGTTTTCTTTGCATGGAGTGTAACGCATGTTTTCTGACCATCCCGCACTATAAAGGGTTGAAAAATATTAATGAGTGAGAACAACACACCTGTTTTGTCTTCACTCTTAGGCGACGCAGACATTAAGGTCTTACGACACTTTTGGAAATCTCAGTTTAATTTTCCTGAAATTTTGCATGAGGAAAGAACATAGCACGGTGATCTTCAAAACATCTTAAAATTATGGGGTCATCAACTTAAGCTGCACTCCCACATTCGAGACCTGTTAAAGACCCGTTCAAGACCCAGGGTTTTGCTCAGGTCTGCATTAGGTCTTGAAGAATATGCAAATTTTCATTTCTATTTTTGTATATCCAGACCATGAACTGACTTCAACATGACTGCTAACTGACCTGCCATGACCTGTTTATGCCTGACTCAAGACTTGAACAAGACCTTTTACAGACCTACTCCAGACCATTGCCGACCTGCTCACGACCATTCAAGACCTATGCAAGACCATTTCAAGACCTACTTGTGACCTACAAGACTTCTAACCGACTTTTAACAGACCTCTTCATGACTCGAAGATTTGAGACATCTTAATCAAAAGCCTATACCATAGTAATATAACACTTATCTGGAAATCTTTACTACTGTTCCAGTTATAATAGACTTCAGAATGATATTATTAAGTGTTACAGGCTCATTCGTACACACGCCTGTGTAATTGATATTTCAAATGACAAGGTAATAGCGAGTGGTTCATTCACAGTTGCTAGTAAATTCTGGTTCAGTTGCCTGGATATATCACCATTAGAGGGATAGTAAACTTATCTAAGAGCAGGGGGTTTGTTCAATATGTGGGATATTCGTTTTCAACCACCGCATACGAAAAATTGCATTTTAACCAGATTTAAAATATCAAATGATAAGTCATTGTCCCTGTTTTATTTCTGCTGATTAAGTTCCTAGTGATGAGTGTTTTCCCTTTTTAACTTCTGCTTATAAATTATTTAACCTATTAAATCCCCTGAAATGGATTTTTGCCTCCATATTATTCTTGGATAAATAATTTTAACATCTGCGTTTGGCTACAACATGCTCTGTTTTGTATAAACTTGCATATTTATTCAATTTCTTGATGGAATAAATCATATCTTAACCCTTTTACTTATGGAGCTTGACATAAATGAAAATATTTGGACAAAAGAAAAAAAACAATATTTGGAGAAAAATGACTGATAGTATTTGTATTAGTTATCCTTGTGAAAATGGTATACATTTATGTCTGCTCTGATTCCTTTCCCAGGCCGCAGTGGGTAGTCACGTGACAATTTCTAGTAAATCTAGGTCATCCACTGGTCTGCAGCTGGTCTTGAAGCAGTCAGTTAGCAGTCTGAAAAGGTCATGAAGCAGTCAGTTGGAGGTCTGTAAGTGGTCTAGTTGAGGTCTTGAAGCAGTCTAGATGACTGTCAGTCTGAGACTGCTTCAAGACCTTCCTGACATCTAACTGACTGCTTCGCGACCATCGAGACCTTTAACTGACTGCTTCAAGACCACTTACAGACCCTATAATGACTAATTTCATAACAGACCTCTAACCGATTTTTTTGAACATGTTCAAAAAAATCTGGGAGTTTGCAGACCTGTTCACGACCATGTGCAGCCACGCAGACCAATTACAGACCTGTTACAGACCACTGCAGACTATGACGCAGACCTGTAACTGATCTTTTCAGGACCATTTCTAACCCAGGTCTGTTAGAGGTCTGCGTACAGGTCTCGAATGTGGGAGTGCGACTTTTTTCACAGATTTTTGAAAAATTAATGCAATTTATGTCACAAACATCACTTTCTCCAAAATTGGTGTCTTTCTTTGCCAGATTTATCCCTTCAAAGATACTGACACTGCCTGAAATACTGTTCTGCCTTGTTGAAATTATTTTCTGCTGTTATATGGGAATTATTGGGCAAGATCAAGGAATTCGAGAAACAAGTTTTTAGCCCAAAATTGATATAAGTCGGAATTGCCTAGTTTAATTTTCACCAATTTTTGTCTACACTATCTACGCAATGCCCTAAATAAGAAGACATAAAGAAAATGATAGGTCATCGTGTTAGTTTTCGAACCACAGATGGTCAAAGTTTGTGAAATAGGACTTTTGGGGGGCAAATTTTCATGAAAATGGTAGAAAAGAGTTACTCAATTGTTACCGTACATGCCCATTCTTATACAAGATATTGGTGAGCATGGGAACCCCATTTTATACACATGAATTATCACACATTAATTCTGAAAACGTGTCAAAACATTAAATTCAATGAATATGGAAATCACTGTAGCCAAAAACAAAAAACTCATAGGATACTATTTATAATAGGCAGGGATATTATACAAATATGACATCCCTGTGTGGTGTACAACTGGAATAACTCCCCCGAGAGAGGATTGTCGCCCGAGGTCGACAATCCTCTCGAGGGGGAGTTATTCCTGTTGTACACCACACAGGGATGTCATATTTGTTTTATTATACCAAACAACATACAAAACACAAAAGGGGAAAATGACAAACAAGAAATTTTGGATAAATACTCTTTTGTGAAAAATCTACAAATTATGATAACAGGGATGTCCAACTGTTGCATTAACGCATCAGAGTGCAACAGAAGCCCCAAAACGTACAACAGGAGAAAATTTTCAGTTTGAAATCGATGTTTCGCTTCCTTTTTCAAATAAAATTTGTATCAGAAAACGTTTTTATTTTATTATTATTGATACCACCTCTTAATCAATCTTGGTGCTTATTTATTAGCAAGACACTGAACCTTGTTTGTTTGTTTGTACTTTTACTGTCTTTATTAGTTCGAGCAACTCTAACTGTGGTACCGGCCGTTGTTTAGTAAATGCTGTCTATTGGCCTCATCACAGTTAGACTCTAACTTAGAGATCCGAGCATTTATAAAATAGCATCTGCGCCAAGAAAACTGGGCGCTCATATCTATTACTTGAAACACCCCCCAAAAAACAGTCACGTTCGTACCATACTTTATTTGTTTGTATAATTCTATCTTTATTTGATAAAAATCCGTTGCCTGGTGCCTGTTAGGCACAACTTAAAGTTGAGGCGGTTAGCCTAGTGGATTTCACGTAAGTGATGGCTGACGTTTAATATGCACGCATGCGCATCGAGCTCATTGCCCGGTAGCGGTGATTAACATGTTATTCACGGCTGCATGTTGCCGTGATTAACATGTTAATTCACGAGCTGTGCAGGACAACAGCCTGTTACTAAGTAGTGAGGAAATCATGACGATTAATCCATGGCCCTTGACAATCAGAATCAAGAATCTTCACGTGAGGTATAATAAATACAGTCGAATCCTCATCGCTTTACCGGGCCCCGTGCTCGCACTGCACGTGCTGTTGGGTTCCCTCGTGGTTCCGTTGCTCCGAGAGGTGCATTAACAATGGCTTGTAAAGTGTGCTTAATAGGGGCGAATCTAAACCTAGGACTTTACTTTTTTTCATATTAGTCCTTTTTTTAACTACCAGTTTCCTTGAGCCCTGCCTCAATACCTACCCCTTTCTTCAACTTACCTTTATACCTACCCTTTCTACAACCCTACCTTTAAACTTACCCCTTTCCTCAACCTTACCTTTAGAATTACCTCTTTCCTCAACCCTACCTTTAGACTTACCGCTTTCCTCAGCCCTTCCCCTTGCCCCTCAACAATGCTTTCTATACATAGCCCTTCTGCAACCCAACCCTTTTGCTAAAGTCTTTTCCTTAGCTGTCGCCTCCCTAAACCCTACCTCTTCCATACACATGCTTTAAATACCTACCCTGTCCAGTTTACTATTCCAAACCACCCTTCTACGTTTACCTGCAAAATTCCCGCCACCCCCTCCCATCCACTAGCTAAAATTCCTATAGCCACCCCAGTAGCTACGCCCGTGTATGTCCATTTGGCAACAGCTCCACAGAGATCCTCGCTGCTTACTGGTCATTATGTTCCATTCCTAACAATGCTTTTAACAACGTTCAGTCTTAGGAGCCCAATATTTCCCATGGTGCCATGGCAATCGTCGTTAAAAGGATGACTGATGATATCACCAAGCATTTGATCTTTAACAAACGATAATTAACTTAAACAGCCCTGGAATGAATTACTTGAAAATCACCTAAATTTGTCAACTTCGACATTTGATCGGCATACACCCTCTGTATACATATATATATATATACATATATATATATATATATATATATATATATATATATATATATATATATATATATATATATATATATATATATATATATATATAAATATATATATATATATATATATATATATATATATATATATATATATATATATATACACACACACACACACACACACACATATAGGGCCTGCTCTGACGGCCGTGTGGTCTAAGGCGCCGCCACTGACCGTACGCTGTCTCTCACCACTGCCTGGGTTCGAATCCCGGCCTGGGCATGTGAGAAAGTTGCCAGTGACTTGGAGTTAGGCGGTGGTTTTCGCCGGGTACTCCGGTTTCCTCCACTACTTACAACTGGCTAGTCACGAATTAGCCACAATTGGCATAAATGTGACGAAAAACAAAATTCAAATTCAAATTCAAATTCACACACACATATATATATATTCCACAAGGATACCTGACATTTCCCTGCCACTTACCGATAGACACCAAATAATACTATGCATTATACATACGATTTTCTTGTAACTTAATTAGTATTTTTTCTGACACTTTTTGAAGGACGTCAGAAATACTTAGGCATGCCAATTCAACGGGCCAAGCCAGCAAGGAAAATCGGGCCACTTATTATCGCCACTTATTATTATTGTTATCATTATTATTATTATTAATATTATTATTATTATTATCATTATTATTATTATTATTATTATAATTATTATTATTATTACTACGATTATTATTATTACTATTATTATTATTATTATTATTATTATTATTATTATTATTATTATTATTATTATCATTATTATTATTATTATTATTATTGCTTATAATAACAACAACTGAAGTAGAGGTAGCTGTAGTTATAGCATCAGCAGTAGTGATAAAAATTTTGAAATTTCCTTCCGAAAAAGCGCATGTTTCGTATGTTTTCGTATACGTATTGCATTCTTTCGTTGTTCTCTTATCCTGAAAATAAAAAGGAGTTTAATCTAACTACGTTCTGTTACAGTCATTATTTAGTGCTTATGTATGTAAACAATTTTATATGTTTCCGGTAGTTAATGTAGAAATATACCTCTTCTCCAGGGTTGCCGATACGGACGAGACAGGTAGCTGTTACTCGTAAGTCATTATTTCCTTTATGTTCCATATCTATTTTGGTAATCTATGTGATTTGTATGGGTTAGTTAAGGGCTGTAAATGATAGCTAATTCGAGAAAGGCAATATTGTCCGGTAAGGATTAGTCGTCGGATTTTCAAGGAATATGTAAAACCGAGACACGCAAAAAAGCGGTAGTGTATGTCGTGGAATGTGTTCTGGAATATTCCGATGTCATAACTCTTAAAAGACGCCTTGCTATGTTGTTGGTACTCTTTGCTGAACTATAAGTGAATACACATATCGCAGCGGACAAGTTGAAATATACCATCGTTAACTTCGTAACATCAATGACAGACTTTTGTTTTGCTTGTTTCTTACTATACAATCAACGGATCTGCACATTTCCTGTTCACAGCAAACATTGCCTAAACATGTCATGAGTTGAAAGAATCACAGAAAAAGACAAACTAATAAAAATCAAATGAATTAGGTTCGAAAATGTTAGACATATAGGACACTGACAGCGTTGCCGCAAGCAAAGCATATTAGTCAAATGCACCTATTGGTACTCAAACAGAGAACTGGTACCAACTAACGTATGTGTATCCGTGTCTGGTAAAATAAACGTCAGAACTACATTAAAACAACCAATGTCGATTTTTGAGTCAACAATTTTCGACTACACAATTAAAATCTTTAAATTCATTATGATTTAAAAAATATCAATATTTCGCTTTCTCTTCCATTCTCAATATACAAAAAAATGAACTGCATTGCATGTGATCTACGCAAAACTAAAGGCTACAAAGGTTATGAGAAGTATATTGTAGAATAAGAAATCCAATGTTACAATTTTGTGATGCATTTGTTTACACGACGAAGTTATTTTCAACGAAAAGATCAGTTAAATGATTTGGTACAGTACATGTCCGGCTAGCTCTAGCGATAAGTATAATATCCCACATGTAAGTGTGTCGTGGTCTGTTGTCTTCCAGGGCCCTCCACGGAGCTGACCACTCATACCGCCGCGCTGTCCCTGGCAAGCCGCGGAGCTGCAAACACTGGCCGCCAGCCGTGGACACCTCTACACCTGGGGCTGCTACTCGCCACTGTGCTCAACATACATGCGCATTAGCATGAAGCATCTGGACAGACAAGATGTGTATTATCATCACGTCGTGGCCCTATCGGCACGTCTATGAACGTACATCATTGTACATTGCTTATCATCAATACTAGGAGTGACAGGATGTAGTTCTTATAACACTACTCGTTACTAAACAAACACCAGGCTCTCTTCCGTATATATATATATATATACATATATATATATATATATATATATATATATATATATATATATATATATATATATATATATATATATATATATATATATATATATATATATATATATATGTATATATATATAAATATATATATATATATATATATATATATATATATATATATATATATATATATATATATATATATATATATATATATATATATATATATATATATATATATATATATATATATACATACATATATATACATACATATATATATATATATATATATATATATATATATATATATATATATATATATATATATATATATATATATATATATATATATATATATATATATATATAAAGCATTCATCTATATGCATGTATTTAGGTATTTACTAGACTTCTCCGGCAATAAAAATTCTTACCACAATGTTATCATATATTTAATTTTTAAACGGTCCACGGGCAACTTCCCCATGTGTTTCATCCTTACTCCGACGGAATGCAAGTATAGCTGTCGACTAATCAAAAGGTCCCAGTGGTACAGCGAAGGCACAGCAGCGAAGGTGCTACCCAAGGGTATTGAGCAAGGGTGAACAGCCAATTTTTTCTCGGCCTGTGATTGGTGGAAGGTATTCCACCTTTTACAAGCCACATAGACCCCTCGGCAGCTTTGGAGGATGTGATACCCTTGGGGTTATTCGGCTTCGCCTCGTAACACCTCGGGTATATCTTATACATCCCAGCTTCCTTGTGGTCTATCTACCACGTGTCACTGGGGCTACTATCTAGCTCCTGCTACAATGAAGAGAGCGAGAAGGAGGACATACATTCCGGGCAGAAAGGGGCCGTCGTGGTCAGCGAAGACAACCGGCCTCCTGGAAGCAGCTGATAGGAATGGTGCCTGCAGAGCGAATCATAACGGGATACGCGGACAAATGGTCAATAACGAGGCTGTTGTCGAGAAAAGCGTTGGGTAGCGGAGTATAGTGATCGTAAGTATGACAACGTGCGCCCTGACTATGATAGCCCAAACAAGTCTGACAACGTGCTGTCATACGCAAGAGGTATTGCCAACGCAGGGTGGTTGACCGTGGAACATAAGAAGCGTAACAGAGAGAGGTCAGATGCAAAGTCATTACCACCCTTAAGGAGATAGTCTAGTACACCAAGATTATCAACACTAGGTGGTGTCCTTGGCTGGCCCCTAAGAATGGATATCAAAACAAAAGATTACACATGAGTAGTGGTCAATCGCCACGAATCTCGACCGATTTTCTTACTACGAGGTACTTATGACATGACCTTGCACCTAGAGATGGTTCATATCTGTCATATTCTAAAACAATGGCTTCGAAGACCGTATCGTTATTCACTTTCAGCCAAAAAATGAGATGAAAATATTGGTCAAAATGGTCTATCTCGAAGGAATCTGCTTGGTCAAAGCGGACACCCATGTTGTTTGGGACCAATTTAACACGGAGGGCCCAATGGGACCTGCCTTTTGTGCTCGTGGTCGTACCTCAAGTAGTAGATAAACCATGTTTGCAAGGATGATGCCACGTAACCACAAGTCTATTGTTCGAGGCGTTAGCCGAGAACAATAGACAAGTGGGTAGGTGGCATCAACTCCGAGCAAACATGGTTTATCTGACTTATACCATGGATGGGTGCCCTCAGACAATCATAATCCGAGAAACAAAGCCTCCATCAATTAAGCAGCTAGTGTGCAACATGTCCGAGCCCTGTAAACAAATTGTGTTGAATGTGCTCCCTACCCTTTCTACTTGAATCCTGTCATTCACCTGGTTGGTACAGGTATGAGTAGTACTGGTTATGGGAGATGATGAACTTTAGGAAGTATGGCCCCATGACTCTCATCCAACTAGGGGGGAAACGTAAGTGAGTACATTATTTTTTTGTTAGCCATTATAAATCCCCTTCCCTACAAGTCAGTAATGGTTTCCAACTAGTGCTCCTGTTTTGTACATGCACCTAAAAATCTAATTATAATCTCTTGTAAGATTTTCATGTTTATGACTAATTTGCAAAACATTTGAGTGGCCAAATCTGTAGTTAAACTTATCTGCCGGGTGAAATAAAGGTAAAAGGCAAGGATCACTGACAAATGTTCTGAAAGATTTGATGTTTCTATATCTCTACATCTCAAAGTGTATGAAGCAAATGTAGCAAAGTTTTCTTAATCATTAACTCCATCTTGCCTACACTTATAAAGCATTCAGTTATAGGATATTGCTACTATTAACTGCAATTATATATAAAGACAGGAAAGTGCCCTGCACTTGACCCCAAGTAAATAACTATTTAGTATAACAATATAACCTGCTAAATTACGGACTCCTGTGCATTTGTAAACATTGAGCATGTATAATGAGAATCAAGAAAATCGATTCATGTTTTCTCTGTTATGTTTTCTTTTAATTGTTCCATTTTACGATTAGCTGCCCATTTGTTCCTGAGGAGAACAAGGGGTATTGCTTGTTTGTGCAGCATAATGGTTTATCTGCTGACCACAAGCCCAAACACAAGACTTGGGCAGGTTATGTGAAATAACCACTCACTTTCGAGGCTCCTGATTGGCTGATGGCACCTATGGTATAATACAAAGTTGCGAGGTCAAGATTCGTGGCGGGTGACCACTCCTCATGTGCAATCTTTTGCTTAGGGGCCAGCCAAAGACAGCACCTAGTGGTGATGATCTTGCTGTACTAGATTATCACCTTAACTACTTAAGCTGACCTGGATAGAACCACAGTTTGTATTTTGCGATGTTTTACCTCAAATGACATTTTCTTGATCAATAAAGGGAAATTTGATTTGTAAATGCAATGCACGTCTGCTACATATACTAGGCTAGGGCAACCACACACTTTCTGGTACAAATTCTACCTAAAAAAGTAGGTCACCAGTTAGAGACAGCAAAACACCAATATCCGATGCTGACCTACTTTCTTCAGTACAATTGCCACCCAAGACGTGTGCTGTAGAGCACTATATTGCAGGAACTCCAAATTTTCAATCAAGTTGCCCTAGCCTAGTGTGTCTAGCAGACGTCCATTGTACTCACAACTTCAAATTAGTCTTTATCGATCAAGAAAATGTCATTTGAGGTAAAACATTGCAAAATAGAAATTTTGGTTCTATCTAGGTCAGCTCAAGCAGCTAAGTCAAAGAAGACACAGAGTCCAAACACCAAGACTATGGGGATTACATAAAACCCATTAGAAAGGGGACAAGAGGGCTAAACTAGATGGTTTATTTTAAGTGTGTCACCAGCATCTCGGCCTTAAGTGACCCTAATATCTGTTGTCCCCCAGTCACTGAAACCTAGGCTAACAATGACCCCCTTGTCTATTGTCTCCTAAGCACTAGTGACATACCACTGAATGAAATGACACCTAGTCCCAATCACTTTCCCCTAGTGTACGCTTGCCTCCTTGTTGTTTTCTAATATAAAATTAATAGAAGCATTATAATGATTTTGTTTTTTGTCGCTTCTTATGATGGCAGCAATAAATATCTCGTTTCAAGCCAAAAAATGTATATTTTACAGTGACCAATCAAAGCAATAAACAATTTATTTTCAATATTCATAATTCAAGGTATTTATGAATATTGAAAAATAAATTACAATTATTGGAAAACGGATCATATTTATTGGAAAATATTTTTCAACATCATAATTAGGGATAGAAAACACATTTCCTCACCATATATTTTAGGTTGATTATGGTTGATTAGGGGGTCATTACCTGATCAGCAAAGGGGGTGTTAAATGTATGAAAATGCTGTTACAGGATTGTTTTGGCTCCTTTATGGGATAATGCGTTACTGAGTTTTTACCTGTTTATTATGGCTAAACTGACATTGGATCGCTTAAAGCTGGTGGGTCAATATAATCTTTTACACTGGGCTGGTATTTCCAGAAGAACATGTTAAAACAATAACTTTTCCCTTATCTGCCCCTCTCAAAACTGCTCCTTCTATTATTATGATATTGATTAACAGAAGCACAAAACATATTTACATACAGTATAGTTTGGGGTTCTCGAATTTGAATTCTAAATTCGTTTTCACTCATTTATATTTTGAAAAACTAAATCATTATCCAGTTCTAACTATAAGAACATAATTGAGATCCATATCTAAACTAAATCTGAATCGAGATCCAGATATATATCTTAATCTTGTTTCAGATCTAAATCTAGAACCAGAATTGGGCCAAGCATGAATGAATTCCATGTGGCAATATGGAAGGACTTTCCCCATTACCCTTGGTTCCCCCTTCTAGTGCGGCATTAGTGAACGGCCAAAACGCACCATGCATGATTGTAATGTTTTCTCCATCATTATGTTGATTGTTTTGAAGTCAAGTTTTTTTTATAATTTTATTCTCCATAGACAAGTCAATAACAAGTTTCACTAATAGGTGTCGTTTTTGAAAGCTTGTGTGAGGTATTCCCCATTACCCTTGGTTCCCCCTTCTAGTGCGGCATTAGTGAACGGCCAAAACGAACCATGCATGGTTGCAATGTTTCCTCCATCATTATGTTGATTGTTTTGAAGTCAAGTTTTTTTTTTATAATTTTATTCTCAATAGACAAGTCAATAACAAGTTTCACAAATAGGTTCATTTCAAATCATGAATTGCAGTATCACTGTATGTTACGCAGATTATTCAACAGTGGGGACCATTTTCCCAAGGTCTTCTCTTCCTTTCCAATTATTCTCGCATTATAGAGTTCAATATTCATATAGTTTTTTAATGATCTTTTTCAGGAAAATTAACCTATAATGTATCTTCTTCCATTTTAACTTGTATATCTCGTGTTTTAAAACAATAAAGATGTAGTTTACCAATAGAGTGTTTCTTGTGTTGCCCAATAGGATGGAGTTTTTGTCATAATGGATGTCCTCTCTTATCAGTGGCGATAACCAGTTAACAGTTGAAGTCCAAATTTGTTTTATATAATTACAGTTATAAAGTAGGTGAGAAATATTTTCTATTTCTCCACATTGGTCGGATTCCTCGTTATCTCTTAGATTAAATTGGTATAGTTTTCTATTAGTCATAATGGACCTGTGGAGAATTTGAAACTGAAAATACTTACTTCTCACATTAATTTTGCATTTATCTGCCATTTGATATAGAGAGCTCCATGTTGAATTGTCTATTTCTCCCAATTCCTCATTCCACCTTATTTGCCCAATATTTGTACTTTCTTTATCTTCAATATGCCAGACTTTTCTAAGGTTTTGACCACCTTTTTTATCTTTAGTAAGCCAATCTATAACCGTCGGCCTTTCCATATTTTGGGTTTTTTGATAGATTCTCATAAATTCTCTCCATTCTTTTGGAATTGCTTTTCTTAATCCAAAGTATTGGGTGAAGGGAATTTTTACCCCCAATCGTTCTTCCAAATTTTTCTGGCTTATTATTGTTCCGTCTTCCTTAAAAAAGTCTGGCAAAAAATATCATGTTATTGTTGAACATTGTTGAATTAAAAGGGACGTTAAACAAAGCATTTCCCCATATGGGTGTGTACTCTATAGTGCTTGGAGTATGTGCGTTATCTTTGATAATACTAAACTTTTCAGTATAGTCACTCTCCCTAGCGGGGTGATATTTCTAAAACCCCAAGATTTTAAGGTTCTTTCCATCTTTTTGATTTTTGGCAGTATATTTTGTTCTGTGATATTTTCTAAACTCCTCATATTATAATCTATTCCTAGGGCAGTAAATTCGTATACCCAGTCCAGATTGTTTTCCCTGCAGAACCTGTGATCGGTCTCCCTGATGTTACCGGATAACTTTTGTTTTTGTGATATTCACCTGCAATCCCGACTTGAAATGGAACCAATTTAATATTTTAAGGCTATTCCTAAGGTTTTTCTCAGAGGCCTCTAAGAATATGGACGTGTCGTACGCGTATTGGCAGAGTTTGTGTTCCTTTTCACCGAGTCTTATGCCTTTAACATTGTTGTCGTTTTTGAAAGCTTGTGTGAGGTATTCCATATTACCCTTGGTTCCCCCTTCTAGTGCGGCATTAGTGAACGGCCAAAACGAACCAACTTACACATGCAGAAATCATTTAACATGAATTCTTCTATATCTTCTGACGAATAACATTGACAAATGCATGGTTGCAATGTTTTCTCCATCATTATGTTGATTGTTTTGAAGTCAAGTTGAAAGTTTTTTCAGCAGTGGCATTTTTGCGTTTAGATGGTTGCGTTTGCAAAAAAAATAATGTGGTTCCAATTTGTTGTTATCATACTAGGGGGCGCTACTCTGGCAAGTTGACCTATGGTATCTACGTAAAATGGGACTTTGGTGAAATCATAGAAAAATGTCCACGCTCAAAGTTTTTCCAAAATTGTTGAAATTATTCTTAGGACCATATTATTCATAATATGATTTAAAAACTGGGGGACAACCATCTTGTTTTCAATATAGGGTGTGCCACATTACCAACGTTGCATGCGGAACACTTTGATTTTGCAAGAAGTTGGTGAAGCTATAAAAAAAACCCTCCACAATCAGTAATTTTCCTAACATGCTGAAATTGTTCTGAGGACAATATATTTTCATGAAATATTTTAAAAACTGGATGACAAAGGTCTTGTTTTCAAGCTAAGGGGCAGAACGTTGTAGGAAGTTTGAAAAGCTATTGAAAAAATCTCCCCATTCAGAAATTTTCCAAACTTGTAGATGATATTCTTAGGACCATATATTTTCAAAATTTGATCTAAAAACAAGGGGTCTACTAACCTGTTATTAATTGTTATCCAGGAAATTTAAACATGATTTAGATCTGCCACTTTGTGCCTGAAATTCATACATGCATCAATAATACTAATAGTAATAATAATAATAATAATAATGATAATAATAATAATGATAATACTGACATTATACTACTACCACTTCTATAATTACTTATCAATATCCAAGAAATCACACACTGACCTTCTCTCTTGTTTCTGCTTATTCACACTAGTCATGCGAGCCTTGTATCCTTCCCTCTATAAAGTCATCCTCTTGTACTTCTAGGCCAACTTTCACTAACAATATCCTCTTTACCACAAAATAAATCATTTTAACACTGTCTGGCGAATCCTCATCCATTTTGAGTGTATAAACACTGTTTCATTTGATAGTAGTCGGAACTATTGCACTTTGAAGTTACAGGAAAAACTGCTACGACAAAGGAACACTTGCGGCTATGTTGGGAAATGTGACTTCATTGTGGCAATGCACAATGGGTAGCATGACTCAAATCTAACGTATAGCAGGACTATACGGGCCGCTTACGCGAAGTGTCGTCATCTTTCTTAATTTGAACATTTGAATGTTGACTGATTGACAAGCGAAAAAGAAAGTACCGGTATGTGTCCATTATCCAGTAGGAGTTTCAAAATGGTGTCGAAACAGTTAGGACTAGGACAAAGCTGTACAAAAGGAAATTAAATACTGTAGGACACATACATGACGCGTGTCCCAAATTTAGCGAATAGAGTGACCCCTTAAAATGTCATTTTCAAACATATCGTTGAATTGTTTTCAGCCAAATATTAATTCTGTGGCATTTTATAAGGAATGTATAATGCTTTATTCAAATAAGTAAATGTGTGTTCATGGTTGTAATCAGCCACATCAAGCTATTGCAATTGTTGCAGGCGGGAATTTCATAATATTGAATTCAAAAGTTTTCCTAAAATTCAGGGAAACTTGCTCAATTTGATATGTGAGCTTATAAATATCTTATTCGTGGACGATATTTGTTCCAGACCTTTGTGAAATAGTAGATTTTAAAGAAGGTATTGCCTTTGCGGATTGGAAAGCTCTGCAACAGAGATTTTATATATCTTCACGGAATTGAAACAGAATTTTTTTTTCAAATATTGATGAAAAGTTAATAAACGGTCAACGTAGCCCAGATACTTAAATCTCTGTTCCTATCTTTGCATATATTTTAAAAAATTTGATCACCCGCATAAAGTTTTGAGGACTTTATTCAGTGTTGCAGACGGAACTTAATGTTGCGGACAGGAAACTTTCATCACAAGTGGAGAAGGGGAGGGATACAGTACATAAACCTTTTTTGAGAGAATAAAATTGTGTTACATCACTCAAATATTGAATAAAGTCATATGAAAGACTCATATAAGACTGTTGTATACAAAGACAGTCATAGATCATCAGTCTGAATGAAAGATTACAGGCAAAATGTCCTCTGAACCTAAATTTCTAGAGATTCCTCATTCACCCAATACACATATTTGATCTGTGTCAGAAAAAATATACAACAGCCAATAAGATCACATATGCATGCTTAAAAATAATTATTACATGGTTATTTTCAAGATATTAAGCAAATTGGACATTAACTACAAATGTCCATAATTCATTCGCAACTCAACTACTTTGATATCAATTGGTTAAGTGTACAGGTGTACACTTTGAGCAGTGTCTAGATACCCTATACATTTAAACAAGCCCTGCGGGGAGGCTGCTGGCAGTAAAATTGGATTCAGAGGATAGAGGTACATTGAATGGAAAATATGAAATAAAAATATCACTGATACGTCAGTGCTAGGGCAACACTAGCGTCATCATCGGCTGGTTTGGGTCAAAATTAACAATGATATCAAAACCCATTCCCATCCCTGGGGTAACTTTGCTCAGCTATTCACATGTTGAGTCTTTCACCAAGTAAACAAAAGACCCTACCATCGAGTTACATGAACTATCTCATAATTAATTCTAATCATTTCTACTCAAACCTATTGTGGATGTTAAAGTATGCTTAGCGTATGTCATTCGCATTCGTCCCATGCAGCTAGATTCATCCTGGTGAAAGATATTCTCCATGAACTTTGGTCATTAAGTATCTTTACATACCTGTTCATGCAAACGTATTCTCGAGGGTATGGTAGTGAAGAATTCGCAGGCAAATGTTGCTTGTACTTGAATCTCCAATGCATCATTCTACACGAACTACGATCTAATAATTCGTAGCCTATGCTTGCGATGACGCTTAGGAACACGTTCAAACCGGCCAGTAATACGTAGTTACAGAACATACCCTCACCACCAATTAGCATTCTCCTCATACTCCCCGACCTCAGGAAATCAGGAATGCGGTGAAGGAATTGAACAGTCGGTGACTGCGCTTGACTCAAGGCAATAATGCAATTTTTAGCTATATTGCAATACATTAATCTGCTTAGCGTAGGTGACCCACTTTTAACTTTTGCAAGTTATTTGATTGAATAAAAGTGTTCAACTATAACTTTATCAAAATCGTAAATAGTTAAGATTCTGTAATTTGCCACGTTGTGGGATTCCATACTCTTTAAACGTCTATCTTTTGGACGACTTCCTACACAGGTAAAAATTGATAGGTCCAAACAGGCCCGTTACGGCCTTAGAACCCGTTATATTATAACCGGACCGTAAAAATAATATAAATAATAGGACCGTTACAGGTTTTCAAGCCGTGAAATGTCGATATATTGAGGGATCGATAAACGGGCCCATCACAGGCCCGTTTGGACACAGGCTAGTTACGGGGCCGTACGGCCCCATCAACTTTTACCTGTGTACTTTGTTTTACAGCTGCTCATGAATGTAAATTGACCAAAGTTCCGCACTTGTCATTCATCGACCATGATTGGGCCACATTTTCCCCCCCAAAAAATGATGCACATTGGTCATACCACAAGATAAAAATCAAATTGCACATTGCTAGTTGTGTAATATCGTTGTCTTTGCACTAAGTAGTTGATGATTGTTTTTATGTCACACCTTTTTGGGGAAATGCTAGAGCTGGTGCTTCATCTCGTTTCAACGCCAAAATGACATGAGAAGATTCAGCAGGGAACCACAGGACTCTCCTGAAAATGCGTTTTGAATATAGAGAGTAAAAATTGGCCGGGTTGTATCTTCACCCCCATCCCGCTTATGTATGTAACGAAGTAATGAACGCTGAATCGGCTATCATGTATTTAGTGCAACGTACATACTCGGAATTATTCATTCTTACTACTTTTAAGTCGTACAACTCTGGGCATGGGAGAAAGATGCAAGGGACTTGGGGTTAGGCTGTGGTTTTTGCCGGGTAATCCGGTTTCCTCCATTTCTTACAACTTACAACTGGCAAGTCACGAATAGCCAAAATTGGTATAAATGTGGTGAAAAACGAAATTCTGATTCCCGACCTACTAAGAGAACCAGTTAGAACATGTGTAAACCTCTCCTTTAACTAGTATATAGTGTGATATTTACATTGTGCTATCGGATATAGAAATATCTTATACATACTTATGCTTGTCTGTTATGTCTATTCTAGCCGGTATCGCGAACCAGTTTTGCTCAAATCATCTATGCTTTATGGATGGATCTGCAACATCACTGAATGTGGAGTCACACTGGCGGACAATACTCAAACGTCTAGTGCTTCTTTGTGGATGCTTTTGGTTCGTGAGAGGTCATGGCAGTGTGGAGCAAGTTCGTGTACACAGACCTGTGCTGTTAATATCGGTAGGAATAGTGGTAACGCTGGGTAACGGTGCTCGGTTAACTACGACAGACCCACATTGGTTGATATGTGGGGACAAATGGTGTTCTGTCTTCCAAGTTTTATATTACAAAAATCTTGCAGTCAAGACCCTCTTTAAACTACTGCTACTAATAGTGATTATTTTGATTAAGACTAATGCTGTTTCTGAAATATTGATCGAGCACCGATGTTCAGCCAGTATACTAGTAGTCATAAGCATAGAGATAAGGCTTTATTGTTCGATAATTAGTTGTGCAATGTTAAATGATGATGATGAACCTTTTCAATACTCACCATGGATAAACTCAGGATCACATGTTATAACGTGAAGGCTTTAGTAGCTCTGTGATTTATGTCAGGAGGTGGTTCTTTGAAACTAATGATATCATTATTCTCAATGAAAAATGGTTACATGAGAACAGGCTCTCTATACTCAATGACATAGCTAACAGTATTTGTTATGGGGCGAGATCAAGCAATTTGCTAGACGAGTGCTGATAATTATGGGAAGTACTAAAGTCAAGGTGGGGTAGCTATCCTGTGGAATAAGCAATTAAAAGGAATATCTGTGATGAAAGATATTATCCATGATCTGATTTGTGGTGTTAGTCTTCAGACCATTATGAATACAGTTATTGATATTATAGCTGTTCATCTCCTGGCTAGAGGGCGCACTGAAGACTACCTTTCCGCGATAGACTACTGTATATCATTGAAGTCATAGAACCTAGAGAGCCTGGTTCTTGTATTATAGGTTGGGATGTAAACGGGGACCTAGGCCAACTAAGTGACCCACGGACCGTTAGACAACCGAATGACAGAGGGGAGGTTTTCTATGAGATAGTTACAAGGTATAACTCTACAGTGTGTAATTTGAGTGACATTGCAACTGGGCCCATTGATACCTATTATGGGCCGAAAGGCTCACCTACAATAGATAACATATGTATCCCAAGTTTACATAGTGATATTTTATGTAATTGTAAGACTTCTGATATTGATCCTTTAAATACTTCTGACCATGAAGCTTTCAGTGTTACTCTTAATATTAAGCTTATTATAGGGAGTGGGGTATTTGGGAAACTGAGTAATATAAAGCGAAGGGATAACAAGACCACTGAACAGCTGAATGAAAGGCATACTTACCCTGTTGACCCTGTAAGGAGGACCTAGATAACACCATAGAAAGGATTGCAAGCATACTTACCTGGTGTTCTGATTCAATCCCTACTTCAAACTTTAGGAGCCACGTTAAACCTTTTTGGAATGAAGGATTAACCTACTTAAAGAAAGTTAAAGCAATTAAATTCAATGTTTGGAAAGCTGCAGGGCATCCAAGGGAAAGTAATAATAGGCTGTTAATTGAGCATAGGAAAGCGAAGAAAAAATGGTGTGCTTATGAAAATGAGCAAGTACTACACAACACTGCTGAGGTTGATTGTAATGCCTTCTGGCACCTTGTAGTAGGACAAACAATGGCAACTATACTAGCCGAGTGAGAAATGATGCTGGTAGTGATGTGTATGAATTAGACGAGAATTCGCAGGCTTTTAAGGGGCATTTCACCAAGGTGTGCACGCCTGAATATGACTTTTGATGATAACCACTTTGAGCATGTGAATCAATGTGTGAGGGACTACAATCAACGTACTGATCTAAATGAATTTTCGGATCACTCATTTACCCATAAAGAAGTTGACTGTGCTATTCGGAAACTTTACTCCAGAAGAGCCAGTGGGTTTGATAGAATAAGTACTGAACACAATTGTTTTGCAGGCCCCACACTGATAAGAACCCTGGCTTTGATATATAGCCTCATTCTCTCCCTTGAGTATATTCTGACATATTTCCGAATAGGTGTCCCTTTGTATAAGGGGAATATGTGTGCACACTAGATATGGACAACTATAGAGGAATTACCCTATTGAGTAACTTCAGTAAGATATTTGAGATGGTAATAAGGAGACTTGAAAAGTGGTGGGTGCCTGCCATATGGGGCAGTCTAACATTCATACTGCATTCCTACTGCAATGGCCTTGGAGGTCAATAAAAATGTCTCTGTGGCATATCATGACGTATCCAAGTCTTTTGACATGGTCTGGATAATTGCCCTCTTTTTCAAGCTTTACGAGATGAGAATTAAAGATAAAACGTGGCGTTTATTGTATAGAACTTACATTGGTTTTCTATGTAAAGTTAGAGTGCAGAATAGTGTTTTGGACTGGTATCTGATGGGGTGTGAAATTCACCATGGTGCTTTTCTCTCCTTATTTAAATATGCATGCAGATGACATTGCTACAACCTGTAGTAGTACAATCTAGATGGACTGTATTCTAGAAATAGTCAATATGGAAAGAAATAGCGCATTAATTTAAACGCTAAAAAATCAGCAATTTTAGTGTACGGGGTAACGAAAAGAAAAAATTAGAAAATGCCAACAGAATCTTTGAACTGGGGGCAGATAGAGTTCTTGAAAGACAGTCATATGGCCATGTTAGCTTAAAAAAGGTGCATATATGAGTCTAGTAACACCACGATTTCTGAGAAAATTGCAAGAGGTAGGAGAACTATAAATGCGTGTGCCAGAATTGATATTACAGAAAATGGCCTGACAATGTTAGCTTGTAACTTGACCTTCAGGTCAATGGTTGTCCCGATTGTTACCTTTAGAGCAGTAATTTAGCATTTAACCGGACGAAATCATGACAATATGAATGCTTCTCAGAGGTACGCACAAGGGAAGAGGACTACAAAGGTTTCCTGAAAACTGCTAAAAAGTTGATGCATTTAAACAGATATATGACATGTGTTCTGGTCCTACAAACGCTGTTCATAAAAAGTATCAATTGGACCAATAAGATATGGGATAAAGCTTGGCAAAGAGGATTTTCCGGGGAGTCTGCTAAGATACTCCATAACGACAATGTTTACTCATAGACAATAGGGCAGCCTAGGTATCTATCTTGGTGGAACATCTCAGATAAACGACCTCATTTGATTAGAATATGTGAAGACATGGCTAGACGAATACGTCGAGCAAGCAAACTAAAAAGTGATGGTACTAGGATAAAAGAGTTAACACCTAGTAACAGAACTTCCATTAAATGTGACCTCTATGCAAAAGAAGATCTACATCACTTAGTTATGCAGTGACTGGCACTAGGGGATATACCTAAACATATGTACAACGAGATCTATCAATATGATAACAGATTTTAAGAACTGCCAAATGTACCTATTGACGTATGAGAATAGGGAAGATATCGGTTGAAATATACAGAAGGAAAAGAAGATGTATACGACTAGTTCCTTTGTTGTTTTCATTTTACTAACTATCAGACTCTAGCAGGATATGTATTTTGTATAACCTGGCTTATAGCGTGCATTAAACCTCTAAAATTAGTTTAGTCATACGAGTTAATGTTTAGCGTAATTTTCTTCTTTGTGTTCCATGTAAATATGTTCATTTTGTAAACACTTTTTTATTATTCATGTTTGTTATATCCTTATATATCTGTCGATATAGTCAATACAGATGCATACATACATTGGCATCTTAACCCAATAAATTCTTCCCTTTGAGCAGCGGGAATTGAATACTAGTCCCTCCTTCGAAATATGTTGTGATATCTTCAAATTTGATAGCTAATTTTATAAGCACAACAATAGCCATAATACAACCCGTCAACTTAATCTCCTTGACACTTACCTCATCAAAACCATGTCTTTTCAAGATACAACGTGCCAGTGGTTTTAAACACCTCGACTTCTGTAAGAGGGAAAATTATCTATGCAGTTCGTTATGTACTTTTCTACATCTCAATAAAGAATGGAATCCCTATTAGAAAATTCTGAAATAATCTTATTTTACATATTTTCGTTGTTACTGCCTAAATCAAGGCCCTATTTGTACATGTATGTTGAAATCGCCTTTATATCATTGGAATATGTAGGTCAAATTGTCAAATAGTTAAATGATGTTTGTGTAGTCAGGAACATAACAGTATATTTCGACAGACAGTCGATATGATAGGTTTTAAGAAATGAACACGCATGTGGTATTCCTACTTGCTGAGGACTCATTATGGAGCAGTGTCTATACTTGCTGCCATCTATCGGGGCCTGAATGAACAAGCTTCTCGAATTTCCGCAAGGAATCGAATTCCTCTTGACAAATTATCGATCGCTTAGAGTATCCCTAGATGCCATAAGTCATGTCATTTACATATAATCTAGAAGGATTATATGTTCCAGAAGGAGGTGTGTAATTTACCTAACAGTTTCAATCTATTAGTTCTTATGGTTATGCACCAGTCAATTGAATCCCCGGGAGGGGGGGGGGGGGATAGCCGGGCGATGTCGGGCTTATCCTGTTTAGTACACCAGATTACTGCCCCGCAGGGTGGGGACATAACTAATTAGTAGAGCGACGATATAGGCTGGGGCACGCGGCGGGGATAGTGAATACCACCCAAATCCCCCTAATGCCAAACTCCTATTTACTTGTTTATGATTAGCCCAATCCGCCGCCTAGCAGTGGATAGACAAATGGTATGAGATATTATCATAATGATACGACCGGAACTGACTGTGGCTAGTATGAAATTATCTTTTTTATATAAATACGAGAAAAAAAACAAGAATTTTAACAAAAACAAACACATTGATGATTACTGAATCTCGTAAAATTTGGAGGATAACACTTTAATTATAATAAGACTACAAAGCAAAGCTTTAAATGCTCGCGAATCTCGAAAATATTTGTGGAATAACCACACAGTATGAGTAGTGATTGACCAAAAATTAACCGTGACGTCATTCTTTCCCAGATTCCGCCGATAGAGGTCGCCGCTTTTGTTTGTACTTTGCAGAAACAAGTTGCGCACAAAACTTGCACACATCGCAAATTTCGTCCAAATGAACTTCGAAACTGACCAATCCAATGGAACCTTTTTCAAGGTATCAGTACATATGCTTATGCCAATCATAAACACTTCTTTGCAGAAGGCTGCACAGCTATTATATGCCAGAAATATCTAAAAATGAAATACCCATTTTAAAATCCAATTGTGGTAGTCTGACCCGATAAGAATTGATGGTTTGCATGAGGATGTACAGTGGCTGGAATTTCTCACAGTACTACAGACCAAGCTGCTATTGAACCTTCAACAAAGACAATCTTCATGAGGTGCATGAAGGCCCTCAATATGATAGTTTTCTAGGATGTTCCTGCATTTGTACAAATCAACACAATAAAAGTTTATTTTCAAATTCATTTATCATATTTTTGATGCCCAGATGGATAAAAATATGGTTTAAAGGGGAACTTGGGGAAGAAGGGAGGGGGGGGTGGGGGGGGGGGGGGGGGGGGGGGAGGGGCTTTTGCAAAATAGTGAAGAAGGTCGGTGCACTACCCCACCACATCCCGGGTATTCAATTGACTGATGGATTATATTCACACATCGGGTTAATAATCCATTTGTCTGATGAAATTTACGATTATTATTATTTTTTGTTATTATATCAGTGTTTCTAAAATCAGCGGCTTGAACATGTATATGTTTTCTGGCTATGAGAGCAGTGGATTATTTCCAGATGCTGCAAACATCTGGAAAAACTAAGTTCAAGGTGGACCAAGACGTTAAAATATGACTGTAATTCCAACTTTCTGCCAACAAATAGCATATGTATCCGTACATGTTATGCTTTTATGCTTTGATGATGGACAACTTTCTTGACATTTTCTAATCACTGGTACTTTGTGTTAAGGTCCTATACAAGCGGTGAAAAATAAATGTAGTAGATGATTCAACAAATTCCTTTCATTTTAAAAATAGCTCTCTAGCTCTAGGGAATTGAGAAATCTAGCGTACATGATGTACATGTAGGAGGACATATAAATCAAACAAAAGTATCTTGAATAAACTTTATTTTGAACATTTTGACAAGGACTAGTAACTGAATAATCTACCGCAATTACCCATGTACCATATATGACATAACCAATATATTCTCTCTTCACCTTTGGCCATACTCTATGCACATATGGTGGCGTAATTATGGCGCAGATAAAAACTGCATGTATATATATATATATATATATATATAATATATATATATATATATATATATATATATATATATATATATATATATATATATATATAATACTGTAAAGTTCGAAATATTAGCGTGGAACTATTATTGGCGACATTAGCGAGTGGGTCAGATTCGCTAATATTACGATCCGGTAATATTTGTTCCATTTTTCAACGATTTTTCTTTGTTTTTTTAGGTAGTCTCACAAGGATTCAACATCGTTTTTTCTCAGTAATTTACTAATTTCGAGAATGTAAATGATATACTGAAGCGAGAGTTATTATATCTAAATGCATATGTGGCCAGAGACTGAATAACAATCCAGTTTTAATGCGACGTTTAATGTGACGTTTTTGACCCACTCGACATCGATTTATCTCAGTTAATAACAAATTTCTAGCATGTAAATGGTATTCTGAAGTGAGGGCTATCATATCTGATTGTATATATATAGCCAGAAACCAAATAAAAATGCAGTTTGACTCATTGGGAGTGCACAATTCGTTGTGCACATATTTTCCAAAAGGAATAGTTTTTGACATAGACTCCAGATGGCGCTACCAAAATAAAGAAAAGTACACACCTCCATATCAAAATCGGCTCTTTTCTGACCTTTTTTCATTTAAGATGCAAAACAAACACAAAACATTGTTTTTCAAATCTTCATTCGTCTTATCAGGGTTTGTGACAGTTTCAATTCAGTTTTATTTCCAATAGTTCCTGGACAAAGAACTGTCCCATATCCTCCATTGTATGTACATACTGTATATATTAATACGCGCCACCTTTTAACCGTTTATCAAACCAGGTCTAGTTTGAATATCTATCGGCAGATGGCGCTTTTCGAGATGGTTCAGACGCTAATATTACGATTCGCTAACATGGAAAAATGGATCAATTCGCTAAATTTAAGCACGCTAATATTTCGAACTTTACAGTATATATATATATATATATATATATATATATATATATATATATATATATATATATATATATATATATATATATATATATGTAGATATGTAGATATGTCTATATAAATATGTATATATATAAATATATATATATATATATATATATAAATATATATATATATATATATATATATATATATATATATATATATGTGTATATATATATATATATATATATATATATATATATATACATATTTATATATATATATATATATATATATATAAACATATAAATATATATATATATATATATATATATATATATATATATATATATATATATATATATATATATATATATATATATATATATATATATATATATATATATATATATATATATATATATATATATATATATATATATATATATATATATATATATATATATATATATATATATATATATATATATATATATATATATATATATATATATATATATATATATATATATATATATATATATATATATATATATATATATATATATATATATATATATATATATATATATATATATATATATATATATATATATATATTATATATATATATATATATATATATATATATATATATATATATATATATATATATATATATATATATATATATATATATATATATATATATATATATATATATATAATATATATATATATATATATATATATATATATATATATATATATATATATATATATATATATATATATATATATATATATATATATATATATATATATAATATATATATATATTATATATATATATATATATATATATATATATATATATATATATATATATATATATATATATATATATATTATATATATATATATATATTATATA
>OZ012697.1:14699413-14725264 GCA_963942565.1 Maea johnstoni | reverse complement strand
TATTATATATATATATGTATATATATATATATTATATATAAGTTATATATATATTATATATATATATATATACTATATATATATATATATAATATATATATATATATATATATATATATATAATATATATATATATATATATATATATATATATATATATATATATATATATATATATATATCTATATTATAAGAGAGGAGGCCAAATCCTTTGCAACGCATGATCTCCGTTGCCGCGCCTGTTTGCCTAATTCTGAGTTGGCAGTTTGGTGGACGAGTGTATCTAGATGGTTCTTAACGTAAACTAATTTCAAAGAAAATTAACAAAAAGATGCTTTTGATGCTGATTTCTTATCCTCAAGCACGGCCGGGTGTGGTATGACCACCCGGCGATATATAGTACAACCGATATCAAACTTCTGCTTCCACAATGGGGTTGCACTGCACGGACTTCGTTGGTTGTCCGGTGGCAGAAGCACGCACACTGTAGTAGCGTAGCTTACCCGGGTAATCAAAGGGAACCTGGGCATGCACCGAAAGGGTTTAGGCGCCATGGACACAATGGACAATGCCTGCATCGTCGCTAAGAGCGTACGGACACATCCCTTGGGAAAAAAACACAATCAAAGGTTGTGCGCTTAGAGAGAGAGAGCATTTGAACAAACCCAAACAATTCAGCATACTACGGTGGTGCATGGGTAACATGCATATTTGAGCTTACGAAAAATTCGGACTTTTCTATAGTTACAAAAATGTTTTCCATACAGCCAGTATATAAGCTACCCGGCTTTAAATAGATACAATTTGAAAGTTATCTTTATCAAAATAAATTGTGATGGAACTTAATGTCTATGTATATTTTATAGAACCACCTCATGCCCATACCTCACTTTGGGTATGCTTGGAATTAATCCGTGTTTTGAACGAAGATTGTGCCTCCTTTGGAATATGTTTTCCTTCAACAATTATTGAAATAGTATTGTTTTTACATTTCCTTAAGAATGATAGCGTAGCAGCTCAAAGAAAAGCCCATGTATTTCATCTATTTATCATTTATTGGGGGAGGGGGAGGATATCCACATAAAAGTATCATTTGGAAATAATTTATGGGTAGAATCATACCAAAATGCTTACTGGCCAACTCATACACATTCTTTCCACGTTTTGTTCGTATCTTTACTTTATTCCCAAAATATTTCATTGATATCATATACATATATATATATACTATATATATATATATATATATATATATTATATATATATATATATATATAGTATATATATATATATATATAATATATATATATATATATTATATATATATATATACCCGGTATATATATATAGATATAGATATAGATATAGATATATAGATATATATATATGATTATATTTAGCACCTAACCTGCGGAACTTAGGTCAATTAATATTCATGTGCAGCTTTAAAATAACATAGGAAGTTACCAACAGACGTGTAAAGAGTACTGAATTCCGCGAACTGGTAAAATAAAGAATATTTCTTTCAATAATGGTTTTTTTTTTTACGATTTTGACAAATTCTATATATGAACTGACCACATTTATTCAATCAAATAACTTGCAAATGTTTAGTTGGCCAATTATGCTAAGCAGATTACTGTGTTGCACTTTTATTGAAATTTCATTATTGCCAAGAGAGAATCCAGCGCAGTGAACGATTGCGAGCTTTCTCTCACGACATTCTTCAACTCCAAGTAGGTTCGGGTGCGTGATGAGAATGGCAATGGGGGCTAAGGGTATGTAGGTGGTGGTCGCCGATTACTACGGCACCCGTCACTACGTATCCCTAAGTGGCAGAGGAGAAAGCAAGCAAAGCTACGAATTGTTATATCACAGTTCGTGTAGAATGCATTAGAGTCTACCATTCAAGTGTAAGAGGTTTATACATCTGTGTTTCCTCCTCTAACCTACCCCATTAATAATCTTAGCTTTTAAAAGTTGTAAACGAGTCTGTAAATCATACCGAATGACAAAAATTCATAAATGATATCTTTCAACAGGAAGAAACAAATTAGGACGGGTGTAAATGACATATCGTACGTCATATTTTATATTGATCTTACTAAACGAAAATTGTTTTGAGTAGAAATGATTAGAATTCGTCATGAGTGATATGATAAATAGACACCACCCCACCACCACCTTTCCAATACCGGTTTGACAACTTATCTATCAATGGCATATATGTTTACCAAGCCTCTTGAATTATTGATCCATAGGTTAGGTAGCCCTAAGTGTGTGGTTGCAAGGATATCTGGGTGCCCTGATATTTTTGACGTAAAAAGAAATTTCGTGGTTACCGTCCGTAGGACGGGTACTTTTCTAGTATATATATAGAGAGAGAGAGAGAGAGAGAGAGAGAGAGAGAGAGAGAGAGAGAGAGAGAGAGAAAGAGAGAGAGAGAGAGAGAGAGAGAGAGAGAGAGAGAGAGAGAGAGAGAGAGAGAGAGAGAGAGAGAGAGATGATTTGGTTAGTTGTTGGTGACCACAATCATCACACTTATTGCCGTAACCACCAAGAGTAGCATCCATTCACCGTCATGACTTACTTAATAATTATCGTCATTATCTCAAATGTCATCTAGGAGTATTCGTTTAAACATCCTTTGGTCATACTGGGTCGTGGTGTGTCAATAGATTGGGCAGATGAATGATAGTTTGCTAGGCAGCCAATTGAGTTGCCGGGAGCGGAGTGAGCGCTCGCTCGGGTGCGCTCTCCTCCCCCGCAGTATGGCCGGCGTGTGTAGTTGGTATTCCGCGGCCGCCCGCCCGCTGCCGAGGCGGACGACGGCTCTAACGGTAGCACTTAGCCCTTGCTTACCAAGTGCCACTCGCCAGGCCCCACACACTTCACGCCTGTCACTACTTACACTTCTCAGGCAGAGCGCCCCCCGCCCGCCAAATGAAAGCCGCTCTCCATTCTTATATAGCTGAGCGCGCCGAATCAGCGCCTGTCTGAGTAACTAACAGCCATGCACGAGACTGAAGCGAGGCTGGGATCGCCCGCTCTCAAAGGCACATCATTAAGGATAAAACAGTTACTGCCCTCGGGCGTTAATATCAACTAGTGTCTACTCGGTCTATGGTTTGAACAGAAAGTTTAGGAGTATGATGCACACAATTGAAAAATTCAATTAACTTGCCACTTTCTTCCTGGGGTAAGTCGATGGTCACAGGTTCGAGTACTTATGCGTCCTCTGCTATGAACAGCTCGCTGGTGAGGTTATATAGCTTAAAATAACAGGAAAATGACGAAAACTAAAACTGTCAGGGAGCCAAACTGAAAAAGGGCCTTAAATTTAGAGTTGGTGGCACCCGAAAGGGTAAAAGCAATGGACCCTTCCAACATTTAGTACATCCCTCCACTATTAAAAACACCTGTCTGCCGGACTGAAAAAGTGACGGTTTATGATTTAAAGGTCATTTGAAGGTCAAACTCTAAAAAATAGGCTTTTTCTCACAAAATGTAGTAAGATTCAATGTTTCTTTGCTGCAATCACAACCATTCTTATTTCATATGTATAGAAATTTTAATATTGACCTTGTGGTTACGTATTTCTATGTGTGCGTGATATTCAAGGTCATCTCAAGGTCAGATAGGGGTCAAATAATTGAAATATGGGTTTTTACTGAGTAAAAGTACTAAATTTCTAATCTATTTCTACGACAATCTTATGCATTCTTCAGTTTTTAGTTTTGGACTGTTAGTATTGTTCTTATAGTAGTCTGATTTCTCTTTTGGGAGATGTTCAAAGTCATTTCAATGTCAAAATAGGTCGAAACGTTAAAAAATGAACTCTTTTTAAACATATTTTTTAGGGTAATCACATGCATTCTTCTTCTTATGGTATTGGACTATTGAAATCGATCTTGTAGTTATTTGAATTCTATTTTGGTTGATATTCAAGGTCACCTCAAGGTCAATAAGGGCAAAAAATAGTTGAAAAATGGGCTGTTGATTGCAGCAAAGAAACATTGAATCTTAGTACATTTACTGAGAAAAAAGGGTCCATTGCCTTTACCCTCTCGGGTACCACGGAATTAAAAAAATTGGGGCTTGGCTCCCTGACTAAAAGAGTTCTCTGTGTGTGCAAGCCTATGGGAGTTTCTGTAGTAGATGGTTTGTCGCTCTGCTCGGTTATTGACCAGACATTCACAATGGATCTGATTATGAGGAAAGGGATGTAAGCTTTGACATATGTAAACATCTCAAGATGACCAACTATTTACAAATTAAGCCGACACGACATCTTAAGTAGATGAGAGTGATTTGGGAGTAGTGCTTTTGTTCGGGATATACAAAACTCCTTAGGCGATTCCGAGGTAAGCAAGGTTACATGTACTAGTAAACCCAGCGACCAATATATAAATTCTACATAGACTAGGTACATGCATAAGTTATCGATAAGTACATAGTGCCAAGATAAATGCTACCAAAAATGTAAAACTAGAAAATGTTCGTATCAGTGTTAGGTCTTATCTTATCTAAATTTATGCTCGGCTATCAACGAACTCCCCCTGAAAACTGAGATACCCTGCTCTGATATTGGGTGTGGGGGTGGGGGTGGTTTGGTCGATTTCTGACGAGCTAATAGCAGAAAGTCCGGCCTCCTATTTCCAATTTTCTCTTGTCGCTGTCTATCTGTGTCTCATCTCGAACATGTCGAGTTAGATTTAGAGACCGCGCAACTGGTCGCTGGCCATGAATAGCCCAAAGCGTGTGTCCGATTAACCCTAACCACCCTAAGGGCTTGAAATCTAAACCTTTATAATATAGAAGAGCTTCGCGGGTTGTTGGCCAAGTCCCCGTTCGATTTCAAACCCGTGTTCTGAGAAAAAGCATAACCGGGAGTCTTATCTCCCGCTAGTCACTGTAATACATTAGTCATCGCCATCCTGGTCCACACATCCTTTAAGGACCTTTAAGTAAGGCACTAATGGTGAGGGTAAAGCTTTCCTGGGATTTGACCATCGTCCCCCTATAAGATTGCCTGGGATGTGACCGTCGTCCCCCTATAAGATTGCCTGGGATGTGACCATCGTCCCCCTATAAGATTGCCTGGGCGTGACCATCGTCCCCCTATAAGATTGCCTGGGATGTGACCATCGTCCCCCTATAAGATTGCCTGGGATGTGACCATCGTTCCCCTATAAGATTGCCTGGGTGTGACCATCGTCCCCCTATAAGATTGCCTGGGATGTGACCATCGTCCCCCTATAAGATTGCCTGGGATGTGACCATCGTCCCCCTATAAGATTGCCTGGGTGTGACCATCGTCCCCCTATAAGATTGCCTGGGATGTGACCATCGTCCCCCTATAAGATTGCCTGGGTGTGACCATCGTCCCCCTATAAGATTGCCTGGGATGTGACCATCGTCCCCCTATAAGATTGCCTGGGATGTGACCATCGTCCCCCTATAAGATTGCCTGGGATGTGACCATCGTTCCCCTATAAGATTGCCTGGGATGTGACCATCGTCCCCCTATAAGATTGCCTGGGATGTGACCATCGTCCCCCTATAAGATTGCCTGGGTGTGACCATCGTCCCCCTATAAGATTGCCTGGGATGTGACCATCGTTCCCCTATAAGATTGCCTGGGATGTGACCATCGTCCCCCTATAAGATTGCCTGGGATGTGACCATCGTTCCCCTATAAGATTGCCTGGGATGTGACCATCGTCCCCCTATAAGATTGCCTGGGATGTGACCATCGTCCCCCTATAAGATTGCCTGGGTGTGACCATCGTCCCCCTATAAGATTGCCTGGGATGTAACCATCGTCCCCCTATAAGATTGCCTGGGATGTGACCATCGTCCCCCTATACGATTGCCTGGGATGTGGACATCAGTCAGTGCTGCTGCAATTGTCCACTAATTGAAACAGTTAGATGGCAAAGTCAAACGGTCAAATCAACCTTAAGAATGATTTATGCGATTAATATTCAAAATCATCCCATACATGTTACCTCTCAAATGAGACCTCCCGAAACCTGGCATCTTCAGCACTAATCAGTTATGGCCTGCACATCTGGGCCCGATATTATAAAGGAAGTTTAAATTCGGCATGGATTAGCCGTCCAGCAGGTTTGTTCATCCACTTGGGAAGGTTAAAAGAAAATGGGTTGCATGAAAGGTAGGTGAACAATACTCGGGGCAGCTAACTCCAACCCTCACTCCGACTGGTTTGGCAAGGTGCAGGGAGATGGGTCACTTATTTTTAGCCACAAGCAGGTTCTCAAACTATAGAGGAGCTAGGTAGTCTCTCTGGACAAACAGCTGACGCAATGGGCAGCTCTGCCAGTACTATACACTGCGCCACAGAGTGGACTAGCCCCTCCTAGAAAAAGATATTTAGCGTGTGTTTTGACGTGATTCATATATGTGAACTCGCGCCTGGATTTGCACAAAGTGCAAAAGGGACATGTGCTATTGCTGGAAGCATTGAACAACACGTTACAGTTATATTCTGTCATTACTGTATCAAATTTCAGAGGTGTGGTCTTAGATAAATAAAAACAAGTGGATATGAAACCAGCCGGTCAACCTGAACAGGCTAGCCTCAACCACTAGCCCAAAAGTCGTGCTCTCCGCAAGCTCAGATGATGCTGGCGCACACGTTTCTCTGTAATGTAAATGATGCATGAGTCCCGATTGGTCCTCGTGAACTCACGCTGATTGCCAGATCAGAAACCCCTTCCGCGTCCAGCTCTTCACTACAACGCATATAGTAGTTGGTCTCTCGCTACATATCCATTCTTTTCTTCATCTAAGAATTTATATAGTATGAATTGCCGCATGTCTGACACCTATTATTGTATTATCATTTCCTTAGATCTCTTATTATTTATGTTGTATTTGTGGTGTTTTATCATGCTGATACAGTCAATAAACTTCATACATACATTGACCAATCAGCATTAGCAGAGTAGGTGAAAACAGATTATTCTTTGTTTGGGAAGAATTTTCTAGTCTAGTATCATCCTAAGTAATTTAGGTGGTACACATTAAGCTCAATGTCTCATGAACAAGTTATGTTAACTAATCCATTGTTTTATTCTAATTTTCATGTCTGAAACAAGTGTTATTTTAGAAATGTTCATTTTAACTAACATGAGGTATATTTTGAAGTTACCACCTACGTAAGTTCAGATCTCTATATTGTTGTGATTCTTGTGATTGTTTTGATAAGATCATTGTATTTTCATAATATATAGCATTCAAGCAGAAGCCTGCAATAAAATGGTACTCTTATTTTATTATATTCTTCATTTTACTTATGTATTTAAAGAGTTAACATTTGTTGATGGCGTATATGCCTCTTGTTACCATATATACTGAGGTTTTGTTTGGTGTGCACTAAAAAATGCATTCATAGATAAATAAATCATTTCCAGGATTTAAATGTCAATAATTGTGTGTTATCCCTCGAACAAAATGGTTGCAATGGCTGTTTCATGGTGAGTGAGTCACTAAACTACTCACTAAACCTACCCCTTAGTGAAAGCGGCTGATTTGGCCGCATTTACCCCACCGTTTAGGCTAACCCACCTTCTCGCAATCTGTCCTCTATACCTAGGGTACCGACAACCCACTGTTTTGCTTGCACCTTCGTTATGCACCTCAACAGTGGGTTAAATGGAGGTTATTCTGTGGGTTAGCTTAAACCACTGCAAAACCACCTTTATAATATCGGGCCCTGGGGTCCGAGAGCACTGAGCATCGCTCATCTCTCCCTAACTAGCCACCATTTTCCTTTTTTGTTTACATGTTTTTCTCTCGTGGGATTTCAGCGAGATCCCGCGGAAGCATGACGCAATTAGCTAAGGCAGGCATGGAGCGGTTCTTATCAGTGTGATTGACATTACTACTTCGCCTTGTGTCAATCACTCTGCACATCTTAACTGCTGATTTCCTGCACGTGCGATAGCTTGCCTCCTCGCTAGGCATAAATTAGTGGCGGGCATAAATTACTGCGATGTGGTGTTGGTGCCGGCGCCGGTGTTGGGGAAAGAAATTGACAATAAAATATAACATAAACTTTATTTGGGGATGGATCTAATGATTTATTTGTCAAATTCCTTTATTAGTATTAATATAGCAGAGGAATGACAAGTCAGGTAGGTGGACAATAAGGGTTTTGTGGGGGAAAATTGTACTCTTGTGTACGAAGTTAGCGATAGATTTTCAGTTCCATCTACATGTAGCTTTCGTTTCAATTGATAATATCGACGAATCTCGGCCACGGTGTCTGACATTTGATCGCTATTTTCAGTAAATTTCGGCCACCATCAGCCAACGAAAATCGTAATTAATAAAAAGTGTCTGAGATTTGCGAGAATTTATGGTAGTACCAAGCATGCGCTTGGCCATGGAGGCAGCAGCCATATTGATCAGGCTTGCTGCACAGTTTGAGCACCTGGTGTGTCGTCAGTGGTCCAGGGATAGCGATAACAGAGGTGGCTGGATTCACTCTTCCTGGTAAGTTCCATTCCTGGCTTTCAATAAATGTCTACAATCTTTTAGAACCACATTATTGCAAATTTCTGACTTATTCACGGAACTTTTCCATCAGATCTTTGTGATCCTCTAGTCATCTAGTAAATGGGGCCAGTTTCTTTGTTCTGAGTTTGAATGAACTAGTGTTATCTAGTACAGACATTTAACTCCTGTGTCATGTGACCGGACCAGTACCTGGTTGTACAAACACCCATGGATAGCATGTCTAAAGGTAAGCCATGCACATCAATGACCCGCGTAGCCTAGGAAACTGGGTGGCAATTGGGTCTCGGGTAGTGTTCTAAGCCCGGACTGCGCATGCATTTAGTGCAGGAATTCAATGTTGGCACTGCATGTTATGTAAATGATCATACGGATAAACAGGCCTTTCAAGTTGTCAATTTGTTGCAAATACTTGTGACAGGAGTATTGATTATTGTGATATTCAAACCAAACTTCTACGGATAAGTACTGATTATATCCAATGAATCTACAATATTCAATCACACTTGTGTTTACGAAACTTAATATAGGCAATCATGTGAATCCAAATACTTAAAGTGATAATCTAGTACACCTAGATTGTCACCACTAGGTGGTGTCCTTGGCTGGCCCGTACTAATGGATATCAAAACAAAAGATTGCACATGAGTAGTGATCACTTGCAACGAATCTCTACCTAGCATATTTAAATTGTGGTACTGTCAAGAGAACAAAAGGCGGGGCCCATTGGAACTTCCTATTTAAATTGGTCCCAAACGACATGGCAGTCTGCTTTAACAATGCAGATTCCTTTCAGCTGAAAGTGAATGACGATAGGTCTCCGAAGCCATTGTTTTAGAATATGACAGATGAATCCCCTCTAGGTGCAAGGTCATGTCACAGGTACTGGGTACTATGATATGATCTGAAAATCAGCATTTACTATGTAAACCATTTGCTGTTAGTAATTTTGAGGCTTATGGGAATATTCAAACAAAAATAAAATGTTTTTCATATACTCATCTTGCAGATCCCCTGTTGAGGTAGGACCTTGCACCTTACTGACATGCACGATCAAATGGAGGAGTTTGATTTTCAAGGAAAGAATGAGTCTTGACATCTTGCCAAAAAACGAAACACAGCCAGATATGTTCGTAAAGGGTTCCACATTGACTCAAAATAGCCAATTATTGATAAATTTATCATTATTCTGTAACTATGAGACGTAACCTATACATTAGCATAAGTTCCAATGTCTACAATTAACTCAGTTTTAAGATATTCAAGTTTTAAAAATGACCCAGGTATTGAGAAGTGTTCTACCTTAATATTAATATCGGATGTACTAGTAATTTGAGGACCTGGTGTTAAGTCTGCCTGGTGCAATCTTAAAATTCATTTTATTTTATTTTATTTTATTTGGTCTAGTATGATGTGTATTGCATAGCATTTGGCATACAAAAAAAGCATATATAAAGGTGACAAGTTGAAGTGTTATTAATTGCTATGCAATATAATTCTAACCAGACACAGGATATATACACTAAAAGTTAGAAACTTATTTCCATAGTGGTCCCAGTCTGCCCAGAGTCCAATGGCATCACATGTAATTATCAACTTCACTGCTCAAGATTGACATAACAATACTATCATATAGTATAATACAAACATTCGGACTGTGACGTCATGGGACCAACTGTGACGTCATGGAGTAGGAAACATCTTACGAATGGGCTCCGGACTCTTGTATAATATTACCCAACTTCTACAACCCATCCGACACTCAAAGCACCTAAATCCACATTTAATGTGACTCAGTCTCACAGATATGGGAGAAAACAGGACTTTTTTCACTTCTGGAACACTTTAATCGGGTATCGATTGAGATTCATCTCAAATCAACTATAGCGACCACGAGCGAACGCATCGGGACACCTAGACACTTACGAGTCATAACTAGTAGAAAAGTTTCGCCAGAGTCCCTTCCAAGTCAGGAAGATCTTACTAAAACTTGAACTCAAACTGTCTGATTGGAAAAAGGAACTTTTTTTCAATTTTTGATAACCTTCGGTGTACATCCGGGTTCTTTAGGTCATTTTTGGCTGACATCTAAATGACGCACGTGTTAAGTCTTGAGCTGCTATTCTGTGCTCAATGGCCTTTCCCCACTAGCTAACTTTTCTCTTTCGAGAAAGAGACAGCATTCATCGTACGCAAAGAAACCTGTTTTCGACCTCACAGGTTGAAATTCTTCGACAGAATCAACATCGGACAACAACGCTGAGCGGTAATCGGGAAGGCAGCCATCTTGGAGTCCCACGGACGACGTACTCTATATCTAACTCGGACTGGTGACTGGTGTTTTAACGGTGAACAACCTCAGCCATAGTGTGCTACGACCTCATCCTAGCACCCATATTCGGATTACTAGAACCAAGGAAACGTCCACGGACAATCCGCAACCATTCAGAGGAATCCGAACAATTGTCATTCCAACGCGCCTTGACTACAGAAAGGTAAATATCGAACTATGCAACCCAAAAAAGGAAAGTCAAGAGAGCCAGTGCCATCTACGGTTAATGTGACGCCAAATATTAGATTATTAATACCACAGGTAAAGCCTGCCAGAATGTCGCTAAGATCCAAAATTGACAACCAAAGTGATAATGAAGCTTATAGTTCAGATATACTACAACGTCCACAGGAAAAGCCTGTGAGAATGTCAGGAATATCTGGGTTTGTAAATCACAGTGATAATGAATCTAGTAGTTCTGAAAGTGATGAAGAAGGTTCCACTGTAGATATTGTTGAAGAACAGGTTAGCAACAATGAGTTGGCTAGATTACTTAGGTCAAACTTTGTGGAGTTGAAAGGTGATATCAAAACTACAAATGAGAAACTTGCTAACAGTGATGGGAAAATTGATAAGCTGAATGAAGCAATGTCAAATGTGTCACATAAGGTAGAGACAGTTTCGGAAGAAACTAGGTCCATCAGTGTGTCTGTAGAAAAGAATAAAGAGGATATAGATGACATAATAAGACAACAAAATGAGTTTAATGCCCAATATGAACACATGATCACCTTAGCAAACTCCTTACAGGAGAGAGATGACATGATTAAAGAAATGCAAGTCAGAATCGAAGCCTTAGAGGCTGAGAACAGATTGTCCAAAGACAGAGAGGAACAGTTGGAGCAACATGGTAGGAAGATGAACTTGTGGACTTATGGGTTGGATGAGGGGGAAAATGAGAATACAAAACAAACAGAAAGGAACTTTTGTGTTAACATACTTAAATTCAAAGGGAGTGTGGTAGATGGTTGGCTTATAAAGAAAACACACAGGGTGGGGGAGTACAAAAAACCAAAGAGGCCAGTCATTGTAGCATTTGTCCTTTGGGAAGACAGGCAAACTCTGCTCAGAGCAGGGAAAGTTCTCTTTGATTACAATAAGACCAATGACACAACTTATGCAATCAAGACTGACTTAGCCCCTAGGGCTAGACAGTTGAGAAAAGACCTACATGTTGTCTCAAACAATATGAAGAAAGCAGAAGGTTGTTTGTCAAAAGTCAGGGATAATCCCAAGGGGAAAGTCTGGTTAGTAAGAAAACAGAAGATAGAGGATAAGAAATGGGAGACTGTCACGCATATTAAACCTGCCTACCTCCCCAAGGGGAAGTTGAGTCTAGAATGGTACAACCCTCCCAAGTAACTCTACTGCTCTCACATTGTTTTGACCCATGTTATCTTCACTATATAGTTCCTAATAAGCCACCAAAAGCTAATAGTTGACTCATGTTAACCTCACTACATATTTCCTAATAACCTTCTTAAGGCTAACAGTCTTGAGGAATCGACACCTATCAACGCCTATAACCTATGAAAATACAATATGTAACAAAGATATAACATCTAACACTAATCCCTAACATCATCTCCGTTTCTATCTTAATTTCAGGATGGCAAAGAAGCATTTCAGGAAAAAGCTGTATGAGGATATGGATAGAGCACTGATGTCTGCCGAGAAATCTCCCCCACCAGAGGAACAAGACCAAGAGGCTCTGATTCAGAGTTTCAAGACAAACTTCTCAAGCACAGAATGTAAACTTCTGGAGTACAGAGAGGAGGCGGATGGCTGTAGGTGGAAGTTGGTGGAAGTAGATGTGAGGATAAATCGATTTGAAAGGCAGGCCAAATTGGTGAATTTAATTAAGCAGAAAAAGGCTAAGGCCACACCTCATCTGGGCAATGAAGTAGTGATGATTTGGCTTGATAAACACAAGGCTCTCATTAGCCAACAGAATGACAATAGAGACAAATTAAACTTCTTTAAGAAGGCTGCCAGATGCAAGGGGTTTCCTCTCAAACCAGACTTTTCCAGTTATGTAGAATGCCCAGAGGACATTGATAAATTGAATATCTCAAACGAAGACAAGGCTAGAACCAGACAGACAGTGGATACTAAATTAAAGATCAGAGAAAGTGCTTCTCCTGTAAACCCCCCATCCAGTGCATCTAGAAACTCTGCTTTCAGCAGGAGGCTTGCCAGCAGAAAAGTCCCCGACATAGAACTATCCTCAACATCCAGAAAATCTGATATAATCAGAAATCTTGCAAGTAGAGACACCACCAATAGAGATCTACCATCCACTGATAGTGACTCTCCCATAAAGATAAGTTCAGATAGTTCAGATATGGATACCATCCAGAGTGTCCCGGATATCCTCACTGATGCAAAAAATAGATACCTAAGACAATCACTTTCCAAAATCAACCTACAGCCGTCAGAAAAACAATTTCCGAGAGACATTCGAAAGAGAATGTACCCCTCAGCCACTGACAGTGACTCTAACAACAAGAACAGTTCTGATACTTCTGAGTATGAGTCTCATCTGAGAAGCGGGCAGCTACACCCTACGACAGGTGCCTTACAGCTTGGTCACAACTTGGAGGTGTTAAAGCGGAAACCTATAGATAGGCAGAGACTCTTGAGTTTAAGAGAGAGAGAGTAAGGATAGACTTGAGTAAAGTCAAACTTGAGGAACCGGAGCAGAAGAAAGCGAAGATAGAGCCTATAGTTTGGGATCCTGAAAAGGAAAAACAGGCACAGAAAGAGTTGAGGGGATAGTTGGCCAGAGAATCAAATGGCTGAGAATTAGCAGCGAGCATGATGATGTGAAAAACACTCCCTCTAAGAGAAGATGTGTAGATAAAGACAGTATCAACATAGAAGTGCCACAATCTTCCAGTAGACGTATCATCAGAACCACAACTAGAAGAAGTTCTCCTGTAAGGAGTCCCCCAACAGAGAGGTTAAAAGAAGAACACAACATCTCAGATCGACCAAAAGCAGTCCCAAGCAAACATTACCACTTGACTAGGAAGTGTAAACTCTGTGGAGAGCCCCTCAAGAACCTGGGAACACATCTCTGCGAGGTCCATCTTGGCAGAACATGGTGGGGGATAATCGGTGACCAGACACGCTGGGTCTGTCAGAAATTCCACAAACCGTCAGACATCTCAAAGTGCAGTGGATCATATGTTCCCCTCTTCCACAAAGATCTACTAATCAGCAGACATGTGGACTTCATAAACAGCTTGATGGAAGATTTTTGAGTAGAATCATCCAAAGAGCTTCTGCATAGGATAACAGAGCTAGGTCTCAACCACAAATGTGTGTCCGACTTCACAGCCAGAGAAGTGGCATTCCTGGAAGTTTTAGATAGTCACTATGGATGAGTGGAAAAGGACAGATACTCAGGAAGATATCCAACAAGGGTGGTTGAGATCTTACATTGGAGAACTTTAATCGAGGTGCTGTACTATCTGAGAGGAGCGGGTAACCTATCAAGTACCCAACCAAGCAACTTCCAAGCTTCATTAGTTGATACAAGATGTGATGTCATAGCCCTCAAGAAAGAACAACTCCACACAGGAGCACTATCCTCCCTTCCCTCCAAGAGAAGAGAGCTGGGGTATTTCAAGCTTGAAGCAATAATTGCAGAGTGTCATGACCCCACAACACCCATCACAGACCTTCTGCTACTCATGAAAGACCATTTAATCAGACTCTCCTTGGGAGTAAGCCCTCAGAATGCACATAAAGTGAGTCAAGGATATTATGTCTTTTGTAAGGACCAACTCCTAAGCAACAAAATTGTGGCAATAGGAGGCTTGGGCACAGATAAAAGAGCCATGGGTGCATCCTTGACAAAACAAGAGGAAGTCATGAAAGACTTCATGAACATTGCTGAAGGGGCCAACAAAGCAATCAGACTCCTAAGTACAGGGGATGTCACCAACACCATAGAGGTAGCTAAGGCGTCTCTGAGCAAGAAGCAGGAGATTCATCTCATGAACTACAGCACGGGCCCGAGCTGATTCAAGACTTCCTGCTGCACTTCAAAAGAGGATATATCGGCATATCCAGCAAAGCAGTAGATCCTGACAACAAACTGTACAGAACCATCCGAGACATCCCTCTAGAAAGAATGGTCATTGAATCGAACTGTCCACACCAGTCCATCTCCTTCCACTCCAAACCGAAGCCGACTGATGTGATTACAATCATCAACACCATTGCAAGAATAAAGAAGATTAGTGTCAGCAAGGTTTCAAGGGTGGTAAGATCAAATGTCACCCAATTGTACCATTTTTGAATAACATATCCCAAATCTAATGTCAACCCATACTAACAGTACTCACTAATTACCAATCTTAGTAGTCTCTTTTCTTCATAGGAAACAGTTCCTAAAACCTGATCTGATAATCACACTCTCCTTTTAGCCATATTTATTAATTAGAGTGTAGTCTTGAACTTGAGAAACAAAAAGGTCCTTATCTGAAGTACTATGGTCGCTATTTATGATGATAAGCTAGTTAGACTCATTGTACAAATTTCCTTTGCCTTTCCTTGGATAAAACAGAAATACCCTGTTAAAATATTACAAAAGTCATTAATTTCAATACCTATTTTCTGACCATTGGTGAAATAGACAGTATATGTCATATAGGGGAAGCTACATAGGATAGTTCTCTTGGAGTTGTAATGCCCAAATACCTTCACTTTACAGTATGTAACTTGCCATTCACCCACCAGAAGGATGCCACTTGGAAGAGTGATCTTTGAGATCATGAGCCACACAGGGGAAATTATCTAAATTCTTTACCTTATTACCTTTGCAGTATACCCTAAGTGGGCAAAAGCCCTTTAACAAGTAAACTGGGTTCCTTTCTTTTTCTGTATGGTGGGGGCATATAGGCTTCGAATGGTCACTAGTTCATGAGATGAAAGCTATCACTTAATCAATCTAGTACTGTTTCACATTAGAAAACATAAACAGGTTGCTCTTCACCTGAGAGAGGTGACCATATTGACAAGGTGGTCTGTGTTCTTAGTGGGTATGAAATTAATAATATTTTGCCTATAACACACTGATGGATACTAGGAATTCTTGGGGTGGTGACATTGGGTCACTACAGGGAGACAACTCCCAGTTTAGACATGGTGTACATATAGACACTGTTTGTTTTGATAATTTGGTCTCCTGCCTTTTATTTTTGATACCTTTGATACAATGCTGATGTGTGTAATTATTTCACTCCTGGTGATAAAATTTGTTAGTAGACACCTCCTTTTCACTTTATTTCATTTAATATGTCTATTTTATTGGAGGAATATCAATAATAACCTTTGTCAGTGGACAATTCAATATTTTAGTTCCTTTAACAATAATGTGTTTCTGTACTGAGGGTCTACTTGCAGTAAGGAATAACAATATTTGGTAATTTAGATTAAGGAATTTAACTTTTTTTCATGCGGATAAATATTTTGATTTTGTTGGGGACACTTCCTTATTCTGTTCCTTATATAATTGTATGTTTCAGTACTGAAAGTATACTTATAATAATTTTATGAGTTGACACTTTCCCATTCTTTTAAGTATTCCTCAGTATTGAAAAATCATGTGTTATATGCAAACACAGTACCTTATAAATACTTTAAAAAAAAAGAAAAGTTTAATTTTTTTTAAGTGGGTACTTATTATTCCAATTTAAGTTCCTTGTCTACTATTGATACCAATACTTTATTATCCCTCTTACAAATGTTCTCTCACCGGGAGATGGAATATTGCACAGATATATATATTGAATGTAAAGAGGAGTTTTGCTGCTCAGTCATGTAAGATGTTTGATTTTGGGATTTATATTTTACATATACCTGTGTTGATGCTTGCATGACTGAGTAGCAAATTGATATCAAGACTTCTGATATCCACACATCTACATAATTGCTCCTGCGAGAATATGATTCTCATTTTTCATTTTTGTATATTTCTTTGTGTGTATTATCTGTCACATATAAATTATATGTGTAAATATGTCTTGTACATTCTCAAATCCTTGCTACTTATTTACCTTGATTATCTCAGGAAAGTACTTTTCAATGGTCAACCAAATTTCTTTATAAAAATATCTTGGTGTCTATGCTATTGGTGATGATGTGGTGGCACCTATTAGGCACTTGGCTATTGTCTTATAATAAAAACAAGTACTCACTTCTGTAAGTTACAATAACTTCTTTACTCTTCTAAAATCATAAACTCTCATAATTTAATTATGAAAAGAATCTTCAGGAGCAAATAACAGAACCTTTTAGGTACTGAAAGCTTTCAAACAATCAGAATTACAAGAAATACTCAACTTAGCCATAGGGATGCCACCTTAGCATTACTTCAAAGGAAAATTCTAGATAATAAGCAATCTCGAAACTTTTAACACTCAAACTTGCAAATCACAATTACTTTATCCTATATGGACTATTTACAATCATATATACAAAAAGCAAAAGGCAGGATACATATTTGAACTATTTTATTATCTAAATATTTATATTAAGGTATTTTGTCCTGGAGCCCAGGACTACAGTTCGAGTTGAACTGAAGATTTTCTTTACTTCTTGTATTTGTTTGTGGTGTTTTTGTGTATGTTCCCTTTAGTGACCAGTTCAAGTATACCTATAATTATGTCCTTCAAATTAGGGATAGACATTGAACTGGTTCACTCTTGTTTAGTTTTGTTTGTACTATTTTGCTATGTAGAAAACCTCCTTAGTCATGTCACCTTACTTTCACTCTGTGTCCCGCTTCCATTACCAATTATGGGTAGTAATGACATTAATATTATCTCTGCAAATGTTAGAGGACTTAGACAACAATTTAAAAGGATTGACTTGTTTGAATACTTCAAAATATTAAAGCGGACATAGTCTGTCTCAAGGAGACACACCTTGTCCAAAGGATCTTAACACTCTTAAAAAAGATTGGAATGTAGAATATTATATAGCGGGGAACTCTACTAATAGTAGAGGAGTCGCTGTACTAATAAACAACTCTTTTGAGTATTCAATAATCTCAAGTAACAAAGACCCAGAAGGGCGATATATATAACACTGGAAATTTCAGTGGCAAATCTATTTACCTTTTTCCTCATTAACATATATGGCCCTAACAGAGATGAGCCTGACTGGTTCCAGACTTTATTCAATAAAGTAGAAAATATAACCAATGGTACAGAGATCTGGACAGGGGATTGAAATGTAGCTCTTTCGGATAATGATATTTATAACTACTCTCATTTAAGAAATCAACAAGCCAATAATTCAATCAACAAATTCATGAAGAAAACAGGGCTTATAGATATATGGCGCACTCTGAATCCTGACAGGAAACGTTTTACATGGCGATCAGAAAAACCTTGCAGAGCTTCTCGCTTAGATTACTATCTGATTTCTGAAGATATTTTGTACTTAAATCCCACATCTGAAATACTAAATGCTTACAAAAGTGATCATAACATGATCAAATTATCAATAACAAAATCAACTCAACAACGAGGGAAAGGAATACGGAAATTTAACAATGCCTTATTGGAGAACAAAGATTTTATTGACATGATTAAAGCAGAGATTTTACTTGCGGAAGAAACTTATGCTTTACCAATATATGACCCAACATTTGTGGCTCTGGACAAAGGAGAATCTCTTGAACTTTCAATCAGTTCCATTCTGTTACTAGAAACACTCTTGTGCCAAATGAGAGGACAAATTATTAAATTCTCTAAGACTATCAAAAGGAAAGAAACAGAAAGGAAATTGATTCTGATCATAAAAATGATACTATTAAAAAAGATTCTCTTAGAGACCAATCTCTGCAACTGGAGAATCTACGTGAGAATAAAATCAAGGGCAGCATAATCCAGTCCAGAGCCAACATAGTAGATAATTGGGAAAAGCCTTCAAAATTCTTTCTCAACCTTGAAAAAAGAAATCATGTCAATGAAAATATTCCTTCCCTGAAAGATATTAACGATAGAGACATCACTGATTCAAAGGAAATCCTAGATCTACAGAGACAATTTTATCAAGATCTTTTCTCTTCAAAAGAGACAATCCCTTTAAAAGAATCAAAATATTATGACAAATTACATAACTTACCAAAAATCTCAGAAACAGTTAAGTTTAATCTGGAAGCGCCATATACTATTGAAGAACTGACCTCAGCAATTCAAAAAAGGAAACAAAATAAAGCCCCTTGTCCAGATGGATATTCCAATGAGTTTTTTAAATTTTTTCTTGATGAATTAAAATTTTGGATATTCAGATACTTACATGAAGCAATTCAAACCAATTATTTTTCAAAACTTGCCTTAGATGGTATTATCACATGCATTCCAAGACAGGGTAAACTTCGCAATGATTTAAAGAATTGGAGACCTCTCACTCTTCTTAATAGTATATATAAATTTTTCTCATCCATGGTTTCCAATCGTCTCAAACCTTGCCTCTCTACTATCATTAATGAGGATCAGACCGGCTTCATCTCTGGAAGGTTTATAGGTGAAAACACCCGAATGGTGTACGACACAATAGAATACTGTCAATCTTTTAATAAAAGAGGACTATTAATGATCTTAGATTTCTCAAAAGCATTTGACACTATCGAGTGGTCCTTTATCTCTGATGTTTTAGAAATTTTAAATTTTGGTGAAACTTTTTCACAAACAATAAAACTCTGTCAAACCAACTCAACCTCAAAGGTTGAACAAAATGGTTATCTCTCTTCAATAATTGAACTCCAGCGGGGATGCCATCAGGGTGATCCCCTCTCGCCTTATGTCTTTGTTCTATGTGCAGAGATACTCATGTCATTAGGGAAAGTGGGGATATCAGAGGGATAGTGGTACATGATGAAGAATTTCGAGTTTCGCAATATGCGGATGACACTACTTTGCTATTAGACGAAGAATACCAAACAATAGTTAGTGTCATCCGCATATTAAAGTGGTTTAAAGAAGGGTCTGGTCTAGACATAAATAAGGAGAAAACCAAAGTGGTAAAACTAGGGGCTACAAGAGGCAGCAGCATACCTTGGCAGGGCAAATTCGGATTCAATTGGGCAGATGATTTTGAAACTTTAGGAATTCAATACAACATGAACAAATTACATGAAATAACTGATCTAAACATCCAAAAAAAAAATGGGAGAAATTCAGAAACTTATAAGGATCTGGAGCACCAGAAACTTAACTCCATACAGAAAAGTTATAATTATCAAATCGTTGTTGATTTCCAAAGTAACTCATATGCTGCTGTCTCTTCCAAGCCCTAGTGTTACATGTATCAAAGAATTAAATGAAACCTTTTCGAAATTTTTTTGGTGTGGGAAACCCCCAAAATGGCGTAAGGAAATATTAGAGGGAGAATACCATGAAGGTGGTCTTAAACTTCATAATATTTTTTTATTTGCTAAAACATTAAAACTTAGTTGGCTAAGGAGATACATTAAATCATCTGGCAAATGGACAGTCATACCAAACGACTTTGAGTTATTTGATATTTTCAAATTTGGTCCAGATTACCTCGACAGAATACTAGAACTTACATCCAATCCTTTTTGGAAGGACGTCATTTAAAGCAATCTGATGCCCCTTATCACAGAAACCTCATTAAATTCACGCCAATTTGGCTCAATCCAAATTTCGCCATTCAAATAAAAAGAGAGTGGATTTCTAAAGGGATTTCAACAATTGTCGATTTTCTTGGAACAATGAATGTCCCATTGACAATGCTTGAATTTACTACAACATATCATGTTAAAACAAATTTCTTAGAATACCATGCCTTAATTTCTAAGATAAGGAAATATATTGAATGGCGAGATTTACCCTTACATGAAGAACAGCCAGTAAACAGTGCATTAAACACAATTTTGAATATAAGTGTTAAGGGTTCATCCAAACTTTATACATTATTGAAAGGTTCTTCCGAACATATATCAGATATTGCTTCAGAAAGATAGAATGAAAAGACTGATTTAAATCTACTGAGCCTCAGTTTAAGACAGTCGTTTAATTACCATCACCACAGGTATAAAGATACCTATTTAAAATATATCCAATTCAGAACTCTTCACCACAGGTTCTACACGAATGACCTTCTTTTCAAAATGGGAATTAAAAACTCTAATCTTTGCAGCTTCTGTATTGAGCAAACAGAGTCCATTTCACATATGCTTTTATTCTGCAATAATTCTATAGACCTGTGGGGAAGAGTTGAGCTATGGATTAGGGAGTTAGGTATGACCAACTATAATCTATCTTCTGATAAGATCATACTAGGAGATTTAGAAAACGCAACATGTATTAATACCATTATTTTATTAACAAAAAAGACAATTTACAATGCCATGAAAAAGGAACAAATACCTTATATATTCAGTATCAAAAATGATGACAAGAACTTTAATTTCCTAGAAAAATATAGATACTACGTGAAAGGCAAAGGAACTTTGTTTGAAAAGCAATATTCATTACTATCCAATATTTATATAAATAGACCATAAAAGATTTTGTAACACTGTATACTATATCACACACGTGCCTTGATGGCAATTTTTGTACCCTGTTTTGTTGACATGTCTTTTTGAAGGAGGAAAATAAAAGGAGTAAAATATAAAAAACATTCGGACTAGAATTGATGAATTTCTTTTTTCTTATGACTCAGAGAGGACTGATATGAAATGTTATTTGCATTTCACTTTAAAAAGAGATTTAATGAACGTAGTCTGGATCTCATCTGGCAAAGAGTTTCAGATTTTGGCGCCTATTTACTCTTTCAAAAATCTGAAGGTACTCTGGAGCCTGTTCATCGATGCAGTTAAATACATGGCTTGCGGCCAGGTATTTTATTGTTTTTAATGCTTATCCACTTAACCTCATTAAAGTCGTTGGCTACCAAGTGTGTTCTGTTTGAGTAGTTTAAAACATATCTAATCATTTTATTTTGTACAACCTGAAGGCGACTCTGTAAGAATTTTGGTAGACCGTGGAAATATAATTTTTTCCTGCAGTACATTTTCTTTCTGTAAAGGAATTTGAGACTGGCATTAGCCTTATTGATGATTTTCTGAGCCATAGATTTTCCTGACTGGTCCTGGTTTAGTTGACCCCCTAGGTATGTAACAACCTCTTTCCCTCCCACTTTGATACCATTACTATTTTAATCCCATGCTATGGATTGCATAGCACTATGTAGATATACTGATGTACAGGCCTGAGAAACTGTTAATATCAATACTGGAATCATATATTAGTAGACATATAGAAAAGCATATTCAATTTGGTGGGTGTAATTGCAGTATAAAATGTGAGGTTCACTGAAGCTATGATACTTATTCCTAGAGGATAAGTACACAGCAACAGCTAAAAGCTTTATTCACGAAATCATATTTTAATGCTCCAATTTACACACATATGAAAATATTTGATAACTGTTATTGGGGTTGTCCTAGACCAAAATAATTGTTGCTAAATCCACACATTCTGTACTAAATCCTTTCTAATGCTTACCTCTTGTAGGCTTCAAACAGTTAACAATTTGGGCTATTTAGTTCATATTATAAGCCCACGAATATAGCATTTGATTTATTTACTTATGCAAACTATGACCAGCTAACAACGCAACTAGCAATATTTGATGTTGAAAAGAGTAAAAGTAACTTTAGCCACCGTTTACCATTTAAAATAGAAATTATCTATTATAATCCGCTAATTCTAGTACACTTTGAAATCTCGAACTCGAAGTATGCAACATCTTATCCTCCTTATCACGTGTAAATAGTCGGCTATTTATGTATGCGACTAGTTGAATATGTTGACTATTCAACAGAAGGCCAAACTTCTTAAGGCTAAAATAACATAGCCTGATGATTTGACCTTATCATTATGTTTATAACGTTTCTCACTCGTTAACCTTGACAATACCTTCAAGAAATGCGCAAAGGTCCCTACAGCAGAACAAGGTCAGACACGGCAAGTTAAGCAGCAAACCTCTGATTCTGATTGTATGTCTGAGGTATTATAATGTTAATTAGTCAGCCTATGAAAAATGTGCTTATGAGAATTCTGCGGTTTGACATAAAGTATAGCAATTATTTGAGGTTTAGGAGACCTCCGTGAGGCTTATAGGTGACGTTTTGGTACTCATGATAAATTGATAAGCAAAATACCCACATTATGCAAAATTTCAATTACTTCTTGACCCAGCAATTCTCCTTTATATTGAAAACTAAGATTCATATTTTGACACAAATGGGAAGTTTTAATCACTTCTTAATTTGACCTATCCAATATCCCAATTAGGTCAATTATGCAAACTGGCCCCTTCCCCCATTATTTCCAGCTTAGCATGCGACAGTTCCTGCACCCTGCGGATCCATACGCCACATAAAATTTCACTGTTCGCAACATTTCCGGGTTCACCTTCTTGACCAGCAGAAGATTCAATACAATTTGTTTGATGGTTTCTCGGATGATGAATTTTCTACAAACAAGCCCTGCGGGAAGGCACCTGGCAGCAAACTTGCGATCGGGGGATTTATAGCTATATTGAATATGACATATGAATGTCTACGATTCCTCTGTGCTAGGACAACGATGTAACACCAATTATCTTCAATCGTCGGTTGCCGTGGTGATATCCCTTTAGTTTACGAAATTGATCTGCAATGTACATGTTTAGTCTTTCACCCCCAGTTGCCAAAAAGTCCATACATTCGAGGTACATGTCGCTAACAAAGGCATACTTTATGTATTCAAAATGGGGAAATTTAAACATACAACAAAACGAAAACTCTCATTTAAGAATTTATACTCAACTAGAAAAGTACCCGTCCTGCAATAACCGTGAAATAACTTCTCATAGCACAAAGACATTAGAGCACCCCAATATCTATGCGACCACACACTTAGGTCTACCTAACCTATGTATTGATCAATAATTCAAGAAGCTTGGCAAAAAATGCAAATGTGGCCCAATCATTGTCGACGATTGACAAATGCGGAACTAAGGTCAATTTATATTGATGAGCAGCAGCAGTTTCTACTGAACAAAATATAGGAAGTCAACAACAGACGTGTAAAAAGTATGAATTTTTGCAACATCGATAAATAACGATGCTTTCCATAGAAATATTTAAAATCATTTAAGCTTTTGATAAACTTGGATTTGAACATTTTCATTTGGTTAATTAACGAGAAAAAGTTTAAAGTTTGTCAACTACGTTAAACAGATTAATATGATACAATAAAGTTATAGATAGCAATATATATATATATATATATATATATATATATATATATATATATATATATATATATATATATATATATATATATATATATATATATATATATGAATATATATTTATGAATATATATATATATATATATATATATATATATATATATATATATATATATATATATATATTTATATATATATATATATATACATATATATATATATATATATATATATATATATATATATATATATATATATATATATATATATATATATATATATATATATATACATATATATAAATATATATATATATATATATATATATATATATATATATATATATATATATATATATATATATATATATATATATATATATATATATATATATATAGATATTTATATAAATATATATATATATATATCTCTCTCTCTCTCTCTCTCTATATATATATATATATATATATATATATATATATATATATATATATATATATATATATATATATATATATATATATTACACTAAAAATGTAAGGTCTGCCAAATGTACCAAACAATTGTTAAGATTTAATTTCAAATCTATAGTTATGATCTGTTCTTCATTAAAATGTTACAAAACAGTTCTAGCACTGTATTTTTCCAATACACTTAAGATGTCAAAGTATGCTAAAAGGTTTGCAATGCTTGTAAATTCGTTGGTAAATTAATACGAATACATAACTTCAGACATGATCCGAAGTAATGCACAATACCTCGTCAGGACTGTGACAGTTTAGAGGTTAAAATTAAGGGACCTTTCTCTCGTTTTTTGATATTACAAGGAAATCACTGGAAAACGGCAAAGCCCCATTTTTAACAATACATTAGCCATACGAACTTGCCCACCCGATAATTTAGTTCCCTAGTAGAGCAAGGAAGTGCGCTGGACTAGAGATAGATTCCAACATGAGTTTAGTGTTTCAATTATCACCCATTCTTACCGGGCGTGCTTTGAAGTCGTGTCATTCTCCTGAAGCTACAGCGGCTAAAGCAATACATCTGAGAAATTCTAGACCTAGTACTTAGTAGTAGAGGAACTGAATTTTACAGAGACTTATTTGAAATATATAGCATTCTCCATATTTTGAAGAATTGGAGAGGGGCAGTTCTTGTCTAATCATAACTGCACGCCTTTGTATACTTCCAGTCATGCAGTCTACTTCCATTCATGTCTATCTGTCAGAAGAAAAACATGGAACGTTCTTTAAAATCTAATGGTGCACCAAGTATTATTTACAGAATTGGCAACTAATGCTTTTGCATAGTTGCATAGAGTGCTATTTAACCATAGAATAATAATAGTCGATTTCAAGAGGGTCATGAACACTAAAGTATTGCTAAGATGTAGGTGTACTCGTTTTACGATAGGTTGATTAGCCATCAGACGACGAGAAGATCGTTGCTTAAGGTGGGTCCAGCACTTAGGACATTAGCTAACATTATCTTCATTAAGAGCTATTAGGGGGTTGTAACACCCATTAAACTATATATTTCCTGAAAGAAGACCTTCTTAGCTACCTCACAGTGCTATTTTGATTTATTTACTTATGTATTTTTAGTGCTTCTTTTGCAAAATTCAAAAATATACTTTTTTCAATAAAATCACTGTCAGATCACAGCTGAGGGGCAGAATGCCT
>OZ012697.1:14678179-14695679 GCA_963942565.1 Maea johnstoni | reverse complement strand
TTAATCAACTGGGTCCGTTTTCTTGTCACAGGGGCACTAAAAGGTTTCGCATCCATTAAACCATCTAAGTAATTACGTGGCATTTCTCAATACTTTTAAACACATGTCTGGCTTCCAGGCGAAGTGGAGAAAGGGCTATGTCTGGTGGGTGGGTGTTGCCAATTGAGCTTTTAGGACATCACGTTCTACTGCGGCGTCCTTACTTCAATCACAGATTAGCACAGTGTATTCGTCCTTACGGCAACCCCCTTAATATAATCCCGTGCTATTTCAAGTCATTCATTTGTATTGACACTTCATTGACCCTTATGCAGGTGGTTGTTAATTTTGCCAATACAACATGACAGGGTTAAGATGGTTTTCAAAAAGCTTTGAGTCCTTTTTCCGGATGAAAGTAGACTTAACACTTTGGAAGGGTTCAGAGACTTATTGTAAACTCTTTATGTTGGCTCATAAGAGGTATATGCACGTGGATTAACTACGATAAAGAAGTAAGTTAAATGTAAGTCAATGAACAAGTACGGTTGTAGATGCAAAGCATCAATAGTCAAAAGGCGGGTCAAGTTATTTATGAACTTGTGAGGGAACCGGATGTATAAAGAACATTAACATTAAAGAGGAAAATAATTTATAATGACTAGATTTGTATCATTTTTGTAGAAATGAAACAAATATCGGAATTCTAGGCGCAAGCTGGAGACTTCGAAATCTCTTGGGTGCGAAGCTACTTGGGTACGCATCAGTTTGGTTACGAACCAGTTTGGTTACGAAATCTCCTGATTTCATTCTATACACATAGTAGACTAGTGCCAGTCCTATAAGCCGCTTCACGCCGACAATAGCTGGTGGCCGATACCTGTCTCTAATCCGTGACGTGATTGTGAGACTGGCGCTAGTCTATACACACAGTAATTTTTTTCTTAGTAATTTTCCTTCCTATACTGAAAAATATACTTTATGTCCGCTTAACATATTTTATATATTTGAAAACTTCATGCTAAATTAAAATAAGGAAGGCACGACTTTCCGCGGCAAAGGCAACAATTATATTATAACCAATCAGAATAGAGAATTATATTCAGTCCTGCCTCAGGATTTAGAGCTCGGACGTCTGGCCCATGAACATCTCAAAACAGCTTCCCAGGTAGGCGCGGCCTGAGGGCCCCGCCAATAACGTTAGCAGGAGAGAATTCATTATTACTACACACAGGTTGTAGCAGTATAATTTCCAGTTAAGGGAATGGCTACTGGCCAAACAGCTATATACCGCGCTGAGTCAGTAATTTCAACCAATAGAAACAGCTGCAAACCCATGACGTAGCAGCCATTGTGAAATATGGTTAAGCAGATTATAGTATATCAACATTTATTATCAGTAGAGATAATAGTACAGATAGTGTCAGTAATATACTTGAGAACATTACTATTGAGTAGAGCTATGTAGATAGTTGACTGTCTTAGTCTGATGCTGCTAGTGGACTGCCAAGGTGTGACCAGTCAAAGTCAGTAGACCAGAACACTGGTCAAGCAGGTTTTGCCCAGGGAGCAGTTCATATTTGCATGTGAATTGGGGAGCATGAATTAATGGTCCAAATACTACATATCTTCCCCCTTAGATAATACTTAGATTAAATTAATCATTAGATATTAATAGTCCATGTACTTCAAATGTCTCTTTGAATTTCACTGGAAAGAGCATACAATGTCAATAATATCTATGAACAAAAATATGAACTTAGAGAAATTATCGTCACTTCTGTGATATGATAAAGATGATGAGTTTGGGGAAGACAACCCATACTCAAACTAATAAGGGCATTATTCTGGTCCTGATTAAATCTCTAAGGATTTAACATAGTCTTTCAAAAAGCTTGGTGCTTTTCGCGTCCGTGTTGAGCGTTGTAGTTCAGGCACAGGATTTTCCACAGGAGTCACAGTTTCTTGCATGTCATCAGCATGTGCTGACGGTTGAGTGTTTTCCTGAATTGAATCCCTTGTAGTTGTAGAAGTTCCAGGTGATGTTTCCAAAGGAATAGACTGAGACACATTTGTTTCACTTAGGGTCTCAGTTGGCACAGAACTTGCACTCACATTTGTTTTGTCCACATCTTGATTGTTGGATATGGGTGGTGTTATGTCAAGTTCATTGTCTTCTAATTCGGATGCCTTTGTTCGCATTTGGTCTTGATGCCGCCTGACGATACGACCATCAGAGAGTTGAACTTTGAATGACAACGGGCCAGTGCGTTCCAAAATTTTACCAGCAATCCAGCGTTCACCCGGACCATAGTTTTTAACATAAGCACTCTTCCCCTCTAGAAACTGTCTCTCCCTAGTATGCAAATCATGACCTTGTTTTTGCCCTAATTGTCTTTTTGACACTTGTTCGGCCAAATTTGGGTACAATAAATCAAACCGATTTCTGAGTTTTTGGCCCATCAACAATTCTGATGGTGCTAACCCTGTAGTAGCACTAGGTGTTATACGGTCATGGAAAAGGTAATTGCATACTCTGGTTTGGATACTACCGTCCTCACTACTTTTTCGCATAGCCTCTTTGAAAGACTGCACAGCGCGTTCTGCTAACCCATTAGAAGCAGGATGGTATGGTGCACAATAAATGGGTTTAATACCATGTTTGTTTAGGAATTGTTTATACTCATCACTTGTAAAGCAACGGCCATTGTCGCTCACAATTTGCTGAGGAAAACCATGAATAGCAAATAATATTCCTGAGGTTTTCTATAGTAGTTGATGTCGAGTCAGTTGACACATGGATTTCTTTCCACTTTGAAAAGGAATCAACTACAATCAAGTACATTTTTCCTAAAAATGGTCCAGCATAATCAATATGCAAACGTACCCATGGTCTAGTGGTAAATTCCCATGGATGTAATGGGGCCTTCTCTGGGGATTTTCTATGTACCTGACAGGGCTGACACTTTTGTACTTTATTTTCAATTGCTTGGTCAATTTTGGGCCACCACATATAGCTACGGGCTAATGACTTCATCCGGCAAATTCCTGGATGCATTTCATGTAGATTTTCAATCATCCTACTTTGCCCTTGTGGCGGGATCACTACCCTATTTCCCCACAGGACACACCCACTTTCGACAGTTAACTCGCTTCGTCTATGAAAATATGGACGATACGATTCACCAGGACAAGTTTTGAGCCATCCAGTTTGAATCATGTGCATCACTTTTGACAACACTGGATCTCGTCTGGTCCAATTACGTTTTTCCGTGGATGTCACTGCTGAGCTATCTAAATGATCCATCAGCAAAATTGTTTCTCCCGTTTCAGGCAAACTTTTGACGGTTTCAGCAAGTGGCAAATGGCTTAAACAATCAGCACTAACATTTTGGACTCCTTTCATATACTTGAGTGTTTACTCGTATCCACTCAATGTCAATGCCCACCTTTGCATACGAGGTGAGGCGGTTCCTGGTATCGGTTTGTCTTCACCAAGAAGACCAAAAAATGGTTTGTGATCAGTATAAATCACCACATTTCTTCCATATATGTATTGGTGAAACTTTTTCACACCATATACAATTGCCAGAGCCTCTTTATCAATTTGTGCATAATTGCGCTCTGCTGGGGCCAAAGTACGAGATGCATAGGCAATCGGTCTCTGGGAACCATTCTCCATTGTATGAGAAATGACTGCCCCAACCCCATATTCCGATACATCACACTCCAAAATAAGCTCTTTCTCACTATCATAGTGTACCAAAAACTTTTCTGATGACAACATGTTTTTGGCTTTTTCAAATGCCAGTTTTTGTTTCGAACCCCATTTCCATGTTACCTCCTTTCTTAGTAAGGAGTGAAGTGGTTCCAAAACTGATGAAACATTTGGCAAATCAGCATGATGAAAATTGAGCATTCCAAGGAATGATCTCAATTCTGTCTTATTTTTGGGTGTTGGTGCATTTCTGATTGCATCGGATTTCCCTGGCACTGGTTTGGTCCCTGTTGCTCTGATAACTCTGCCACAGAAATCTACTTCTGGAACCATGAATTTACATTAATTTAGATTCAGACGCACCCCTGCTTTCTCCAGTCTTTCCAGGACTGTTTTAAGGGTACTCATATGAATCTCATCATTGGGTCCTGTCAAAAGAATGTCATCTAATCTAGCTTTCACATTTGGAATACCTTCAATTATGTGTTCCATGGCTCTCTGGAAAATACCAGGACTAGAAGAAACCCCAAAAGGTAATCTGTTGTACTGAAAAATACCTCTATGAGTACTTATGGTGGTAAAAGGCTTTGAATCCTCCTCTAACTCCACCTGTAGATAGGCATGCCTGAGATCAAGTTTCGTAAACTTTTGACCTGCACCTATAGTAGCTAGAAGATCTTCACGTTTAGGTATTGGGTATTGGGTACCCCTGCTTTCTCCAGTCTTTCCAGGACTGTTTTAAGGGTACTCATATGAATCTCATCATTGGGTCCTGTCAAAAGAATGTCATCTAATCTAGCTTTCACATTTGGAATACCTTCAATTATGTGTTCCATGGCTCTCTGGAAAATACCAGGACTAGAAGAAACCCCAAAAGGTAATCTGTTGTACTGAAAAATACCTCTATGAGTACTTATGGTGGTAAAAGGCTTTGAATCCTCCTCTAACTCCACCTGTAGATAGGCATGCCTGAGATCAAGTTTCGTAAACTTTTGACCTGCACCTATAGTAGCTAGAAGATCTTCACATTTAGGTATTGGGTATTTGTCTAGTTTTGAGACTTTATTTAGGGTCACTTTGTAATCGCCACATATGCAAATTGTGCCGTCTGGTTTTACAATGGGAACTATTGGAGCTGCCCAGTCCAAAAATTGGACAGGTTCAATGATCTCCTCTTGAACTAACCTATCCAGCTCCTGATCAACTTTGTTTCTAATTGAGTACGGGACAGGTCTAGGTTTCCAATATTTTGGAACAGACTCGTGATCCACCTTAATTGTGGCTTTGAACCCTTTTAGAGTTCCCATACCAGTTTTGAACACTTCAGGGTATTGCTTGAGAATAGTTTCTAATTCTCCTTTCTGATTGGCTAATTCAAGATTTTCATAAAAAATCTCATGCCAGTCTAGCCTAACTTTTGACAACCAGTCCCTACCTACAAGACTAGGTCCATTTCCTTGCACTACTAGAGCAGACAGATTTAGCATTTTCCCATTATACTGAACAGGTACCTCAACTTCCCCTAGTACAGAAATTTGCTCACCTATATAGGTCCGAATTTTGGCATTAGTTTGTTTGAGGTTTGCATTATCTGGTCCATTTCATATTTGGTGAAACGCTTTCCCACTCCAAATTGTTACCGCAGCACCCGTGTCAATCTCCATTTTTGTCTTTGTGCCATTTATACCAATCTCCACTGCATATGAAGCAATTTTTGAAGACTGTTGAATTTTGAAAATTTGGTACACATCACTGTCCTCTTCTTCCTCATCAACACAGTCCAAATGTTTATTTGCAGAAGACTATCGTCTAGAATTCTGCTGTGACACAGTTTTGCTCTTTTTAGCTCTGCATACTTTGGCTATATGTCCCTTTTTAGAACAGATTATTTGGAGCGTGCTGTCCTCCACACCTGTAGCATGGTTTCTTGTTTTGGTACTTATTACCTGAATTGACACTTTTCTTGCCACCCTCTCTGTTCAGTTTGTGAACCTCTGTGGGCGTGGCCTGCTTTCCATGAAGCTCTAATGCATCTTTGTCAGCCATTTCCATGGCAGATGCTATTTCCACTGCTCTCTCTAAAGTAATGTTTGCAACAGATTACAGTCTGTTCTGAATAGAGACGCTTGAAATTCCACAAACAAGTCTATCTCTCAATGTCTCTGTCAAATTGTTGCCAAATTCACAGAATTGAGCTAACTTTTTCAATTCTGCAACATACTGTTGAACATTTTCTCCCTCATGTTGGTTTCTTTTATGGAAACTGAATCTTTCAACAATGACTAATGGTTTTGGAGAAAAGAGATTCCTTGGAATTTCACAAAGTTCTGCATAGTTTTTGGTTGACGGTTTTGCAGGAGCTGTCACATTGCGGAGAATAGTGTAGGTTTTACCTCCTATTAGACTCAACAACGATGGTACTTGCTTGTTTGGCTCAATGCTGTTGGCCAAGAATTACTGCTCCAGTCTCTCCTCATATGTCTCCCAGTTTTCCACAGAACTGTCAAAAGTCTCCAACCTTCCAATTGTAGCCATTCTGCCTAGTTCAATTCCAGCTCCTCGTCGCCATATAGTATATCAACATTTATTATCAGTAGAGATAATAGTACAGATAGTGTCAGTAATATACTTGAGAACATTACTATTGAGTAGAGCTATGTAGATAGTTGACTGTCTTAGTCTGATGCTGCTAGTGGACTGCCAAGGTGAGACCAGTCAAAGTCAGTAGACCAGAACACTGGTCAAGCAGGTTTTGCCCAGGGAGCAGTTCATATTTGCATGTGAATTGGGGAGCATGAATTAATGGTCCAAATACTACACAGATATATAAGTATTGTTGTCCGTAAGTACTGTAGTAGTAGAATTTGGAATTATTATCGTCTCCTTCTCTACCATGTATAGGCTAAACCGTGAATAGCCAGTTTTTAGTGCGGGAGGAAACTGTAGTACTCGAAAGGTTTCTTCTTCACGTCTGCTTGTTGTGAATATATAGTGGAGCCTTCATCTATGACCTTTATATTTTCTGCTTTTGGAGAATTCAATCATAAAACATCTATCTTCCTATTTTTCCCAATTAGACGAAAAACGCAGGAGCATTACAATAGTGTCATTCTATACATATTCCCCTTTAAAATGATTTGACCTAGAGATTGGTGGTTTTAACCAATGGGAGCAGCGCAATAACCACGACGACGCGGCCATATTGAAATATGTTAAAGCAGTAGTATTTCTTATATGGATAGGGATGACTACATCGACATTTGTTTTTGGTAGAATCGGAGCCAAATAAGCTTATTACCTTCAAAGGTTAGAGAAACGTTTTGCCTAACAAGCTGTGTTGGTCATTAAAAGTGGGATGGAGATGAATAGGAAATGGAAAGAAACAAAACGTTTACTTTCCGGTTATTGATAAAACAGAAAGTTAGAAGAATATCAGAAAAGCCAACAAGAATTGCAAATTCAAACTTCAGTTTATCAAGATAACTAATAAGTTTGACTATCTGATGGCTAGGAAGCATTAGCAATGCATTCATTTCCTGTACACACTTTTACCTGCCAAATAAAAAGACAACATATTTCAACTAAGATACTTCAACTCGTAGGTCAAAATTGACCGTCCAATGTTCTTGCTGTGTCATGTCTGTACAATTTTATAATTGGGTGAGACTTTAATAAAATTTTCTTATCTTATCTTAGCTTACTAAGCCACAACATTATACATTCAATGGCGAGCTAGTTTAGAGTAGCACAAATAACTTGGCTAAATCATCTCATTCTTTGAGCTGCTTGTAAAATAATGCAAACATTACATTCATTAAACAAGCCCTCTGAAGATTCCTGCTCAGAAAATTGTACCTTCTTCATCATAAAAATGTCCAGAATTTGCGATCAATAATGAATATGTTCGGAAATGCCACCGTCACGTTCTACCTGGATATTCATTTTTCATCAAGTATCTACTGACCACACACATACATATCTAATTGGTATAAAGAGATTTGAGAGATCCATCTTGAGATGGGCTCAAATGTCGGCTAGCCTGTTGAAACGTCCGTGGGAGTCGTTTCAACGGACTCGCCGAAGTTTGAACTTTATGCCCATTTGCCATTGCGATGCGATGGGAGGTGCTGCCTCCATGGCCGGGCTCAGGCCTCACTGCCAGCACGCTATTCTTACCAACTTCACAAGCTCCAGAGTTAGACCTCCTCTGCAGGCGTTTAAGATAGTTGCTTCTGGATTAGCGCCACGCGGCGGTATTCAACATTTTTTCTGGCTAGAGATAACATTACCTAGATTTGCAGCGACTATACGCACAAGTAGGTTTATTCACATTGGATGAAGAACCCTCCGAGAAACCAAGCATACCTGAAGACATGTAACTTGAGCATATGAGCACGATAACACTACCGCTCTGAAATGAACCACCAGTAAACACTACATTTGCCCATATGCCCGATAGGAAAGTATGGAATAGATTCCTTCTCTTTGTAGCGCTGGGTTTTTAAATTCCGCCTTAAACATGTTCACAATCAATGCATGATTTTAGTGGACAGCGAGCAACATTCATACAATTTATCATGCCCTACACATCTGTCCATTTATGTTCTAGAGGTTTAAGATAACTGAGGCGAAACGAGTTTCTACAAGGAAACCTTGTGAAGTCTGGTCAGTGCTGTGCCTTCAGGCTAAGCTGGCGACACAGGTGGAACCAGTGGCTCGCGGGGTCACGTGACCGCAGGGCTAAGTGTATGAAGAGGCAGGTCGTTATCAGGCTTATCGTCTATTTGCAGGTTTCATATTAAGTGTAAATCACCATAGATCTGCTATTATATTCGTTCACGATATCCTTTAGTTAGGCATATGAGCCCGTATCATTATCTAAGATGTTGGCCTTAAACAAACACGCAGAGGATGGTATTGAGCACTAAGAGGGGTGCACGTCTGGAAACCTCCCACACTCAAAGTGATATGGTTGCTCGAAAAGGCAATCGTTATGATCATATACTGACCAAACCCTTCAATGCACTATATAAGCAAAGATATTTACCAATTCGCATACATCTGACTACAGGCATGGAAAGATACCCAACACATATCTCTATTATTCTATTGCAGATGATCACTTGTTATATGTGATGTGACCTTCCTCCTCCACGTGGCACCACCAATAAGTCAAGTATATCTGTCTAGATGCAGCATATCACAGAATCCATCAACTATTTCCTTTAGGCGGATGATCCTCACGTGGCCAAAAAAGCAATCAGCATACCATTTGATGGGGAAGAGCCTTATGCGAAATTTAAAAGAGGATATATATTGAAATAGATACAACTGATTGCATACGTAAATCCAGCGATTAAAACGATTTAAGGATACCTTTATTGCAGATTTGTAAGAATTTAGTTATACAAACTACGCTCTTGCCTCTCTCTCTCTCTCTCTCTCTCTCTCTCTCTCTCTCTCTCTCTCTCTCTCTCTATATATATATATATATATATATATATATATATATATATATTTCATATATATATATATATATATATATATATATATATATATATATATATATATATATATATATATATATATATATATATATATATATAGAGAGAGAGAGAGAGAGAGAGAGAGAGAGAGAGAGAGAGAGAGAGAGAGAGGTATTCCTATTTTCGCTGATCTTTTTGAACCGTGAAAAATGAAAACTTGAATAATAGATGACAGAGTATTGTTTTAGGGTACCGTTTTTCAGCTGTTAATGAAACTAAATTGACAGACCCGAGCTAACGAATGTAATCATGCAGCCAAATTACTGTAGTTGTGTCACCAAACCATTTGAGATGACCCGATGTCTAATCCAAATGGCAATACAGGGCAACTATTTACTATGGCAACAAATTGAACAGTGACAGCACAATTGATAGTGATTACACTTCATTGTCTGAACAATACAAACAATCAAGTCTTCGGAGAAAAGAAACACTAGGGACTGGACTAGCAAGTACAATCAGCCAATTAACACTTGTAATTAGACATTAGGTTGCCTCAAAATGGTATTTGACACTACTGCAATAAAAAGGCTGCGTAATGATTGCCGTGTATGGTCACAGAAGCTCATTAGCTCCGACCTGCCAGTGCAATATTAGTCATCTTATCTAAATAGTTGAAAGAGGGTGGCAACATTCAGTATATTCGCGGCTATTTAGCCAACAGTGGACAATTAAAACGCTAAAATTAAAAATATATATATTTGCACTAAAACTGTGAATATTTTGTACCTAAAACATTCCGGATATACAATATATATATATATATATATATATATATATATATATATATATATATATATATGTATATGTATATGTATATATATATATATATCTATATATATATGTGTGTGTGTATGTATGTATGTAAGCATGTATGAATGTGAGTATATATATATATATATATATATATATATATGTATATATATATATATATACATATATATATATATACACACACACATATATATATATATATATATATATATATATATATATATATATATATATATATATATATATATATATATATATATATATATATGTATATGATTTGAAAATTATCAATGAAACTTATACCCTATGATAACACATTCTAAAGAAGCACTGAATCATGTCGATCCTTTTCACATCTGGAATATCAGTATAGTAGGAGGTAAGAAAGGATGGCTTTGACATAAAATTGGCAATATCAAACACAATCTCCCCTGTATCAAAGTAACTGCATTAATCACAACTGCCACCGGACCAGAGGTAGAAATGGTCATAGTTAAATGACCCAAGTGTATTGCACCCTCGAGCTTGATATAAATCCTTCTAATCAACCCCTCTGCATAAGGACCTTTGCGAAAGACTTTTATTGTTTGTAACCAATTCCTTTTGGAAAGACATTATTATTTCTATTAAATATATATTTGAAAAGAGCAGTGTCATATGCTGTTCAAATTTGATTCGAACGCCATGTAATGTTATACAGTGCTGACATTTAATTCTTGCACAAAATGCGTGGACAGCGTGGGCATAATACACGACCGCAGGCCCAATTTCCGTCCATATTCCAGGGCATAGATGACCTTACAACTTAACGTAGCTTTGATACGCAAGCTACATGGGTCATTGATGTGCTTGGCTTATATTGTTGAAATGTTTTCCATGGATATTTGTACAACCAGGTACTGGCATACACCCGGGTGACTGGTTCGGAAATCAAATGTCTGTACTGTATGTATAATGATACTTTACGTCTGCAATTGAATAGACAATGGTATGAAAATGATATCTCATTAGTTGGAGACATTTTAGATGAAAACGCTAAAATGTTATAGATAGAATATTTACAGTCTTCTCTAGGCCTAAAGATCAATTTCAATCATGATGGAGAGCTGAAACCGAAGATGAAAACGTTGAAAAAGTACTATCAATTAAATGGAGATCCTACTTTAATCTACCAAGATAACAGACCAGGTGATGAATTTTGTAAATGAATTCATTCATTTGTAAATAACTTTATCAATAAAGACAAAGGTGTTGCAGAAATATTTACAAAATGGTACATCCATCTGATACTGAAAGTATTAACGAAAGTATTGGAAAATGGGACTCTGCAATGAATGTTACAATATGTTATGAAGAAATGGCTGATGCTTTTATGTGCAATCATAAATGCAATCAAAATACTTACTCAAGATATATTCAATATAGAGTCCTCGATCACAGAATATTCACAAGAGCTAAATTACTCAAAATGAAAATCATTGATAATGATAGCTGCCTAAAATGTCAACTACCTGACAGCATTGAACATTTATTTATCACTTGTAGATATTAAGAAATATTGTGGACTGATAGTTCAGAAGTGGGTTAATAGTATCGGATTTTAAAATTCCAAAATAGGAAACAAAATCTAAATTCTTGGTGACAGGAAAAAGAAATATTTCATTATCAACCTTAAACTGTTATATACCAAGCATGCGTCGATAGGGAGTCTAAAACGAGTACCAATATTCATCATGTAAAAAGAACATTGGAAAAATATATGGTGACCGAAAAATATTGGGCACAAATGAATGATTGCTATGAGCAATTTCTAGGTAGATAGCATCCAGTAATTGCAAAACTGGAGTGATTCAAATAATTGTTTTTTCCACCATTTAAGAATGTTACTTTTTGTAATACTTATGTTTGTTGTCAACCGTGACGAAGATCTTTTTATTTGTTCTGGATTTTCTCTCTCATACTGGGAACAGGAAAAAGAGATAATTGTGCTTGTTTGAGATATGCAATAAACAAAAACTTTTCAAGTCATAAAAAAACCTGCGCGACTCGGTCATCGACGTCAACATTTTTGAACTTTGAATATTGCCAACGTTAGAGACTACGTGTGTTTTCTTTTTTCATCTAACGAAACACGAACATTAAGTAACTTATGTAGCTATAGTTTGTACAGATATTTCACATCGTATGCAAAAGCATTTTAATCAGAGCCGCATTTCAATTCATAGCATACTTCTCCTATTTCCATCATAATCTCATTCAAATACACACATTCCTATTTCAGATCATTTCATTGTACATATCTGTTGAAATTGAAAGAATTTTCCATATGTTATCTTTCATTCGGATTTGTTGTCAACAGGTCTAATATTGAAGTATTTTTTGATCGAATGAAAGGGTACTTTGGTGTTCCTCATTTACTTCTCGTGTTCAAAAGGAGCATTTACTTCTCGAGACATACACGCCATCTTACATGCATCCCTTTTCACCCATAAAGACGTTTTTGAGACACACATGTAGACATGCGTGCTTGTTAGTTGTTTTCCTGGACCCTACTCAGGCGTTGCAAGATACTGTAATATTTCCATATAATAGCGTTTTGATAGGGCAAAATTCTCCTATGTGCAAAGTTATATCATATAGGCTGTCAAGCAGTAATTAGTAACTCAAGCTACAGGTCTTATGTCCTACTAAACCTTTTAAGGCCATTTCCTGTTGAGCATCTCTCTCGCCACGATCAGCGAGGCTGATCCAATGACACATCACTGCAGCCCCCGCCGCGACACGCATGCGCGCCCATTAAACCTTATCCCCATACTGCGGCTCCAACACAAATTAGCAGCAGATGACATCTCTTTTGATACGAGCACAACAGAAAAGATTGTCTTGATATTCGAGTCCGCGTAATAAGGCCTATTTCATCTGATATCAAAGGCCTAGTATTATAAAGCTGTATCTCTTACTTTCAAAAAAACATTCTTTTTGGGTTATGATACAATTGCGTTCGTACTGTTCTCGGACATGCAACACGGAAGTGAACATTCAACTAAATAGCCATAGTGCTAAAGTAGGTCATGATTGAAAAACTCGAGCTCGTGGAATTATCTGAATATATAAATACTTCACTATTCAATACTAATTGCTTGTATTTGCTATCCACTTTGAACCAGGAATTACGTATACCTGAAGAAGTCGCACCACCATCATTTGTCAAGACAGTAACACAGATGAAACAACAATAAATAAAGCACGTAACAGACTCAACACATATTCTGATTATAGTGCGAGATGAAATGCTATTTCTAAAGGAAAGGGAAGCAATTCCTACATGTACATTGTTGCGAGCACCTCCCGCATTATGCCAGATCAATAACCAAGTTATCAACCTGTCGGTGTACTGAGTGCAGCATCGACCATGCCCCTTAATGTAGAGCATTGGAACACAGTTTGCGTGTACGATCACATGTGGGAAGGGGTTTTGTTGTTGGATAGTTCTTTGACTGTTTTGGGATGAGTGGTGGTGTCCGGAGGGTTCTAGGGAAGTCAGATAATACTAGAAGGTTCTGCTCAGTGTCTGTCGACTGTAACACTTTGTAGGAGGCTCCGGAACATTCCGTTTGAATGGCAAACAGTTTTCTCTGGACTTATGTGAAGATTTATTCTAGAGGTTTGCCTGAGAAACAGATAGACATTAGCAACGCTGGAAACTATCATCTTATTCCCAAGTCAAATGACTCTAGTTATGACTTGGTGTCTTGGTCGCAAGAAAATGACTGTGGAATATCTAATTTGATTCCAAGGGCCGTTAGTGGGGAAGAAGCCTCATAATTCCCTGTGTGTTATTCTATCAGAGATGGTATTCTAAAGAGAGTGTGGAGAAAAATAGATGTCGATGCAGATGAGGAAGAGACAATGGAATATCAAATTCCTGTCTCCAATATGCACCATCCATAAAGTACCTGGTTTGGCTCATGAAACCCCTATGGCAGATTATTAAGGTATCAATACAGACCCATCATAGCAATCTCAATCACTTCTACTGACTTGCGCGAGCTCAGATGTTTATCAACATTGTGATTCTTGTCAAACATGTCAAATGGTGGGCAAACCACATAAGAATATATCAAAAGCTCATCGCTAGTCAATAGCAGCGTTTGGTGAATGACTCGATCTTTTGCACAAACTTTTTGATACCACTGTCTCACATTTTGATCGTACCATAAAGGGTCGCACATATTAGCACTTGGGTCTTGTCAGTCCCCTACCTTTCCCATATCCTTTTAGTAACTTTGGCTTCTAATAACCAGAAAGGATTTTTGTTATGTTGTATCAGCTGATTAGAGAAGTTGACACCATATTTTAAACTGTTGTGGGTACCTTAGTAAGTATGAAATGATGGATCAGGTGTGATCTGATTGTGCTACCTTTTAAACAGATTTTGCCATTAAGGAACTTTAAAAAAAATATACATGAATTGCAAAGCGTATCGCAAATCTCTCCACGACCCGCGACTTCTGATTTTTGGTTGCACAACCTCTATAAAACCTCAAAAACCTGGAAAACCAACTTGCGACGCTCGCACGTCGGTCTCGCGATTGGCACCGATTTTTGGTCTTTTTCAGGTCGTAAAGAGGTTTTGTATGGAATGTGACCAGGGCTACAGGTCGTCAAGAGGTTTTGTATGGAATGTGACAGGGGCTTTAGAAATCCTCAGTCACATTTCCCAGAAAGTCATGTTCACTCGGCGTTTTACTTAGCTTGAACACCCGCTGTGCCACTAGTGTTCACAATATAGCATTTGCAGGGAAACCTGGCTTCAACCTTCCTGTTAATTTTCCTTTTTGATTTTCAAAAGTGATCACAATTTTCTAGAACCACATTTCAGTTACAATTTGTTTGTAGAATATTTGTGCTTATTTTTGTTGCTATTATATTGGAAGTTTCCTTTATACTTACTTTGTAAGTGCTATTTTGTATTCTCTGAATGAAGTCAATAAAGTACATTACATTAATTTTCAAAAGTAAAACACCTAGTATGATCGCATTGAGCAATTGGAGAATCAGGAGAAATGCACATTTCTGACTTTTCCCCTCAAGTCAATGGTGCCAGGTAATGGTGCAAAAGTATCTTAATTAGAGGAAGTAAAGGAATACACCTATAAGTCGTATACTCTGTTCCCAAGAGTACCTGCTAACTGACTTAAGTTTCGCCGTTTCATCTAAACGATTGGCACAATTTGATCTCATAGTAATTGGGGAATTATGGTTTCTATGCACCAAAACAAATCAAACCCAAGCCAAGTGGTGCAACTTTCAGACTATATTGAAGTATACAATAGAAAGTGGAAAGGCTTAATCTTACTCTATTCATGTTATGAGAGGATTGTAGAAACCTGCCCATGCATGTTCTGTTCCATAGGTGAAATCGTCAAATCTACTATATTTCAACCTATGAATTAACCCTGAATATCATTGTTTTCTTCTTTTGAAGCAAAACTCTATTTTTCAGTGAGAAGAAATTTGTATTTTCCTAAAAAGGATCTGGCATCACTGACAAAAGGATAACATGAATGTAGTGTGGATGTTCCCTGAGTTAGTCAAAACCATTCTGCCAGACCTCTTAATGGCTCTGTACCACCATACCATATATGTTTAACTACTGATGTTTCACTTTCTTTGGGTTTTCCACTATCTCTTTTAGACATTGAAGAGCCAGCCTTTCTCTTCAGAGGAAGAGGGGGCTCAGCTGCCTCTACACAAAGACGTGATGTAGGCGAGCTTCTAAAGGCTTAGGTAAATCTTGAAACCATGATACTCAACTTGATCCAGCAAATCAACATGCATTGTACAAGTTGCGTCATATATAAACACTCATAATCTGACATGGATCGGGCAATTCTATATAGTATCTATCCGCTTTTCATACTCAAAACAGTCACATCTTAGATGTAAATAAGGCTCTAATGAGCTGTTGATTTCTGCTCTAGCCACTCCAGCCAGGGTTGTCTACTACTCTCAGTAAGCTAACAGCCCTGGTACGCTTCATTCAAATAGCTATTATTGTAATGCTGATATACACACTAGAATAGAAAGTGAATAATGTGGCTCATTCCATGTCAGTAGCTATTTTGCATTAGTAGTTTAAATGTGAAAGGCCAACTACTTAAAGAGGTGAGAAAGGTCATTATCGCCTCCAACGAGTAGCAACACGTGGTTTAGACCGCAGGCCACTTTACCGTCTACTAGTATGTGTGCGCTGTTTGGACGCTGCTTCTGGACTGAAATACTATATGTTTAGGTGATAAAGGGGCAATAGCTCAAAGTGTTTATTGCCGATATAGGCTGAAACCCACGCTCACAGCCCGATATATGATCCAAAAGGGACGAGCGCTATAGGGTGACCAAAACAACACGTCACGCCTCGCTCCTCACCTTGTGGAAATGCACTGTGAATGGATTGTGTACAATAATTGGCAAGATAGCTCCCTTCTATGCTCGCCTACTGCATGGATACCATGTGACGGTGCCGCATGACGCAGCTACTTTTGCCTTTGGTTTAAACATATAGAGAAAGGTCACAGTAAGACAAATGGCTACATATGATATCATAAACCTATAGATATTGGATCTAGAGTAGTAAATGAGAAAATAAAAAGTACAGTTGTTTGTTGACAGATGTAACACTAAACGATAACACTGCATTCTGTTGTAATATGAATTGCTCAGAAATTCAGAATGAAATGATTTTTTGACGATTAACACTATATAAGCTCGCCAAGCCATGTGATGCTACTGTTTATGATTTCCCAAGTGTGTGTGTGTAATCAATGGTGATCACACGATTATGACATATGTTCACGCTACTGAGAGAACCATAGCACACTATAGAAAGTTATGTTATCTTATCACGTTTAATACGGTCAAAATAAGAGTGCGGCGACTTTTTGCATTTGCCAATTTAGCATATTTGGATCCGTAGCGAAAAGATTGAGTTGCTTTAAGTGTGTTGGGTTATTTCAGCTTGCCCTCTAAGGAGTTATGTAAGGATATCGCCGTACCTTTCGTGTGCCATAAAGTGTTCTGTAGGGGAAGAGGAGACACGCCTAGCTTCATGTGACACCACAACTAGACACATCACATACTCTATACAGCTCCTCTCTGGATTAGGAAAGAAAACCCCCCTTAAGCAGTCAGACAGTATATACAAGAGAACACACTACCTGTCAACACTTTAAAAAAGTGGTTGTGACGGTCAGTTCACCTTATATCTAATATTAAAATATTTGACTAACTTTGCATGAGTCACAAACGTATTTCTATTTAAATGCAGTTAATAAACATCGCCTTACTCTTTTTGTCGCTAACAATATTATCTACACGCAACTAAAAGTTGCTTATGGGGTCATGCTTAAAAATAGTACCATTTTTAGAGTCTGCCTATGTTCAAGCCTGAACCCTTTTCCTCAAAGTTAGATCAAGTAGGACTGTC
>OZ012697.1:14638179-14670679 GCA_963942565.1 Maea johnstoni | reverse complement strand
ACTATCGTACTTTAGAGAAAAAAATCATAATGTTATCAAATTTCTCTAATTATTTTAAAATGCTTTAAAATACAATTGCACTTTAAATTAGAGGCACATACATGATACATGTATATCATTGTGTCATCGTGAGATGCTTCTTAAGGTTAAGTGCAACTAAGAGCTGGGTAGTTTAGCACAAAAATGTAGAAATATTTATTTCATTTTCTGGCTTACTATCTGGTAACTTTCTTATCTATGCTATTGACAGCAACGCGTATGTTTCTAACATAGGTGTACACGTATCACACATAATACATGTCATCATCATCATCAAATGCGCAAAATTAATTAGCATACTAAGACGACTAGTATATATGGCTGCTGCCCAGTGTTGTCACAGTGGCTCCCACCCAGCCCTCTCGCGGCGGCGGCAAAGAGTCGGCGCGCACAATCCTGAGTCTAGTTTCCCACTTTTAAGAACTCGGACAAGAACTCAAAATTCACTCAGCAGGGGGTGGACTTGTCTCAAAGTCGTGGCCAAAATGTACCTCAAAAATGAGCAAGAACAAGTTAAGACATTGATAAGAAGTTGTTGAGAACTGTCTAAGGAATGTCTAAGGAATAGTCTTGAGAATATCTTTATAGTAAGTTAAGAATACATAAGACTTTTGCACGACATTTGCAAACTTACCAAGACCAACATAAGACATTCCTAAGTAGCTCTTAATACATAAAGGCAAATAAAGAAAAAAAGCAATATTCAAATGAGTTTATTTTCAAAATATTAACATATCTTTATTTGTCGATACTCACATGATTCATTTCAATTGTTGTAACTACAATATCTTAAATGATGTGATCAACAAATTTTGGATAGTCCATCCCCAAAACCATGTAGGTTTTTTGAATGGTTCTATGTTTTTTCTCACAAATTCTGCCACAGATTAAATGGGATTTGGGGATGTTGTTTCACCTGTGGTGTCCTTGGTAGCATCCATTTGCTCACTCATCTTTATATTCTTCTTTCGCTAATCAGTTTTGCATATTTCTGGAGCTTTTCTTAGACTAGTGATTTACGTGCCTCTGCCCCATGATGCCATGTTTACATAAAGTGCCCTACTTTCAGGCAAGTTACGTGATGCATTCTACTAAGTTATTGTAGTCCTATCATATTTGTAGTCATTTTTAGGAATGTTCTTTGAACATTCCTCGGACATTCCTGAGAATACGGTAAGAATTTTTTAATGAAATATTTGGTCTCGAACACACAAGAATTAAGGCGAATATCCTAGGAATGTCTTAGGAACACTCCTAGGAATGAGCTAGGACCAAAAATCATTGATCCATGACTCAAGAACTTCCACGAATGCTCTGAACACGTTCAAAACTTCGAGACTCTGCTAGGACTCAGCCAAGATGTTCTGAGATGTTCCCAGGAACAAACACGAATAAACAAGAATGACATGCAGAATCTTCCAAGAACACCAAATTTGGGTGTTCTTGGCAAGGTCTTGTCTGAGTTCTTCATAGTGGGAAAGTAGCTTAAATTACGTAGGTCAGACACATCAAACACGATTTGCGTCAAATGCCCCTAAATAATCAGACATCACACATCAATCTATAGATAAAAAGCTAAATTGATTCAAGTAGGTACACAACACTGATTGACCACCACGCGCACACAGCCATCTCCCAGCAAGGACACATGCGTCGGAAAATGTTTTCTTGGATCATGATGTAAATCTTCCACTTGAAAACTGTGCATTCAATGAGGCTTTCCCTGTTTGCCATGCGCTGTTGCGCCTGGCCTGCACAGCAGGGCCTCTGGCTGGCTGGTGTCAGCGTTATCTCGCGGGGCCTATAACCAGGCTCAGCTCACCTGGGGCCTTCAGGGGCAGGTCAGGGAGGACGCGAAGCTCCCCATTCACAACTTACGTCACGCTATTCATCCCGGCCCTTGCCGCTTCTCCGCCCGCCCGCCGCCGCACGCTAAATCACCAGATGCAATTACGATTGAATTACCTGTCGATCATAAATAAGGCACATCTCCTGAAAGCAGCTGCCAAACAGACATGCTGACCGAAAGGATCCTATTCTTAGTTGCGGTCGATTTTTGCCAATTTTTACCACCAAAAATAGCCTTCTGTGGTCTATTCCGGTATCCACCCGGGGCACACATAAAGCAATAAAATTAAGTGGTGCTTATTGTAAAACAACTCCATTGGGCTGTCATGGCAGTCTCCTAGTAGAGCAATGTATAGTGCATGGAGGGGAGGCGGGGAGCCTCATGACACGCCTCACTGAGCAATCCGGAAGAGGAAGGAGAGACAGATTGAAAAAGGTGCTCAGTCTCTCACTATGAATAACGCGCTAGTCATAGAATGGTGTTCTACAACTCATGACTGTAGGAGCACACGACATATGAGGATTGTGGACGCTGCACGTCCTTATCAGCCGCCCAAAGTGTGGGGAAAGTGATGTGCACTAAGACCACTTCCGGTTAACAGCGTTGATGAGTTTCCATCAATGACTCGAGCTTTCTTTGACAAACTGCCCTTTAATAACAAAACAACTCTCGTCATTGCAGTTGACAGCTCAATCATGCACTCTTACCCATGTTTCAACATTACTCCATAATTGAATGATTGAGGAACAATAAAGTAATGCATGTACTTGTGTATCTCTTTCTTTAGAGGAGTATAGACATGACTCAGATTCTGATTTGCCCATTTTCCTTAATAAGGTCTGAGTCACTAATCTATTGTGTAGAATCTTAAACTGTATATACCTCAAATAAGTACACCCCGCTGTCTTATTACATAGTCTAAAGCATGTTTTCATGTGACCAAAATTAACTGTATTATTTGATTTCCTTCCCAATTTGCCTTTTTTGGCCTTTTTGATACTTTTATAGAAATGTGCACAACCTTTTAAAGAAAAATTTGAATTTTGAATTAAAAAGGGCAAACATGGTTGTTCAAAGATTGTACCATCTATATGATTACTAATAAAATTGTTCATATTTTAAGAAGTTGCAACTAATGCCCCATTTAGTAAGTATCTCTTTTCTACTTTCCAACTGTCCCAATGGGTTCTATAGATCACCAATAAATTTGATCCCTCTTTTAAACCAGGCACTATTTTTTGTTCAGCATTTTTTGGAATTGTACCATATGGGCATAGCGCATGCTTCTGTAAAGTTGGAAGGTTATCGTTTCACAATTAAATCTTCAATGGCTGGTATGTAATCTTGCCAAAACACATTTTTGGTTGAATTTTTAAGATGTCTCCAATTGTGCTTCTGATATTAATTTCGTAATATCTGCCATGTTGTAAAACATTAAATTGGATTCCCAAAGATGTAAATTTATTTGTCCAAAGCAGATCTAAATCTTGGCAAAAAATTGTCCCACTGTCTCTCCACACCCCAATTTTGACAACTTTGTTTTTTTCTACATTTATCTGTAAATCAAGAATTTCATGAAATTCATTTAAAACTTGCATACACTCTCTAAGCGATTTGTCTCTAGGTGCAATGGATAGAGTGGTATCATCTGCATACTGGGACATTTTCTGTTCTACCCCTACCACATCCAGTCCCTTAATGTTTTAGTTATTTTGTATGTACTCAGATAAAATCTCAGCTGTAATAACAAAGAGATAGAGAGAGGCCGGATCACCCTGCCTACACCCCCCTTCCCAAAGTGACTGGATCAGATTTATACCCATTTTGTAATATATATGAAACTGAAACCTTATGTAAAGTGCGTATCCACCGTCTAGTGTCTTCACCAAAGCCAAAAATGCCTAAAGCTGTATCAATAAAATCCCAAGAGATTACGTCAAAAACTTTAGAAAAATCAACCAAAATGATTAAGCCATCTCTATTGTGTACTTCACATTCATAGATGATGTCATTTGTCAACCTGATGTTTTCTCCAATGAACCTACCTTTTATCAATCCTTTTTGATCAGAGTGTGTATATTCTGTGTATTTATTCTATTTGCAATAATTGTCAATTTTTTTATAAATACTATTCAATAATGTAATTGGCCTCCAATTCTTGATGTCATTTCTATGTTTGTCCCCTTTTGGAATGCATGTGATGATGCCCTACTGCTGTGTTTTGTTTCTTTACCCTGTGATTCTGTAATAAGTTACTGTTTTAAGTAGACAATATCTCAATTCCGGCCAAAAGAGCTTGTAAAATTCATTGTTTGTGGGCTGTTGGTTTGTACTGGTGCTGCATGTAGGAACGTCCCTCTCAGAGCAGGGCAGTGTTGATGTAGGCACTACAGTAATCTTGCCCATAATCTAATACCGCTGATATCAAACAATACCATTTATGCCTCACACAATTCTCACTCAGGACTAATCAAAAACTACAAATAGCGTGCGTCCCGCTAAGTTTAGCGGCATTGCTGCGGAACAATCACGGCCTCCATTCATCAGGTGGAAGCCAGTTACCGTGGAGGGACTCGAAAATAATACCAAATTCCTCTTGCGATAAGCATTAATCATTCACGGCGCGCTGACAGGTAACTGTTTGCCTTCGCGGCCTGCCTCTCATGGCTGTAGAAAACGCCGCCGCTACAATCTAGTTGCCTCATCGCATCGATCTATTCCTCCCCCGCCCGCCTGCCCGCCCGCCCCCACCTAGACCACTTACCGCGCTGCTGACCTGCTGCTGCTGGGCAGCCGCACAGCTCAGTCAGGGCTGCTTCATTCACTGCCTGCTGCTGCTGCATCAGCCACTACTGCTACAACTGCTGCTGCAGCAGACCTGCCATGTGTCTGGGATCTCAGCAAATTTTAGCCCTCTTATCACAGGCCCTGTGAGTTAGTTCGGGGGACAGACAGAATCTGCAGAAACAGACGGGCCCTTGGTATTGATCTCGGAAGGGTGATTATCAAGTCTAACTGAGTTGTGATCGGCACATCTTCCAACAGCTGAGCACAGACGTGAGTAAGGGCGCTACAACTGGAATATATATTTTTTCAACAATAAACACACTTAAGTCACATCAGGAAACAAGCTGCAGACTTGGATACAAAAATTTATTGATAGGCACTTCAAACTTATAAAAAGAGACAAAAGCCTTGGTACCTTTCCAATAAACATTGCAACAAAGGCTGATTTCAATCCCTCAAAACTTATAATCAGATAATGAAGAGAACCTATTAGCCAAACCGTCATTAGACGACCACACTTTCCATAAGGTGGGACTCTATTGAAGATAAACTCTGTAATTGTAGATTACCAACTGATAAAAGTATTGCTATGACCTTGCCTTTCCTATATATACATTATTGCTGTTTAATTTATTATGTTTTTCGTTGATAACCAATTACAAATTATCTGTTTCTCTTCGTTTGTTTTATAATGTCACTTCTATAGTTTGACCTGAATGCTTTGGCGACAACAATTCACAGCTGTTTACAGCAAATTAAAATTAAGAGATTTCAAATGTGGCAATTTTAATGTACACGCCAGGGAATAAAATCTGGAGAGGGGAAGCACATGTGATTAGGTCTCTCCTTTTCATAATTTTTGGGGTTTTGAAGTGCCAGAATATGATATATAATATATATATATATATATATATATATATATATATATATATATATATATATATATATATATATATATATATATATATATATAGCTATCGGAGGATTATAATCAGGAAAAATTGTATATTTAGGTATACACACACACACATATATATATATATATATATATATATATGTTTGTATGTATGTGTGTGTATGTTAATGTAAGCACCTATGTCTTTCTTAGATTGATACAAATACGGTGCACGTAGCCAACGACATGCACACGTCGTGGTTTATGCACATACACCTCATGGTGTGTCGTTGCTTTACGCGTGTTTGTCAAGTTAACGGTAACACGTTTAAGGAAAATAGGAAGAACTTCTTCCTAACAAGTTTCTGCAAACTTGCTGCAGTGAAGGGAAGCTAAATTGGTCATAAATTGCATTACTGCCTTTAAGGCTGGGCAGCATTTTTGGATTCTCTGACGCAAAGAGGCAGATATATCGATTATTTGATAATGTATCTGGGATATCCTCATTATGCGAAAACTCCTTTAATCGTTTGTCTATGCATTGAGCGATAATTGATGACGCAGGGGGTGGCGAAGAGGCGATCAGCAACAGACGGACAATCGCTGGTGATTGGCCTGTGAGATGCGCTGTGCCGGGACATCTGTTCTTAAAGTGATAGTCTAGTACAGCTAGATTATCACCACTAGGATGGATATCAAAACAAAAGGTTACATATGAGTAGTGATCACAGTACGTCAAGAGAACAAAAGGCGGGGCTCTTTGTGTCTTCCTTGTTAAATTCGTCCCGAACGACGTGGCAGTCTGCTTCGACCATGCAGATTCCTTCGAGCTAGACCATTTTGACCAAAATTTTCATCTCATTTTTTGGCTGAAAGTGAATAACGATACAGCCTTCGAAGCCAGTATTTTAAGATATGACAGATATGAACCCACTCTAGGTGCAGGGTCATGTCACAGGTACCTTGAAGTCTGACAGGACCAGGAAATCAGCATTTGATATTTAAACCACGTGCTGTTAGTAATGTTGAGGCTTATGGTAACATTCAAAAATGTTTTATAATACTCATCGTGCAGATACCCTGTTGAAGTAGGACCTTGCACCTTACCAGAGTTATGAATGGTCATATGGTAGACTCTCATTTTCAATTAATGGGTGAGTCTTGACATTTTGCCAAAAAACGAAACACATCCAGATATGTTCTTTAAGGGTGCCACATTACCTCAAAATAGCCACTTATTGATAAGTTGTATTCGGCAACTATGAGATGAAACCTTTACAATAGCATAAGTGCCATTGTCTTCATTAAACTCAGTTGCCAGATATTCAAGTTTTAAAAATGACCCGTGTTTCTAGTTGGGTTCTACCTTAACCCATGGCTGAGAAGCGATGCCCGGCGTGGCAGTAGTTACATATACAAAAGCCCTGCGGGGAGTCTGCTGGCAGTTAAATTGCACTCAGAGAATAGAGTTATATTGCATGGAAAGTATGAAATCTTAATATCACTGATTATTCAGTGGCAGGACAACCCTAAAAAAACTATGCGAAACCCATTATCTTTAATCATTGGTATGTGTGGGTTAACAATCAACCATGATGCTTTGAAAGAAAAATTGTAAATTTTGAAATAAAACAGATTATGGATTGAATAATGACAGGTGGCGATGATATTCTCTACCTGATAACACACCTGGAGATACACCTAGTTATAGGATTATGCTGCTTTGAGGTGTGTTTTGGGACAGGGCTTTTAACTGGCTTGCAATGGTACCCATCACCTTAAAGCTTTCACAATAGTCACAAATAGGCCCTACCATCCAGGTACGTTGCTGGAATTGGTAGAAATGCAAAAATGAAAACCAAACAACTATTGATTTATAAATTTTACTTAACTAGAAAGTGCCCGCCCTGCAGACAGTAACCATAACATTTTTCAAATAGGCAAAAAAGATCAGAACACCTAGATATCTGACTACAACATCACTCTTGATTAATTACAGTTCTATCTTCTCAACCCTTATTTTTCGTTTGGCAATTCTTTTAATGGAAAAGAAATATCAGAGTACACAGATATCTCTGCGACCACACACTTAGGGCTACAAAACCTATGTATCAATAGTTCAGAAAGCTCCGCAAACAGATACAAAATTGATAAATGAGATGTTAAACTGGCTGAAGCGCATGTCATTTGCACTCGTCCTAGTTCCTCTCCACGAACTTTGGTCATTCAGTAGAATTTACATATTTGTTCGTAATTGCTTAATGCTACGAGTATTCTCGAGGCTAGGGTGGTGAAGGTATTGAATTCTACACAAACAGTGATTTTGCAGTTGGTAGGCCCTGCCTGCGCTGCCGCTCTGACAGGAACACGTTGAGACCAGAATTTAGAATTTTCATTTTTTGTCAGTTTTTCTGCCAAATTGTGGTGGCTAGGGCGTGTTTAGGCAGTTGTAACAGGTGGAGGAATCTGAGAAATCCTTATTTTTTGTTTGGTAATTCTTTTAATATTTTTTTTTAAAGCACACAGATATCACTGCGACCACACACTTAGGGCTACCTGACCTGTGTATCAATAGTTCAGAAAGCTCGGCAAACAGATACAAAATTGATAAATGAGATGTTAAACCAGCTGAAGTGCATGTCATTTGCACTCGTCCTAGTTCTTCTCCACGAACTTTGGTCATTCAGTTAAATTGACATATTTGTTCGTAATTTCTTAATGCTACGAGTATTCTCAGGGTTATGCTACAAGAATGCAATCTTGCAGTTGCTCAGGAACAGGTTGAGACCAAAATTTGGAATTCTCATTTTTGTCAGTTTTTCTGCCAAGTTGCTGCTAGGGCGCATGTAGGCAGGTGCGGCTGATGGGGAAACCAGAGAAATCCACCACTTGATGCCACGTCGATGGCATCAATCCCTCATGCCCCAGCAGGGATTCAAACCTAGGCAGGGGTGAGAGACATCTACCAGTCAATGGCAACGCCTTCGACCACACGGTCATTAGGACAGGCCACGTAGGACGCTGTCAGGGTCTTTGGAGGGTGCCGGAGCGAACCACCGACACACACTCACTTACCATTAGCATTCTCCTCACGCTCCCGACCTGATGAAAATCGGGAGATGGAAAAATCAGAGATTGAGCTTGCCTTACACTGGCCAATGATGCTATTTATAGGTAGATTGGAGTACAGTAATGTGCTTAGAGTAGTTGACCAAATTTGAACTTTGCAAGTTATTTCATTAAATAAAACTGTTCAATTATAACTTTATCAAAATCGTAAATAGTTTAGAATATTTCTATTGAAAGAAATATTCTTTATTTTGTCACATTGCGGAATTAGGAACCCTTTACACCTCTATGCCACGATACAAAAACACGTTTGAAATTAGTTAGTGGTATACTATTTTTATCTATCTATTAACTTGTTGATAACTGTTCTAATGTAATACTTTTGTTGGGAAATGTAAAGAGCTGGTTCCCCATCTCATTTCAAGGGCAAAACTAAAATGACTGGAAAAGAGTCAGCAGGAACCACTGACTTCTCCTGAAAATGTGTTTTTAATATAGAGGGTAAACAACACATGCAGCTCCACAGCACCGCCGTGACCAATAAAACATACGTTCTTAAATTTCTTAAATTCTCGGTACTTGGTGTATTCAATTTTTCACTTATATCTTGCCTAACTTATCAGGCGATTTCTCAATGTTTTCTGACTATCATGTCATCGCCAGAACCCAGTGTTCCTCTGGAGCTTTGTGTTCCGCCTTCCTGTGCGAGATAAATTGGCTTCGAGGGATGTGTAAACGGAGATGCAGGAACGGACATTTCGCTACCTCGTGTACGATGGGGCTGCCCCCATGGTCGAGGTGTCTAGTGCAGTGCTGGCTCCCCGCGTGAAACTGTCCCACCATGAGGCCTGTGGCCTAACCTCTGCCACATACGCCAGGTCAGTTGAAACATATCATCGGGTGGTCTAGATTCCCTTAATGTTATATACGCGTAACCCTTCAAGGTGGCTTATGGGGTTGTGAATACAGAGTCCTACTGAGATTTTCACAAATGTTAAAGCGTTTTCCTAACAATCCCATCAACTGTGTGACTTCCCCAGGCGTAGTAGGGGACCCATGTCTTACCCCCTTCTAGGAGGGACCATTTATTACGCTTGCTGTGAGAATACCTTTCTTGCAATTTGTACTTTGTAAAGGCTAAAGAGTCAACCAAAAGAAACAGGAAAAAGGGTGAGTCACAAAATAAACCCCAAAAGCTATCTTAAGGGCAAACGCTGTCATTCAATGCTGTCAATTGAAGGAATTAATTTGGTAAGGAAATCCCAACCTGCTACTATCTCATTTTTTTCAAAATGGACCGCACGGCTTTAGGCCACCCCTATACAAGGTGTAGGATGATCCGTACTTGAGTAACTAAGTTTCTGTTTAAACTAACCGCTAGTACTCTCAAATTACGCAGTATGTTTTTCTCTGTGGTTCACATATTCCGTGTAGAACATTATTCTGATTGGTATTTTCCTGTTTTATTTCAGTTTGTGTTTCCAAGTATAAACCCGTAAGGCTAAAAGCGCTATGCTAGATATACCAACGCTTCCGTTTACTGTTGGACTGCAGGTCAATTGCTACTTTATATGCTCTCGCTGACACCTGCCAAGCCTAAGCTTTAAGACGGCTTTTAAACGTTCTTATACTTACTCTAACTCCTGATTCATTATTTGGAGTTTGTTAAACCTTTACCTTTATGCTTGTTATCTCTTGCCGTCTTTTTTGCTCTCTGTGTATACATACATTTTTGCTTCAAGAGAAGTGACATGAAATATAATACAATGCAGTCAATTTTGAACTAGGCTTTGGCCTGGCAAAAGGGTTGTCTTCGCTTTTGTGTGAGTGCTGATGAGTTTAAGGTAGATTGTGGGGTTTTCTACCCCGCTTTTATTTGACAATTTAGCCTATATAAAGTGTAAATTGCCTGAAAGGTCTTCTGATGGGGATTACATTAAGCATTAGAGAAGTACTCTCACAGAAGGACGTAAGATTTCTGGGGTAAATAATTGAAGAAACATGCATAGTTTTCGAACCGAAGTTTTACAAATGTGGAGAAAAGATAAATCCGGAGGTAGGAGTATCACATTTTTTCAAATTTTTGCTCCGTTCAAATCCTATAACCATTTCGTTACCGACTTTGCGTACCATGCACAGTGCGCCTGCTCTGTATGACGTGGCAGACTCGTGACCTGCAACGAGCATTTGTAGTTTCTTATTTTTCAATATAATTCGTTATACTATTAACATTTAAATAGGTCATATAGCTTACCTTTTAATGTCAGATATATACCACTATGTCTTGTCCTATCCCATGCCTCAGAAAGGAGAATTACTCCTTCAGCAGATATTTGCGCCTACAGGGTATACAGCTATAACAAGCGCATACTTTTTGGTGTAATTTTCGGCGCTTTGAACTTGGCATTTCTCAGATAACGTTGTTCTAGGTGGGCATGGCTAACTTTGATTACAGCCTCACCAACAGCGCTCAGACGGCAGATTCCGCAATTAAAATTACCGCTTTTAGATTATTTGTTGAAATTGAGAAAATGGTCATTTTTCAACTTTCAGATTCCATAACATTTGAACAAAGTCAAAATGAAAAATATGTTGTAATTTCCCCTTAGAATTACCTTTACCTATTACTATGCCAAATTTCAAGCATATCTGTTAACATTTGATACCCAAAATGCATGTTTGAAGCGATCATGTTTTGGTGAAATTCGATATGGAGTAAAGGAGCAAAACATTTGCTGACTGTTCACAAGCCAAGTGTGGCTTCTGTAATAGATGATCTCTCACTTTTGTCAGTGACCGACTGCAATTACACAGTTGTTAAGTACAGAACTGGCACTAAACGTGTAGACATATGAGAAAGTTGCCTGTGACTTGTGGCTAAGTAGGTCGCAAATGGTCAGAGATCCGTATAACTATAAGGTCCAGGGGGCCGTTTCTCGTACGATCGTAAAATACGGACATTGTTGAAATCCGTATTTTACGATATTTCCGTTTCTTGAAAGCACTGTTTGTTCCGTATGATACGACGGGTCCGTTTCTTCAAGCCCGTCGTATCGTAACATACGGCACAAATCGTTGATTTTCAACGACACCTGCAGAGGTGTCGTAGAAATACGATTTCTCCGGTTTCTCCGGTTTCTCTGACATTTTACGTAATTTTGCCGCTATAGATAACTTTTTTGAGACTAAAATCTATAATGCAAGACGGACCAAGTGAGAAAGAGCAAATAAAAAACTTAATTTTCACTACAGTTTTTGGGGAGAGAAAATAGAGATTTATTTTTTTCAGAAAAATCTAGAGAGAGGTTAAATAAAACTTTATTTTTCCCGACCATGTGAAAAAGAAAACACAAAAAAAACATTTTCACGGCCGTTTATTGGAGAAAATTAAACTTTATTTTATCCTGAACACTAGAGAAAAGATAGATAAAACTTTATTTTTCACGATCATCTGAAAGCAAAAATTAGAAACAACAAATTAATTTTCACAACCTACGGACGCCTATCAGGAACATTGAATTTTTTTTCAAAATTCCTTAGAAAACCGAAAATCTCCAAAAATCAAAAAAATCTAGGACCGTTTATGAGGACCACGGAATTTAAAAAAAATCTTCCCTTAAAAATCTCAAAACAATCTCACTCCAGGCGCAAATACCCCAAAACAAACAAAAAACTCACCCTAGGCGCAAATACAAAGACATCTTACTCCAGGCTCTAATAGATATACATATGACGACTGGCAAATTACTTTATATTTTCTCATTTCCCTCATTCAAATGTTTAAAAAAAATCCGTATGCAAAAGAAGAAAAATAATCGTGGATTGTAAGGGGATTTTGACCCCCATACTTCGTACCTGGGTACAAAAAAGTACCCTTCTTTTACAAAATCGCGGACATGCGGAGGTCTTAAAAAAGACCCCTTCTTCCGCGAAATACGTATCGCAGGTGCGGCCCCCCTCTGTACCTGAGTGCCCCCCCCCCCCCCCCGGAAATAAGATGGACCAAGTGAGAAAGAGAAAATAAAAAAATAAAAAATTTCACTACAGTTTTTGGGGAGAGGAAATAGAAATTTATATTTTCCAGATCACTCTAGAGAGAGGTTAAATAAAAAACTTTATTTTTTACGACCTTCTCAAAGCGAAAATAAAAAACAACTTTATTTTCACAACCTGCGGACGCCTATTAGGACCACTGAAAAATATTTTTCATTTATTTTTTTCCTTAGAAATCCGAAAATCTCAAAGAATAAAAAAAATAAATAATAATTCTAAGACGCTTAGGAGGTCCACGGAATTTCAAAGAATCTTCCATTAGAAATCCAAAAATCTCAAAAGACAACTCACTCCTGGCGCAAATACAAAGAAACACAAAAAAAATCACTCCAGGCGCAAGCAAATACAAAAATCTCTCCCTCCAGTCTTTAATAGATCTACGCATGACGACTTGCAAATTACTTTTTATTTTCTCATTTTCCCCCATTCAAATATAAAAAAAAACGTATCCAAAAGAAGAAAAAAACAATCGTTACTTCAAGATCCTCGTTCACAATTTTGAGATTTTCGGATCTAAGGAAAAAAATATAAATAAGAAATATTTTTTCAGTGGTCTTAATAGGCTTCCGTAACAACCGTTTTGGGGGAGAGAGAAAATAAAACTTCTTTCCCTACCGCTCCAGAGGGAGGGTAAATAAAACTTTTTATCCTGCCTCTACAGAAGGACTATATATAACATCTAACATTTATCTACCTGTCTGTCTGTCTGTACTCTATCTATCTAGCGATCTATGTGTTTTATTTACCCACCCCAACAGACAGTCGTGAAACTAAAAAGTTTTTTTTTAATTTTCTCCCCCCCCCCCCCCCCGAAAGAAAAAGGGTAGTGAACATTAAAAGTCTTTTATTTTCTCACCCCCCAAAAAACGGTCGTGAAAATAAAAAAAAGTTTTTATTTTCTCTTTCATATGGTCGGTAAAAAATAGTTTTATTTTCTCTCCCCCCAAAATGGTCGTGAAAATAAAGTGTTTTTAAAATTTTCTTTCCCCAAGAAACGGTCGTGAAAATAAAAGCTTTTTTTCAATATCTCTTTCATATGGTCGGTAAAAAATGTCTATGTCCTCTCCCCAAAAAACTTTCTTGAAAATAAAGAAGTTTTTTTTTCTATTCCCAAAACACGGTCGTGAAAATAAAAAGTTTTGTATTATCTTTTTCGCATGGTCGGGAAAAAATAAAGTTTTATTCTCTTTCTCCCCAAACCGGTCGTGAAAAAAAAGTTATTTATTTGCTATTTCACACTTGGTCCACCGAAATATAAATATATATATATAATTATATATATATATATATATATATATATATATATATATATATATATATATATATATATATATATATATATATATATATATATATATATATATATATTTATATATATATATATTTATATATATATATATATATACATATATATATATATATATATATATATATGTATATACATATATATATATATACATATATATGTATACACACATACATACGTATGTACATACATACATACAAACATACATACATACATACTTATTGGATTAAGACATACTATTCCTCTACAATGTCAGAGGTAATTTTGAGGGCAAATGTGCCGTTAAATCACTTGATATCTTCTCCGTATGATACGGAGAATGTCTCAAGACGGAAAATATACGGAACGTTGGAGAAACGCATTTTCCGAGTTCCGTTTATCGTCCGTAATCAGCTTTTTTCCGTATATTACGGAGTTGTATTTTACGATTTTACGAGAAATGGCCCCCAGTATCAGTCGTTTTAACAAAGGAAATTCCTCATACCAAGGTACCTGACTGGGAAGCCAGCTGCAACACAACAGCCCTAGTAATTCAATCCAATCCTCCAAAGATAGGTCACTAGTATTTATATGTTGAGATGTCACAACCTAATGGTCCCTTTCCGTGTCATTGATTAGTGAGCGGTGTAATACGCCTACGATAGGAAAGAAGTGCAATTGGAAGAGAAATATTGTTGCGGACTGCAATATGGCAGCGCTTAGATACTATTTGTTTTGTCGGTAAGCCATTGGCATACCGATGCTGCAGAAAGTTAAGTTGTGTCAGTCTATTTGCCATACCAACCTGTGGCTCAACACACAGCACTTGAGCTGAGGGGTAATTGACAGCTTGATTGGAGAGATTATCAATGTAATATGCTCGTGTATCCTGGAGATTCGGGCTCAAATGCCGTCATTAGAATTGAGGAAGTCTTCAGCCCTTTGTCTAAACTCCACGAATGGTATATAACTCAATTAAAAAAAAATAATTCATGCCACTTTTTGTTAACTATGATGACAACTAGATAAGAACATGCATAAGTATATAGTAAATTGCCGGATATTTTGGTCACTTTTTAATTATTACGATTCCTATGGATTTGAGGCTGGTCCATTTTTTGTGTGGAAAGTTGCATCAGTACACTGTTCTGATTCATGTTATCTAAAAACCCAACCTTTGCATCGTTTCTCTTGGTTTCCCACGAAAATAGATTAATCCCTACCTGTAGATATGAGAGAGAGAGAGAGAGAGAGAGAGAGAGAGAGAGAGAGAGAGAGAGTTGGCAGTCTAGATGCACTTGGCACTTGACCTACATATGGGCGAGCATGGAGAGTCGACTGTCGGGAGATTCTGCCTCTCATAAACCGGATATGAAATAAAGGCCGGCAAGCATCTGTGACGTACGTCTCTGGTTTACTTTAACTTTATTTTCTCTGTCTGCGCACTAGTTTGCTTGACTCCGGCAACCCCTGAGCACCTCGGCCACAGTGTCCTGAATACGTAATGTGCTGCTGTTCCGCCCGTGCCGACTGCGGCCGCTCCACACAATTCTAGCCACGTGCGCACGGCGGGGACAAGAATTGCTTCGCAATTGCGAAAGTAGAAATTTTGCGAGTGAAAAGGTCATACGGGTTACTTGTACAACACTTGCGTGCCCATCATATGCCTGAATTGTGTGGTCTATATGACTTGTACCACATTTGCTTGCCTTCCACTAATCAGAGACCTCGAAAAGTGTAGGTTATAGGACATAACCCACCCTTTTCAAGCCTTTGTTCCCTAAGATGCCTTAGCCCAATGGTGTTACCCAAAGGTATTTAACAAGAGTGCTCTGTCAAGCTTTTCCCTGCCTGTTATTGGTGGAAGGCAGTCGACATAGATCCCTCGGAAGCTGTGGTGTATGTGATAACCTTGCGGTTACTCGGCTCCGCCTCGTAACACCTCGGGTATATCGCTTACACCACAGCTTCCTTGGGGTCTGCCTATCATAATCCACACCATTCAAGCCTTTGTTGCTTGGTCGTGCAGGACCCAGTATATCTTTGGTTTCAAACCGGAAGTCTGAATGGAGACAGCGGAATTAAGTAGTCATCTTGAATGAAAATTTATGGTATTGCCACAGTTTAAATTGCAAGAAAGCTATATCATTGAATTTAAGGTGCTTCAGTAGGGGCTTAAAGAGTGCAATCTGACATCCCTAGAATATAGTCTATGTCCGTTATTAAGCATCGTATCAGAGGGTCCATATCATGCATAGGTGCAGGGCACCTAGACACCCAATATATATGAAAACCATAACGTAACACTTCTGGATAGTGCAAAACAAACGAAAATATTGATCAAAATATAGGGAAAATGACAGCCTCCAAACGTTTTTATTTGATGCGCTAACTATGCATCAGTAAGGTTTTTGATTGCCAATACGTGTTTATGTGTAACCACACCTTGAGGCATACCACAAAATAAACGCATATTATTCTACCATCAGTATACAGTTCATGCCTGGAGTGACCAAGTGCACTATAGTCACCGATTCGGGCGCCATTTGCATTACATAACCTGTTGCCGGACGAGCTACATGACTCCATACTCGAGTTAACGAATATATCACCAGTCACGATTGTGGTTTGCCTGTGCGCAGTAGTGTGAAATACATCATACGTCCATAAAACTCGAATTTGGAGTTGTTGTTTATCTCATATTGCCAAAACGGCGCGTGTGTTTACTAGATTTGTGCTGCCATCTAGCGTTGCAACTGTCAGGCACTAGGCATCCGTTTTATGCAACAGTAAACCAAATGTTGTATGACTACTACACTCCAGGTTGTCCTTGCGAGTGACCTATTTGCCTGTGATGCGCACATCACGGACAGTTTCTCCTCAATCGCTTTTCTCATATTTGATTTTTAACTACAAATTTCTTTGAAGCAATATATTTCAATACTAAAATAATAAGAAAATACCAAAGACCAAAATATACTTAAGTTCGGCCGTGCAATATTAGGGCTTGGAAAAGAAATATTCTATGATTCATTTTCAGTTCTCATACAGTTTTCAATAATTTTCGACCAAAAGTTTGCTTTTCAATATTTTCATAAATGCTCTGATCATAAGGGTAAAACGAAAATAATCAGTATAATGTTTGGGCTCACATGCATGAATGTGGTCAAGGTTGAAAAAACGCACCCTTGCTTGAAAGTGGGCAGTCTGCGGTCGAGACGGCCCCACACCGTCTACAGCCGAATGAAGAGACCAGTGGCGCCGCTATGCTGTACTGAAGGACCTTAAGTTGATACTCTGACATGCGAGTGTTAGAAATGGATTAGTTTCAATATTTTCGCTATCAATTGTTTGCCTGCATGCCTTCCAAATATTCGGTCGACAAATGACAAGTGCGGAACTTTGGGCAATTTATATTCATAAGCAGCTATAAATCAAGATAGGAAGACACCCACGGATTTTGATTAAATAACTTGCAAAAGTTAAAAATTGGTCAACTACGCTACGCAGATTAATGTATTGTAATAAAGTTACGAATACCATTATTGCCCCTGGTCTAGCAAGCACTATGGGGAGAATGCTTATGGGTGCCATATGGAAGTGGGTAATTTACTCCCGCACCCATGACTACGTATCCCTGGTCGGCTGAGCTAGCAAAACCGACCAGGTGCTAGACGCGAGGTTCCGGAACCGCCAAAAGGCGGCTTCAAACACGTCGAATGCCTTTGTGGAACGCCTTTGATTGTTTCATTAGAGAAAACTTGGTTCTTCCAGTTATGTATGATAGCGTCCACTCTGTTTTGGTCAAACAGCATGGATACATTCAATGGACTAATTGTACTAAGAATACACTTTTAGGAAATTAAATAACTTTTTGTAAATCAGTGAAATTAGCGATTTTACAGTTTTGATGACGTCACAAGTAATTGGAAGCTAATTATAGAACGCGACGGTGGCGACGCGTAGCTATAGCGGCGTTCATTTACACTACAGACATGTAGTGTAAATGAACGCCGAACACGAACACGTTACAGTCAACCTCCCCCCCCCCCCCCCCCCCTACTACACCCATTCTACTGCCGACACATGGCATCCAACCCTAGTTCCGAAAAACTCTGGATCACAATTCGTATAGTATGACGTTTCAGAGACTACTAGTCATGAACAAATTTGCGCGTATATCCGTGTTTCCTACACAACCCTACCTCGAGAATACTCTTAGCTCTAAACAAATAAAAACAAGTATGTAAATGATACTAAATGACCAGAATTCATGGAGAATGTCGTTCACCAGGATGAATCTAACTTGGGTGAATGCCATACTTCAACTGCGAAAATAGATTTGAGTAGAATTAATCGAGTGATATCATAAATGGACACTGCCACCATCTTTTCATTGCAGCCGGCTTGATAACTTACTACTCAATGCTATATCTGTCTGCCAAGCTTTTTGAACTATTGATACATAGGTTAATAAGCCCTAATTGTGTGGTCTAAGGGATATCCCGGTACTCAGATAGTTTGTGCCATTAAAACAATTGCCAAACGAAAAATAGTTTTGAGTAGATGGTTAGAATTATTCATGGGTGATATCACAAACGGACATCCCCTCTCCTGTTCCCATTACAGTCGGCGTAATTACCCATTTGATATCTTCTTTATCAAGTAGTTTCCTTTGCCAATGGAATAAAAAAAATCATAAGACGGAATTACATGGCTTACATTTTATCAGGATGTTTTTTATGATAAAATGCATTCCAATGTTCATAATTCTTTTTCCAATATTCGTAATTTATTATCCACTAGCAATACTATTCTTCAATATTGAAAAATAATTATAAATATTGAACAATTATTTAGGGACATTGAAAGTCCATCATAAGTTTCCAGTATGTATAAATGATATTTTAATATTCATATTTCATTTTTCAATAGTCATAATTCATTTTTCAATATTCATAGATACATTGAGTTATGAAGATTGAAAACATATTACAGTTATTGGAAAATGAATTATGAACATTGAAATATATATGTATAAGTATTGGTCTGATCAGACAGAGGCTACGTCATTAAGGTTTTCATAATTGCACCCTTGAATAAGTAGTATGTATTTTCCTTTCATTAGGACTTGTGAAATGAATAATGTAAATGTCAATTATTTATTAAGTTTGAATCAGAAATATATTCAGATCTTTGAAAGATTTCTGCCTCTAACATGGCAGAATTCTCCTTTGCTAACTGAGTAGTGTTGGTACTCTGTTGCACACTTAACTCACTGAATTATATACACTGAGATGTGGAGTGAGAGAAAGGGAACTAGGAAAAAATAAATCGATCTAGTGGGAACACTGAAAACTATTTATTTTGGATTGTTTTCTTTTCAACAAAATTCCACATATACTTTTTAAAAACCTTTTTCTTTCAAAACAAAACTTTAAAAATGTTTCATATTCTAGCTACCAGCAAAGTGATAATTTGAGCTTAATTCTAACATAGTAAACATCATTCTTTGGAAACATAATTCTTTTCTTCTATTTATACTGACTAAGCATGAGATTGGGATGCAAGGAAAGGGTATCTATATAAATTGTCTGTGACCAATAACTATTAATAAATTGGAAATGATTGAATTATGACAATGACTTACCTATGAAGCTTTTGGAGGGTAACTGATCACCGATCATACGCTACACATTTTGTTTACTGATTAATGACAAATCCACGCAAGCAATAGCAATGGCTGGTAAGCTATAATCCTTGATCTGTGATGCTTTCGGTTGGCATTGTAAAAAGGGGCAAGAAATTTTATTCATTTGTCATAGAACACACCATATCATTTTATACAGTTCACTTTGTAATTTTTCAGATTGGAAATTGAACTTAATCTATACCAAATTTAATTCTCTTTTCGTCTTTAACACTTATTACCCTTTCTGTTATAAATTGTCAATGACCAAGCTGGAAACTCATGATGCCTTGCATCAACCATCGATCTTGTCCTGTAATCTGCCTAAATTCAAAGATGTTACTCAAGGGGATTGAGCAAGGGTGCTCCGGCAGCTTCTCTCTGCCTGTGATAGGTGGATGGCCGTCATTTGTGGTACAAGCTACAAAGCTCCCTCTGAAGCAGTGGTGGTTGTGATAGCCTCGAGTTACTCGGCTCCGCCTCGTAAATCCTCTGGTATATCACATTCACCTTAGATTCCGTGGGGATCTTAATCCCATTCTGCTGCATGCCAGTTCTTGAGTAATATTTCATTGGTTTTCAGTCATGGGTCTGTCCCTCATTGCAGATTGGTATAGAGATCGAGCCTATACCAGACGACCCGGGTGTTGAATGGTGTTATCTCGGTCATGTAAAGGCTTCAGCCATTCAGGCCCATTCAACCCCCTCACCTCTGTATTTCCTCCAAAAATCTGTCTGTTACAGGCTCTATCATTATTATGACATGTTTGTTGTTTGCCTTTTTAAAAGACGATTCCAAGTTCAAACATGTTAATTGATCATTGCAAATGACCACACGTGTCTGGCTGTTAGGAAGACAAAGATATTCAACCAAGGTATCACTATTAGTATTATACTTATATTTCTCAGACTGTTGAATGTTCGCTGTCTCACTTATTATGACCCATTATAAGTAAGATAAGTAAAAGACAAACAAATCTTAACCTATGCTAGTATCTGCTCTGTAACATGTAGTCTGTAGCAATCCTCATTTGTGCTGAACCTGGTCCTAAGCTTAATATAAATACCTAACTTAGAGTCTCAGCACATTGTCTAGTTAAAGAGTTTTCAAATGCTATCTTTTCAAAGTATTTCCAAAGCTCTACTCTTCAGCTTCACAACGGATATAAGGCACATTATTTGAATAACTGTACTTATTTATCTTGTGTTCTTTCAGGGAGTAATATCACACACGTTATAATCATGAGAGAGCGTACACTGTATGATTGAGGAATATGCCTCTCAGGTTCCACAGAGTCTTGGCCATTCTCATAATACTCCTAATCCTATTGTGAACAGGATGCTGTGTTCATACCAGCATTTAGTGAGGGAAGATCGTCATGTTGCGTTACATGCTGAACTTAGAGACAGGGTTAAGTACATAAGATAGCTGATTTATGCCTTACCACTTTGATGCTTAACCAGAGGGAAACTGAGTAGATGCGAATCAGCAGCAGAGTGTGTTTGGCATTTTGCTTCAGCTAAAAGGGCGTTAACTCTACGTGTTGTGCACACATGATAAGGCCGCGCGCTAAAGACTTAATCGTCATTTCTGGCACTTTAGCGGTCTACACATTCTACAATTATACTCAGAGATATGGCTTAGAACACAGATATTCTATACAGCATCTATGCTAGTTATGAAATACACGCTTGCTATAAACTTCCAATGCACAAGTATAGGCTTTTAAATTACAGTGTGGTTGCTGACAAGGAGATCCTATTTCCCCTTATTTCTTTAAAGTGTGCTCAGATTTTTTGATGTTAGGCATTACAATGACAAACATTTCAGAGGCCTCAGGATACTAGAAAAATAACATAAGCTTAGTCATTTTGCGGGTAATGTGTCTATATTCATGATTTATGGCAGCTTCAGAAAATAACTTTAAACATACCATAATAGTTGTTGATTTAATGCAAAATCTGAACCAAAAATAAATATTACGAAAAACAAAGTTACTTGTATAGCTTAAATTGGAGAAAAAGAACAAGAGGTATTGTAAAAAAGAATAAATTGGACAAGGTTGATGAATTTGTGGCTCTTAGCATTGTTTATAGTGTTATGAATATAGATAGTATAACAAAACAACAACATGAAACACGTACACAGAGAAATGAAGGACGTGCGAAAACTCGAGCTTGGGCAAAAAGAAACATTAAACAAATGGGAACAGTTACTGTATCCAAAAGCAAGCCGTATTCCCTCAGAGATAACACTGATATCAAACATTGAAGAATTATATATCGCACTTATTTTAGAATGGGAAAAGATATGCGTACCTTGTATGTGCATGATATAATAGTATGTTAAGTGTCACACCAGTGAGAAATAAACCTTTTGAACATAAATGAATATACCTAGTTTAAAAGTAACCTCGTCAAAGAATTATTACTTGGAAATACACATTGAAAAGACTGCTTGACCGGATTTCGATTATACCTACCATAAATCACAGGGAATAAGAATCAAAAACCCTGAGCGGTTTGAATTTTTTTAAAGAATATTGCCAACGCAAACGGATCAAGTAGTATAGTATTGTATTGTATGTTTATTGGCTGCATACAAGGATGCAAAATCACACGAAATACAAAATTAAGACAGAGTACAAAAAATAAACATCATAATACAAAAAGACATAGGACTAAGCTCACCACATAAACGAGAAAAACTGAGAACAAAAGTAAGTTAAAGGTAGAAAAGCTATGTTAATTTAAACTTGACACTTAAAGTATCATTTATAGAGAGAAAAATAAATTAAAAATAGAACACGCTACTTATTATATACATAGAACCACCTGTTTAAGGTGTTTCGTGCAGTCAGCGTAGATTTGTGTACTGATCTACCTTAAGCAGGGATATTATGTCACACTAAAGAAATTGGCTTTCTCTACTCTCTATTCGTGGCAGAAACATACATCCTGCATATATGAGTACCTGCAATGATACATAGTTTCACCATATGCTCCATGGTGACATCAGCATTGTGCTTGCCCATCAGTATACCGTATGCTTTACTGGGTTCTTCCAGATGTGTATTCACAGCATCTGAACCGATACCTTTTATTTCATCAAACATTTCTCCCCTTCCTTGTTCAAAATGCGGGCATTGCATGATTATATGCCAAGGATCCTCCACTACACCAAGGTCACAATTGACGCAACACTTAGCCCAAAAAGTAGATTTTTTGAGCTTTAGATCATGTCTTTTAAGGCGGCTACACCCACATAGCATCGAGGCCATCATCTCGCACATGCCCATATGTTTCGGAAACATGTCCGAGATGATCCACCAAATGAGGTAATAAGGTTGGTCTATGACGTCGAACATGTCGTGCTTCCTACCTGGTTGCTTGTACATGATGCTGACGTCATCTTCCTCCCTTCGCCACACCTTTTCCCAAACGATCCTCTTCCAATTGTCCTTACTATAGTAGTGATCATTAACAATCATATTCATGCAAACGTCATACAATCCTACATTGTAGTATGGGGTGATATGGGGTAACCCATTGCTTAAACATACTTTAACGCAGAATGATATAATGATAATATCAGTTGCAAATCATGAATATTTTGCCATACCTATCATGTTTTGATGATCTAAGTGGGTGCTATGTCAATAGCTGAGAAAGTCTTCGGGTTGACCTTGTAAGTACCGGGGAAGACCTCGATGTCGGCCGGTTAGTGAAGGGGTTCACTCATGTTGTGAGTTAGGGGATTTGGACGAACATAGTGTGTAGCAAGGCCTGCGACTTAGAGGACACTTACTCGAAGGTACATTCGAAAAGCAAGAATATATTAAAAACAAAACTATTCTCTGAACGGTGCAATATGGGTAATATGATCGCCCTATCATTGCATCCTTTGTTGCGAGGAAGAAAGTACCGCTTACATTTAACGCATATGTGATTCAAACCCTTACGATGCCAAAAAAATCAAGTAGGTTCTGCAACGCAATGTTTACATGCAAAAGGATGGTGTATTCAATAACTACATATAAATCTTACAGTATACATACCCAGAGTTTTTCGGAACTAGGGTTGGATGCCATGTGTCTGCAGTAGAATGGGTGTAGTAAAGGTGGGAGGTTGACTGTAACGTGTTCGTGTTCGGCGTTCATTTACACTACATGTCTGTAGTGTAAATGAACGCCGCTACGCGTCGCCACCGTCGCGTATTATAATTAGCTTCCAATTACTTGTGACGTCATCAAAACTGTAAAATCGCTAATTTCACTGATTTAAAAAAGGTTATTTAATTTCCTAAAAGTGTATTCTTAGTACAATTGGTCCATTGAATGTATCCATGCTGTTTGACCAAAACAGAGTGGACGCTATCATACATAACTGGAAGAACCAAGTTTTCTCTAATGAAAGAATCCATGGCGATCCACAAAGGCATTCGACGTGTTTGAAGCCGCCTATCGGCGGGTTCCGGAACCTCGCGTCCAGACGCCATCTCCGATCAGAAGCAAAGGGCCTTCTGGGTCAGCCTCGGACTAGACTCATATTCGGAGATAATGCTTTCTCCAGCAGTGCATCGTGATTATGGAATGCGCTTCCACAACACCTGAAGGATTCTAAATCGTGCTAGGTCTTCAAGTAGTGCCCCAAAATACACCTTTTCAGGTTTGCCAACTGAGGCTTGGTGGACTATGACTCAAACTATGACAATGTGCAACGCTTTTCGACATTTTATGAATGAAAAAGGCGGTACATAAATACCGATTATTATTATTATCATCATTATTATAATTATTATATATGTATGTGTATACTGTAATATGTATGTATATAATGTAGTATGTATCATTGTACGTAAGTATATATATATATATATATATGATGTATATGTGGTATTAGTTGTCTGTTTGGTGTCATAAGCAAGAGCGTGTGCATCATGTACATACGTATTGCAATATCTGTATGGCTAATATTGAATTGGTCATGTTCCATGTACAACCAGTCGATTGCCAAGAATAACACAAAGGCATTGTGAAATGTCCCCTTGCTTTGTTGATTTACCAGTCGCACACGGGTAAACTATGGATAACCTTTGAACAACGCAAAACCTCTCGTTGTATATATATATATATATATATATATATATATATATATATATATATATATATATATATATATATATATATATATGTGTGTGTGTGTGTGTGTGTGTTTATAAATATATATATATATAATTATATATATATATATATATATATATATATATATATATATATATATATATATATATATATATATATATATTCGACATTTCTCACATTAATGACTCGCGTTAACCCGCAAACAGCTCTAAGCATAAAGAGCTCTAAAATGTAATAATGAAAGTCGAAATTTTGGGATTTTCATCGTAGCTGTTTGCCAGCATCTCATAATCTAAAATACTCGTGAACAGATACTATTGTTCATCAGGATTTTCACATTCTTATTTTTCTTTGGATTTTAAGTATGAACATTCTGTGCTTACTCACTCAATTGCGTCTTTTCGTTTAGAGATTCCGCGACGATGCCAGGAGTTTGTTCTTACCTGTGTGTATCACGAAGTTTACCCGTTTGCTCCAAATGCAATATTCATAGCTTCAATAGTTCAGGTCCGTGGGCAATTCAGGCAGAACTGTATCTAGCCGGCTTGTTGCTAATGGCTTTCAAAACACTGGCTACTGACCTATTTCAGTTAGTCTAAATGCCTAGGTGTACGCCTAGGCTGGAAGCTATGCTGGATTTACATAATACTCCAACTTGAAAAGCGTGGGATTTCCTGCCAATAATACAATACTAATCCTCAGAACAATGGAAGCAACCTGTACAATTTTACAATTAAGTGAACACAAACAGGTTCAATAGAAGCTATTGGATGACGTAATTACGTATGCCCCTATGCTTCCACAGAGCAGGTGGTGACATTGTTACAGAATCTGAGAAATTAACCTATTCATCCTTGTGGCACCTCAGAATGTCTATTTCATTCTTCTGATTAACATTTCCTAAGGATTTCAAGATCTTTGGGTGATTGATTCAGTATATGTTTGTTTAGAGTCTTAGTCAAGTCTCTGAACGCTTTTGATTTCAATGTACTAGTTTGTTTTAAGTGCTTTTGGGTCACTTTATTTATTTACTTGAATGAATTATAAATATGGTTTCGAATGAGTTATGTTATGTTTGAATTTGAAGGTAGTTCGCCCCCCCCCCCCCATACCAGGGTCTCGAACCTGGCCTCAGTGTGACGTCCCTAGGAGACACAGACCAACGAGTGCTCTCGTAACGTTTACATTACAGAGAAAGCTGCGCACCAGTATGCGCAGAACGTAACTTTAGGGCTATTCGCCGCAGCCTGGTTGTTTGGCTTGACCAACTGGTTTCTTATCCACTTGTTTTAATTCGTCTAAGGTTTTACTGTCTTGCAGCATAAGATGAATAACAATCCTCTCTGAAATGAGGCCGCAGTTTCTTCACGTTTACTGTCGTCGCTCGCACCACTGCATGGTTCGAGCTACCTAGATAGATGTAGTGAGAATAAGGGCATTCGATTTCCCCATATCTGTTTATTGGCGGGGCCATCAGGCCCGCCTTTACTGGGAAGGTGTTTTGAGATGTACATGGGCAGACGTCACGTGATCTAAATCCAGAGGCCGGACTGAATATAATTCTCTATTCTGATTGGTTATAATATAAAGGTTTTCCCAACAAAAGTATTATATTAGAACAGTTATCAACCATTTAGTAGATAGATAAAAATAGTAAACCACTAACTAACTTCAAAGTGTTTTTATATGGTGGCATGCGCAAAGTAATTTTCTTTCGAAAATGTGACCCAATCACGGTCGACGGATGACAAATGCGGAACTGTGGTCTATTAATACACTTGAGCGGCGATAAAACAAGATCCAAAGACGCCCATGAGGTGTAAAAGGTACCTAATTCTGCAATGTGCCAAAATAAAGAATATTTCTTTCAATAGAAATATTGTAAACTATCTATGACGTCGATAAAGTTAAAGTTGAACAGTATTATTCAATCATATAACTTACAAAAGACAATTTTGGTTAACTACTCTAAGCATATTACTGTACTCCTTCTCTAGCTATAAGTAGCATCATTGGCGCGTGAGAGGCGAGCGCAATTAATAATTGTTGCGCTTCCCCTCTCACTCTGGATCTGTAGTCAGGTCGGGAGCTCGAGGGGTATGCTAAATTTAAACGAGGGGATTTGCCCCAATACTCTCTGCACGCTGTGACCGCGTCCTATGTGGCCTGCCCGAGATCTGCGGCGTTGCCAAAGACTGCCAGCCGTCTTTCGTCACGGCCTGGATTTAAATCCTTGCAGGGGCATGAAATATTGATGTATAGACTTGGAATCAAGCCTCTGATTGATTTCCCCGCTGGCCACCTACCTACATTCCCCTAGTAGCAACTTGGCAGAAAAACTGACAAAAAACGAAAATTCCAAATTCTAGTCTTTACGTGCCCCTGCGCGGCAGCATAGGCAGGGCCAACCAACTGCAAGATCGCATTAGCATGCCATACCTTCACTACCTTAACCCAAAGAATACTCGTAGCATTAAGAAATTACGAACAAATAAGTAAATTCAACTGAATGACCAAAGTTTGTGGAGAATAACTAGGACGACAGCAAATGACATGCGCTTCAGTCGGTTAAACATCTCACGTATCAATTTCATATCTGTTAGCCAAGCTTTCTGAACTTTTAGTACATAGGTTAGGTAGCCCTAAGTGTGAGGTCGCAGAGATATCTGTGTGTTCTGATATGTTTTCATTAAAATAATTGCCTAAACGAAAAATAAGGATTTCTCTAATTCCTCCACCTGTTTCAACTGCCTAAATACGCCATAGCCACAATTTGGCAGAAAAACTGACAAAAAATGAAAATTCCATATTCTGGTCTCAATGTGTTCCCGAGCGGCAGTGCAGGCAGGGTCTACCAACTGTAAGATTGCACTTTGTGTAGAATGCGATACCTTAAGTACCCTACCCTCGAGAATTCTCGTAGCATTATGAAATTACGAACAAATATGTAAATTTTACTGAATGACCAAAGTGTGTGGAGAATAACTAGGACGAGTGCAAATGACATGTGCAACAGCCAGTTTGATTTCTGATATTTCTTTTCCATTTAAAGAATTGTCAAACTAAAAATAAGGGTTGAGAAGATAGAACTAGAATTAATCATGAGTGATGTTGCAATCAGATATTTAGGTGCTCTGACCTTTTTGCCAATTTGAAAATTTTCTCCTGGGTGGCATTCAGGTACAGAGGGGGCGCATAAGCTCGTTTTTTTTCAAAATTAAAAATACCCCTATAGCACTGATTTCTGGCCAAAAAAGCACCCCTATCTTAATAAAAACGCTGACTTTTTCCAGGAAATAAACACCCCTTCTTTTATCAAAACACTGACATTGGATGAACAAGAACACGTCTTTCAACTTAAGATTTTATAATCCTCTGCCTGTTTAGCGGCAGCAAGTGGCGGCAGCAGGTAGCGGCAGCAAACTCGCAGGCTCTTTCACTTGGGAGTCACTCGGCGTCAGAGTCGTGTATACTTCGTGGATTGCAAGGGGAATTTCACCCCCCCCCCCCCCCCCCCCGCATACTTCGTACCTGGATACAAAAAGTACCATTCTTTTACAAAATCGCGGACATGCGGAGGTCTTAAAAAGACCCCTTCTTCCGTGAAATACGTATTAACGCGGGTGCGCCCCCCTCTGTACCTCAATGCTCCCACCCAGGAATCTTTCATGGTTACTATCTGCATGGCGGGTACTTTCCAGTTAAGTACACATTCATAAATCAATAGTTGTTGTTTTGTTTTTATTGAGATACTAGTCGTGTACAATCCAATCGGAAGACGGTATCGCCGCCATGGCAGAGTGCTATATAGTAAGCTAATGCGAGATGTCCGTAGTCCGGCCGTCCATGTTTGAAATTCTGAGGCCAGACTGAATATAATTCTCTATTTTTTACTCTCATTTGCCCTCATTTAAATCTCACATTAACATTATGCTCACTTCGTGAGGTCATTCTTGCTTGCTGTAAACATTAAATTTTTAATTGAGAAAAAAATTATGAATATTGAAAAATATGCTTGATTGTTCATTATTCATAATTCAGTTTTCAATTTTATTAATCACCTTATAAATATAAAAAAAATATTTTTCCACAATGTAGTTAAATCGTTTTTGATATTTTCAATTTATTTCTGGATATTGAAATTTTTTGGGATGCTTAATTGGCGGGGCCCTCAGTCCACGCCTATATGGGAAGCTGATTTGAAATGTTCACAGTCCAGACGGCCATGTTGGAAATCCTGAGGCTGGACTGAATATAATTATCTATTCTGATTGGTTTTAATATAAATGTTGGCCCGGTACATTACCTTTGACACGGAAAATTGTGCCTTCATTATTTTAATTTAGCATGAATTTTTCTAATATATAACATATTTTAAGCGGACATAAAGTATATTTTTCAATATAGGAAGGAAAATTACTAAAGAAAAAAATACCATGTGTATAGAATGAAATCAGGAGATTTCGTAACCAAACTGGTTCGTAACCAAACTGATGCGTAACCAAGAAGCTTCGCACCCAAGAGATTTCGAAGTCTCCAGCTTGCGCCTAGAATTCCGATATTTGTTTCAATTCTACAAAAAATGATACAAATCTAGTCATTATGAATTATTTTCCTCTATAATGTTAATGTTCTTTATACATCCGGTTCCCTCACTAGTTCATAAATAACTTGGCCCCGCCTTTTGACTATTGATGCTTTGCATCAACAACAGTACTTGTACATCATCACATGTACAAGTACATCGCCATCAGCGGCGTCCGTCCCGGGCATGTTGTTAGCAACCGATTCACCAATATGCATTATTCCTGCCATGTGCTTATAGCTTGGCCGATATATGCCGGCGCATGTCAATCGTTCGGCGCATGTCAATCGTTCGCCGTATGTGAAGACCGTCATTTTGAAAGTTTGACTTGTATAAAGTATAATTCTATTCGTAATTGGCGTGCGGCACCAAGAATAAACAAGTAAACAACATATAAGGTAGGCAAATTCTTTTATTAGTATTTATAGCAGAGGAATGGCAAGTCAGGTAGGTGGACAATAAGAATTTTGTGGGGGAAAATTGTGTTCTTGTGTACAAAGTAAGTGATCGATTTTCCATCTAGCTTTTATTTCAATTGATAAAATCGGCGAATTTCGGCCACAGTGTCTAAGCTTTGATAGCTATTTTCAGTAAATTTCGGCCACCATCAGCCAACGAAAATCGTAATTAATAAAAAGTGTCCGAGATTTCCGAGACTTTACGGTAGGATAATTTAGAGCTATAGGTTAAGACAATGGGGTATGGATTTTGGAACTATCCTGTTGTAAGTTATGAAGATGTGAGAAACTGGGGAACAGAATTATTTACAGAAATGTACTTGCTAAGGCAATGCAAGGAAACACATAACTATTAAGAGTTTTGGATAAGCATCTTTTCTCAACCTATTCATACTTGTGACAACTAAAATGATTCGCCAACTTTTTGATATTTACATGTACTTTTATTTTTGAAAAAATTCAAGAAAAAAAATGTTATAGCCATTAATACAAAACCAACAGCTTTCTTTCTGTGATTTTCGAATGTTTTGTAGTTCCAGACAACACTTTTCAAGGAAAAATATATTGAAGCTATGGTACTGTATATGTATATACAATTGAGAAATAGGCTTATTTACTGAGCACTATCATCTTGAAAATGCATAGGGCAAGTCTCCTGTCTATTGGAACTGTTATCTTAATGCTATGGTATGGTACAGACCTCAGAGAAAGGTCATTTCCAGAGCTACTAACACAGAAAAGAGATGCATATTAAGAAATAAATTGATACCATATCTCATCCTACTTGCTTACAAAGGGTTAAGCTATGAAAAAGTAACTACTCCACTCAGATCACATCTTCATGACAGCTATATATCAGATATGAAGTGATGTATACATACATCTAGAGTACATCAGTATTCAGTACCTAGAAACACTTGTTCCCACTGAGGAGACCCTTTTTGAGTCAAAGTAATGATCTCTATACTAGTTAATAACATCTTAGTAACTTAAAATTGTTATCATCAAACCATTACAAGCCTATTTATTGCAGAGGTTGATGTTTCCCTCATTTATTCTTCCTAATATTCTGCATGACATAAGCTGTGACTCCGTCACGTGACGGAGTCACTGATTTTTACCTAGTTCAAAAACTACCATAATAATGATTTTTTTCCAAAATGGCTATTTCATCATTCATCACATCCAATTTACCTGTTTTTATTGAGTTTTGAGCATTTTAGTCCAATGTTCTATATGAGAAAAATTAAAAAAACATGTTTTTTGTGTGACGGAGTCACATGTGACGGAGTCACAAGTATCCTAATTTTCAACTTCCACAAAAAACACTTTTCAAATTTCCAAATACAATTTTTTGTCAAGTGATTAGAGGAGGACCTCCAAAAACCTAGTTTAAACCTAAATTTGAGTTGATTTTATCATTCAAAGGAAATTATGGTGTTAGTGAATCAAATAGCTAAAATGAATGCCGATGTCTCATTTTGATAAAACGTGGACACCATTAACTCAAACATCCATAACTTTTTTATTTGCGGACACAAACAAACAAAACAAAGATATTCTGAAACTAGAAATAACCAGCTTTCTAGCAATATAAGGCATGATGTGTTACGAATGAGAAAATATTTTGGCTTAGATGCTAACATGTGCTTGATCGAGCCCTCAAGTCGTCCTCAAGTCAAGTAGTCCTCACGCTAATCTCGTACCCATAGTAACTCGTCATAACCAACTCGTCCTCAGTGTTTAGTTCTCACTGTTTGAAGTGCGGCTACACATGTTAACTGGTTAATAGTGTGAAAGGACAGTAGTCGTCATATAAGAAAAAAATCCAAAAAGAATTTGATAGATATTCCAAATGAGAAGTGTATTTTTTCTTAGAGGAAGACGAGTGGTTCTGGCCCATGGTGAATGAAATCATTTACAATTGACTTTTTGTCTAGCAAAAATTAGGTCTATTATCAATATCTTTGAATGATTATTCAATATCTATATAATTATTTTATTTATAACGTTTGAAACTTGCTTCAATTATCCTGTACGTTTGTCCCCCTGTGAGAAGTTATCTACTTGAATACTACTTGAGGACGAGTGCTCTATTAGGACGAGATAACCTGAGGACTTCTTGACTTGAGGACTACTTGACTTGAGGACGACTTGACCAGGAAGCAATCACATATGGGGCGTAATCGCTTGAAACCGAGCCACCCTGCCCGAAGGCCCGTAATCTGAATTGTCATTAACCCCCCCCCCCCCAAAAAAAAAAACACTTCTGAAGTTTTCCAGTCTCCCTACGCCTATGTCACATTTTTAAATGGAACAGCACTGAGGCGAACAGGTTTCAATTCTAGAATATTTATCAAATCTCTTTTGGCCTGGACTGAACATGGTCATGGGCGACTCTTGGCAAGGAAAAGGCAACTGCTTCACAAGTTCTATTTTGTATTTCTCTGGCTTTAATCAGCAACGCTTCTAGGAGCAGAATTTAGAAAATTATACCTGAAGCGACTACAGTAATCTAGGCCTACTTGCACACTTACATGATCTAAGCAGTGTGAACGATATTGCAGAAATCAAAAGAATTCGAACATCTTCGACGGCGAGTTGGGATTTCTCAGCACACTTAGTTTTGAACGCTATATACTGTGCC
>OZ012697.1:14601023-14637979 GCA_963942565.1 Maea johnstoni | reverse complement strand
CCAAAAAAACCAGATATACGGTAGAAGCAAGTCACATACTCTCTCTCATGTTGACAACCCTGGGTTTCATGCTTGTGCAATAATCAGGCCATTACATAAGAGACCATATTGAATAAAAAAGGTCCACACATGTGCTAGATGTTGATTTTTTGAGGTGTCCTTGACATTTCACCTTTGCGTATGTCACTTCCTGTGTAATCCGGTCACTTACTGAGCAAAGGGTCAGAAGTCAATGCAATACATTTCAAATAGAGGCCAGCACGGTAGGTATAAGAAATTAAGCCCAGGTGCTTAAGGCTGGAGGCGGCATGCGAATCTCATTTTAGGTTGGGGCATCCAGAACATTCACGTATCGGAACTTGGCTCAGTGGCGGCATGTAGATACGATTTCTGCCCTCTTGTTTTGCAGTGTCTGGATTTGCTGCAGCTATCACCATTGTCTCAGAGAGGCAGACGTCGAATCGTCGTGTACCGCATTTGAAGGGTGCTGCAAGGTGTACAATGTCCCATTGGATTTGGTATTGCTGTAAGCTGTCCTGGAGATCCCATATGTATTTGGATAGCTCAGTGTCGCTTTTACATTTCTTTGTTTGGAATGAGTGGGTGTGGCTTTTGTAGCAGGTTTTAAAGGGACCCTCTGTTAATCCATAATAATGTTGAGCAGGTTTTGGAGGGGCTGTGACAGTGGCCCTGTACACAACACATTTGGTCAGGCACTTGACCCTAAGTGGGCAATTATCCGGCATTCTGCAATTGCAGGTGCGTGGGTTTTCTGGGGTGAGTACCTTAGCATTGTACCTTAGCATATATATATATATATATATGTATATATATATATATATATGTATATATATAATGTATATATATTTATATATATATATATATATATATATATATATATATATATATATATATATATATATATATATATATATATATATATATATATATATATATATATATATATATATATATATGTGTGTATATATATATTTATATATGTATATATATATATATATATATATATATATATATATATATATATATATATATATATATATATATATATATATATATATATATATATATATATATATAAACATGTATATATGATATATATATATATATATATTATATATATATATATATATATATATATATATATGTTTAATATATATATATATATATATGCTGTAAATCCTGTGAATTTAACAATGTTTTGAATTTGCCACTATATACCATTTAGACTCGATATATTGGCAGTATATAATTTGTCAAGCAGTCTGTCTTGAATATATAATCTAATAATTCAGTGCTATTAATGGATCCTAATACTGGGTAATTTGAGTATATCTGTGTTATTCATTTGTAAAAATGGTTATCATAAGGATCCTTGCAACCTACCATCCTGATTACTATCTACAATATACGTTGCAGATGAAAACATGAGGATATTGCAGATATAACTAATTATATCAGATTATTACCACTGATGACCTTCAAACATCTGACTAGGACATGGATACTATACAAATACCACCATACTACAAAAATGATTATCTATTGTAATTCAATATCCAATGTTTATGAATGGATGGATGGTTTGGATTGTAAATTGTAAGGTTGTCAAGTTGTAAGGGAGGATAAAAATATTGTCGGACTGTTTCAAGATCACCCAAGCACAAAGCAGTGAACATTATTTGGCTATCTAACTTTCTGGTACTAAAATACAGGCTAGATTATTAGGATTGCAATGATTAGGGTTGGTGATAAAGAATACTTTCTGATGAGGAGTTAACATATGCTAAATCTGTTTGCAGATCATTCCAGCATAGTAGTTGGCACGTTTGCACATATGCTTTTATGTTACTGAAATATGAAAATCTCAGTGACATATTTAAGAAATAATCATTAGATATTATACAACGATATGCACTCCTCACGAACTGTTTTTTCTTGTATTACAATTGCCAATGTCTAGGCTTAGAATGTTTGGATTGTAATTAATAAGTTTGGTGATGAGAAACCCTTTCAGTTAGCCGTTAAAATGGAAATGTGTTGAGTCTTTGCAGATCAGTTCAGCATGTGGCAGTGGACACAATTGCATATTAAACTATGTAACTTCTGATATCAAAATATGAGGTTTTCAGTGATATATCTACAAAAATAATGATTCGGTGATATACAAATATATACACTCTATACACACTGTTAGTTTATGAATTAAAATGGACAATATCTACGGATAGATCCGGAACATTTACCAGAGGTATTTGAAGGCTTATGATACTGTCTCATTTAAGAAAAATATATATAAAATATTTCTAAACTAAATTTCCTCATTTAAAACTTTTAATGAGATCCTCAAAATGTCTTCCTATAACATGATAAGTTTGAAGTTTATATAAAGAATAGTTTGAGAGAAATCTTCCATAACTTATAAACAGGTTCCTTCAAAAATCATGCTATATCTTCCAAAATGGAAGTTCCCTAAAATCCCCAAGCATACATCCCAGCATGCACCACAAACCTCCATTTGTGTTCCTTAAATTAGGATCACTGGATTATCTACAGGGGGACAGCTCTGTACTTATTTATATAGTACCATCACTTTCTTTGGATTTATGATTATTTGGATGGAACCTGGCCATATCTTAGGTAAGTGTTGTGGATAAACTTGTATGATAAACTTATCATGTACGCCAGTTGAGACCATTTACCATCTCTATGTGTATAAAACTTTGTAAAACTTACTGGTTTAGGTTTTATCTTGAAGAAGGGTGAAAGTATCATTACAGCTCTTTTTTAATTTCTCCCATATGTTTTGTTTTAAAAGCTTCAGACTTTGGTTGCTATTAGAAGAGATATCTATTAAGGCATCCTGGTATTTTTATAATAAAATGCAGACGTGACTGGAAGTATTTTTGTCATGTCATGTAAATCGTGGTCAGTCCAGTGTTTTTCAGAGGTGGCCATTTTGTTTTCAAATTCCTTTGTACCCGTGCAGCTTTCTAATCTGAATCTAAAAACATACTGCTTAGTCACTTTACCATATAGAAATACATTTTTTCAGAAAGAACATACTCCAAACTTAATTTTAAGCCAGGTTTCAGTGGCAGATCCTGCCTTTTCTGTTCTTAATTATTCTTTTACTTTCAACAGCTTTGGTTCATTTATAACATGACAAGCTGAAACATAGCTTCTAGGTGAGCCTCTAGTTGTTTTTAAACTCCTCCCATGCCCTTTGTTAAAAAACCCTGAAACTTAACATTGTATTAGCAGAGATATGTGTTCAAAGGAACCTGTTATTTCTTTAGCGAAATATAATTCAGAAGTATTTGTTTTACATGTCTTTAAAATCATGGTCAGTCCAGCGTTTTTCAATGGCGGCCATTTTGTTATCAAATTCCCTTGATTCAATATCAGTTTCTAATTATGATGTATTTTGTAACTGTCTATTCACTGCACTATCTACGATTGTTTCCTTGAGAGGAAGCAATTATAACTTAATTTTAAGCCATCTTTCAGTTTTTTAAACGTTATTTGTCATGCAACAGATTAGTTATCTTGTCCCACACCAGGGAGAATGGAAAATATGTATGTCCCTGCCCAAACTTTGCAAGTGCAATTCTACACTTTGTCTGTTATTTTGAAGCCACAAAACAATGATGTACAAATTTAATGGCAAAGCGATCTACCGTTCATCCAATGTTGATACCCCAAAGCTAGTTCAATATATGTCCAGATATCTAACTAACCAGGGTTCATCTCAGTCACTTGATACTGGATTTGGATTAACTGAGGACTTAAAGTATGTTAAAGTTATCCAAGTAATCATATTATTCAGTAAATCAAGTAAATTAAGTATTCAATGAACCTAGATGTTTTCAGTATGCTAGACTGAGAAGTGAGTCTAGCCAGTGCATGCATGTATCTATTTAAGCTGCGGACCTGCTGTCAGTAGCTGCTGAAATCTAGCTATTCTCAACATCCAACTGCATTTGAGGCAGGTTGCATATCCTTCTAATAAACGTTCCTGGGATAGATGGCTTAGATTGTAATTTGAAGGATTGGTGATACATATACAAATGTTCGCATGCTACTCACTTGGACAGTTGTGTAATTCATAACATGCATAATATAGCATGAAATAGTACATCTGTGTTTAAAAAGGAAAAAAATGCACAAAACATAAAAAAATGCTCAGTTGGTTTCCACCCTTTGCACATCAAGGTAATTCAAGCTAAAAATAAGGTTATTGGAATTCAGTCAGTAACAAGCAATCATGTGCTCACTGACCCCCTGGTCACGGAACTCTGACGGACACTGAGCACTGTTACATCGATTTGGAATGTCGTTTTACAAACAAGACTCAGCTTCCTAGTCGAGGGTTGGGAACCTCTTTTACTCGTTTATGCATGACACAATCGCTTTCTGATTTTTTGTATATAACCTTGTAATGGCAGGATTCTCCTTAAAATGTGTGCGATTGAATATAAAAGAAATCCTGTTTTCATACATCTTGCGTCTGTCCATTTCATCTCTCCAAAATCATTTAAGCTCCATTGGTGAAATAAAACATAAGACTTAAAAACAACATATAGTACACGTTTTTTAGCCAGTGGCATGGATGTTTGTACCAGACTGTCCCAAACCCCACATATGATGCCCATGCATAACCGCATTCCCCGGTTAATGGCAATCACTATGACGTAATTAGGTTTATTTGTGCAACTCTGTTTCGATGGTTATAAGGCATGGGACCTCCTTTATTAATGGGCTGTGTTAAAGGCAATACCTGAGGATGCATCCAATGGGATATTGTATCTTCCGGATAGACTTCACACTGGAGCGCTAATGTTGGACGAGTGCATCTCTACATTGTTAAGAGATTGCCCTATGCAGTGAGTGGGTGTTTTGACGTCATCTTGATGACTTGACCATTTTTTCTGCAGTCGATATTGAGATGATGTCAAAGATCATTCTGAAGCCATTGCTGTAAACATACATCATGTTATTATTGACCGAGTCAAGAGTGCCAGAACAGGACTTGCAATGAATATTGCATTGCTGAGGAGAGCAATAATCTAGTTTGATCACTGCAGCTACATTCTCGCTGCTGGCCCTGAGAGCCGCGCTGACGTATGTCTGTCATAGACCATGCGCGTCCACGTCTCAACCGTACGGCCAGCGCCGCTGAACCTCCTCACTGCTCATGTGAAAGGCGTATTCACACATCGTGCCGCATGCCAGCAGGTTAGCCCTACTACCAGCCAGCCAAGACGGCGATACAGTCTTCTGGTGGATTGCTACACGACTAGTATCTCTGCTCCCATGCGTTTAATCACTCTGCATGTTTTTGAAGTTTCGTTCTGTTTCATGGTACGATTTCAAAATTTTACCAAATATGAAGCTTCCGTGCATTATTCGCCATACAGTTATTTGTAATTGCGCAAACTACGATATTTATGAAATTTCGGGTGTGATGCCTTAGTACTATTTGCGATAGCTCATGAGAAAATGCAGTCAAGGTCAAACTGTTAGGAAAATGCCCAATAAGAAAGAAAATAAAAAACAGCTTTAACTATCCAGCGCGCTGAGAAGGCTGCCTAGATGAGATCTGCCCGTGATGATACATAGTCGCTGTGAGGTACCGTTAAAGGTGTTCTGCAGGATAACGCCAGTGAGGAGCAGTAGCCAGCTAGACCATGTGTCGGATACGTCAGAGTCAATGAATGAATGAATGAATCGGTCTCTTATGCTAGTAGGTCTGTCACTTAGGTTTTATTAATTATTGTAAAACATGCATGTAATTTATTTACCTATTTAATACCGAAAAGGCCGGAAACAGATGGAAATTGGGTTGAAAAAGACCAGAAAGGATGTAAGTGGCTTAAGGTGTGCAAGTGGTCTGAAGCTTGAAAACAATAATGGTGGTATAGATAATTTACGGAATATGTAACTGCTGTTAGGTTGAAGTATCCAAAATCAGATAATTTTCATATACAACTCAGATGAATGGGTTATGTTCAAAATTGTCCCAGCAATACATCAACAAATGATTCCAAGCACATCAATGACCCAAGTAGCTTGCGAATCAAGTGATGCCATCCGTGCATCCATGCCCAGGAAACTGGGTGGCAGTAGGGTCGTGTATTATGCACGGGATGCCCACGCATTTAGTGCAGGAATTAAATGCCTGAACTGTACCTGTCTCTCACTACCGCTTAGTTTTGAAACCCGGCTGGGGCAAGTAAGAAAGATGCCAGTGACAGGGGTTAGGCGGTGTTTTTCGCCGGGTACTACGGCTTCCTCTATCACTTAAAATTGGCAAGTCGCGAAAAAGTGACGAAAACCGAAATTCTAAATTCCCACCATTATATGGGTTTATGTTACTGAAATATGTATGATCTAAATTGGACGTGGTGTCACCGTCAATCTTATCAGAAATCACGGTGCATCGGCAGAACCACTTGCATCTGGAAAATGAGAATTGAAACCGGTGAGGCGCTTTAGCGGTTGGTTGAATTAAGATTCCATACCCATTGGACGTCACAAGCATTCAGGTGCTTCTGAAATGATTGTCAAAGAATGATAGACAGTGGAGCTGTTGCGCGAAACAATGCGTTGCCACTGACTGCCCTCAGCTGTCTCTCTCAAGGATGCCCCTAACAGTTTCCCCTTTTCAATTGGCCAGGTTGACTGTGGTTGCGCATTGGTCACAGCAACATGAAGAGTAGCTACGGAACACAACTCCTCCTGCGTTATCAATTGTACTTCCGACTGAGTGAGCCCAGGGACCACCAGTCTGGATCTAGGCTAAACGGAAATCTCGATCAGTGATTGAATGTCATTAAATACTTCTGGTTATGCAAACAATAAGTAGTCAAAAGGGGTTTGATGGTTGTATTTCTCTCCGGAAATTTGTTGTGTACTTATTCCGAAACCTGTGCTTATATAAGACCCAAACTGAAACCTTTTCGTCATAATCATACCCCTGCAGGATAACGGTCAAAGGGACCCCCAGTTTCTTATCACACACAGTAATATTCATTGTAACAAATATATGAAGAGCATCTTGTTTTTATGAACTACACAATAATTGAAAATTCGTCTGATGTTGCTTATTTGAATATAGTGTCATTTGATATAATAACATATGTCAAAGCCGACCACTCTTTCCCTTATAATCAACTGTGAATGTTAAGGTTACCACTGGGAAAAGTAACTAAGGTATATACTACTAAAAGGGCTCGCAAAGGCTTGCAACATTATCAGGTTTTTAGCCCTTTTCTCATTGTCAAATTTCATGATAACACACTTGGATGAATTAACATGCATTTTGAGTATCGAAACATATTTCCTTTAAGTTTGGCAAATTCAGAGAAAAGGGTTTCACATTTTTTCAGTTTAGAGTTTATTGAAAGGTTATGGAATTGGAAATGTGAAAATTGCATGCTTTTTTAAATTTTCAACAACCCTTTTCCAAAGGAATGGCTATGAATTTGAACCGAATAAAAATTTAGAAGAGTATGATACCCTTTCCTCCACATCTGTGAAATTTGAAAGTTCCTGGTTCATAATTGGCGGTAGAAGCATTCAGCATGTTTTTAGTTTTTGTCCTAAAATACTGCATCCTGCTAGAGGGTGCTGTTGTTATGTTGAATATATTTGCCATCAGAAAACCTTTCAGGCAATATATAGCGTCAAATAAAAGCGAGCTAAAGGAAACGCTGAGTTAGATATATCAACCCCATATGCTACCTTACTACCCTATTGTCAAATTGTAATTTTATTCACTTAATAGAAACATATATTTAATATACAGTGCCGACATTTAATTCCTGCACTAAATGCGTGGGCGGCCTGGGCAAAATACATGACTGCATGCCCGATAGCCACCTATTTTCCTGGGCATGGATCCATGGATGACCTCACAACTAAACGTCGTTTTGATTCCCAAACTACGTGGGTCATTGATATGCTTGGCAGAAATATCTTTAAATATTATTCATGGATGTTTATACAACCAGGCGTAGGCGGACGTCCGGTCGACTGGTGCATGAATGAAATGTCTGTACTGTATTCGTGCATTTTAAGAATCAATAGGTTAAGGTTAGCAGGCCAGTAGCAGGTGTAGACCCCAATTTATGTCGAGACCGCAATTTACCAAAACATCCCAAAGAGGGCACTGCTTAACTCAAAAGCTAACATCAAGATATTCCTTTTTCTTTTCACTTTTAGAGAATGTGTTATTGAAGGAACCAATTTGGAAAGTTATGGTCGTGTCAGGAGTGAATGTACGCCATTATCCTCTACTATTCGCGAGAAGAGATGCATATTGTCCATTCAATGTCCTAGATAATTGGCATCACTTAGCAATTGATACCCAAGAGAATAGACTATATTGATACATGTACCTTCAAGTATTTTGTACGATTTCTATTAATGTCAGACCTAAATACAAAATGTGTCTGGAGAGATATATTGATAAGAGCAGAAATGGACTTCTCAGTCTTTCTGTTCAACACATGGAGGTCCATCAGAGGAGATAAGAAATCGTCAAGGTGACATTTAGAGCAAGGTGTTAACTCTTGTCTTGTTGCTCTGTTGTTTTCTTTAATACTAGACAAGACTTGCAGGTGTAGCAAGAGATAATTGGGAACTTTAAAGTAAAGTATATCCTATTTATGCACACACATTTTGAAGCTACTCTTACATCCTGCTATTTTTGTGACGTTTTATGTATTGCTCATCAGAACTATAAGCCAATATATACTCTGTAGTGTAGTCGAATTAAAGCAGAGGGCAGAGGAAAAGCCAACTCCAAAATATCCACATGAGCTAGTTTAAAAGGGAATGGACAGGAAAACTCCAGTGAGTCAAGTCCTCGCTACCAATATCATTTATTACAAAAAAGGAACCCTATAAGTTGATAACCTGAATTCCCGTTTCTCTTAGGTTTGTAATTTCTAAACATTCCTTATATAGTATTGTTTTGCAGGTCTTTTTGTAGTTCACGAATTTCTATATTCTTTAGCACGTTATATTTATTAAGTGCATAAGTCTGACGGATTGTGTCAATTAGCCGTAAAGGAAGCTGAAAATAGTCTACGTGAACCACTGAATAAATTCTGCTCTGAAATAACTGGCGAGTGGTGAAGAAAGTATATCAGAATAATATAGGAACAAAAATGCTAATTCTGAAGGAAATACTCAATGCACATATATTTGTGGCATTCTTTCCTACAAGGCAAGCACACCTAGGACACATACACATTTAGATAAGCCTAATATTATGCTAATCTAATATAATTTTAACAGAAAAACACACGCATGGAAAACGAAGTATTTTCATAAAATCGATTTCTCGCACTCTCATGGCAAGCACACCTTTTATCACCAGAGAAACGTCTGCCTTGTGCACCTGAAATTTAAAAAACAAGTCTAGTTTTATGCTAATCTAATATATTTCCGACAGAAAATCACACGCAGGAATTTTTTTTCTCTCACTAAGTTCCATACCTTTCACAAGGATTGAAGAAATGGTGGTATATTGTAAAATTTGATAATGATATAATGTGAGCACTATTTGAATCATATTTTAATGCGCCCTTTTCCACCTATTTAGTCCACCTATGTAATGTAAATCTGGCGAGCAATTTTTTATTGAGTTGAGCAACATATTTCATTTCTGTTTAAAGGAAATTGTTTTCACAGATGTTCAGTAATAATATCTAAATGTTTGGCGAAGTATTTAGCTTCAGACGTGTTTCTAAAGCTCAGCTTGACCCGCTGCATTTGCCCATAATGCACGGGTCTTGATTAATGCTGAAGCACTTAGAGCACAGTCTCCAGGTACTGCTTGCAATGACTTAAACAAAATGTAATGACAACAACTCTAAGCACAACACTTTATCTAGAAGAGTTTTAGGTCCCAATGTAGACATCCAATAAAGACAACTCTCACTGATTTTGAATTACAATCTTAATCCATCGGACGGGGTCTACATACTGGAACCCTACAGATGGCAAAAGAAGGCATTTCTTCACAAACAGTATTTAAACAAAGATCACATGCAATATATTAGACACTATTCTGTTCATGCATTTGTTAATGTCATAACATCTAAAGTACCCGCAATCACCATGCTCAACTAACTCAAAGATACCATAGTACAGCTTAAGCAAATGAAGGATGCATGGATTGGTAAAAAGGCCATATTAATATCGATTGCAAAAACAAAGAGCTATAATGTCAGGCTTATAGTTGTCACTAGAAAACAGTTCGAAGACAGGTAACGAGGAAAATGGCCCAAAACTCGTAAATTATTGTAATTCCATGGCCCAAAACTCGTAAATTATTGTAATTCCATCACCTTTAAATCAGCACCAATAGTCAAGCCCAACAGCCCACAGTCTGCAATATGCTGCCATCCCCACAACACTATACCAGTGTCATAAGAATACATACCTACATATACCTGCGGACAACATGCAACCAGATCTTAAGATATATGTACAGGTTTTGCGGAAGTGGTATAAGGACAGTATCTCCCCGGACAATATCTCCCTGACAATATCCCCCCGTAAAAATCCCCTCGTTCCAATATTCCACCGGACAAAATCCCCCTAGACAATATCCCCCTCTAGTAAAACATGTTTTGTACTAATAATCTAAATAAAGTTATGTGTTACAATTCATTTACTTTTGATTTAAGAAATTGTAACGGTTATCAAATTACTACCGAAAATAAAACTAGATCTGACCATATTTGTCACAGTTTAATGAGCAAGTCAATGAGCATTTGATGACTAAGCAATAAGCATTGAGTTGAGTACTTAGTTATTTAAGTTGCGCTGTTTAGACTTAAGTATGACTTCAAGACATTATTAATCATATGTTCTATTATAAAGTGTGTGCGTGGGGGGGGGTTGAAATAACGGAATACTTTTTAATGGGGGGAGGGGTTAATTATTCTCTCCCCCCCCCCCCCCCCCCCCCATCGTGACTTCTAAATTTTGGTTTGGAGGGGGGTGCCAAATTTTGAATTATTTTAGCAGGTCCCCCCTCCTCTCAACCTTTGAATCCCTTCAAAGCTGCGAATCTCAATTGTCTAAACATTAGAGCAGACTACCCCCTCCAATCATATATAATTCACTACCAAACTAATTATTCAATATCAATGTCTGACGTTTTTTATTGTTTGTTCTCGGCTACGACCTCTACTTACACTGTTTTAGAGTTTTCTTTTAGAATGTGTTACGAGAGGGGAAATTTGTCCGGGGGGGGGGGGGGGGGGGGGGGGATTGGAACGAGGGATTTGGTCCGGGGGGATTTTGTGCAGGGGGGATATTGTCCGGGGGGACATGGTCCTAGAACCTGCGGAAGTGTCTGAATAACACACACGCCTGCAAATGCGCCATCTTGCCTCCAAATCATCTCTCGTAATCACGTTACACTACAACACTCATTTCACAACATGCCTCTTTGTCATTGTGAATTATTGTTTCCACCAACCAAACATGTTTTGTGTCAATATTGCTTATAGTAATAAGTTAAATAAGTAAGGTGATAGAGGTAAGGAAATATGAAAAACGTCTCGATGAAGCCACAACACATTCAAAATGGCACGACACATAGCAATGAATGAATAGACAAAATTGCAGGCACTTTTAATTCTGACACTGGACGTGCACTGCTTATATTTAATTGATATATCTTAGAAGTACCTGATATAACCGAACATTTGTTTTTTAATGTGCTGCAAGGGTGATCTGTATTTCATTTTACTGGCTTAAATTTACCAGGGACAGTGATCTGTCATCGAGGAGCAACAACGAATGGTTTGTGCCTACTTTTATATTGCCTACGGTGTGCACCGATGGTCTCCTCAATAAGCTATGAAAGGTAATTTTTTTAGGGATTTCCGAGATTATGTTTGGGTACAAAGCAACGTATCTGGTTGTCATGCACCTAAACCGGCCTCTACCAGGGGGCAACACGTGTCACAAGTCTTTTCAAAACTCAAAATTATAGTGTATCATGTATATGACTCTTATGAGCATGTTGCAAGAAAGAGACATCAAAAAACATCAAACGCATAGACAGCAAATCAGGATTACATTTATTTATGACTTCTAAAACCTCCATTAAAACTGCATATGATATTCTTAAGGAAATTACAATAACTATCAAATGTTTATGTGAAGTACTTAAAGAACAAAGGTCAGAATAGATAGAATAAACCCACTTTCTTTTTAAAAACCGTAAATGATGAACAGATATACATACATTTTACAAATGCACATAAAGTGAAGTACATGATCGGAATAATTAATGTGAGAAGATAGAACCTAGCAACACTTGCTAAATGAATATACATATAACATACAGGTAAATTCAAACCTATTGAATACACAGTTATCTATTACTAAAACTCTTCAGGTACATTAAACAGGCTAATGGACCAGTTTACTAATAGCAATATAGACGTCATGGCATTTATTATAAAACTGGACTCATCCTTTTGAATTCTTGCTTACATATTTAATGGTTCCAAATACCTGGAACATGGCACTCTTTCCCATGTTAAATCTATATTTCCTGAACAGTGCACATACCCTGCTTTTATAGGGGCGACACCCTGTGACTAACGACACTAACGGCGCTTATAGCACCCTTTATGTATCTACCAGTTTAAGAAAATTAAAAAAAGTTGAATAAGCCTAGCAACTTGTGTCATTAATTTTGGTCTCTTAAAGTACTGTAAGTAACCTTTTCTTTTAAATTTTATATATTGTTAGACATCAAAATATGACTGATATAAAACAAATAAAAACTAGTAGGGGAAAATATGCATAGTACTACCGAAGGTCAGGAGTACAGATACATAATTTCATTTAAGTATTGAAAGTACTACCCCTTTTCACAATTTCCTGAATGAGTGATGACGGTGTTTCCTAAGGCAGTGTTCTACACCGAGTAAAGCCCTACATTTTGTAAAAGTTTGAAAACGTCACGAGTCAAATGCTACTTTGCTGAAAACCCCCTACTAGGACACATCATTAATTTCACCACCTCTGACGTGGGCCATAGCAATAATCTCACCCCATGGCCCCGCTCAAAGAATCCCAACTTCTGACCTGTAAAAATGCAATGATTGCACCACTCTGGCCTAGGCCACAGCAGTTTCACCACTTCTAACCTAAGCCATGGCAATTAATCTCACCCCCTGGGCCACTGCAATAGTGTTGACCCCTATGATCTGGGCCACCGCAATAGTGTTGACCCCTATGACCTGGGCCACTGCAATATAGTTGACCCCTATGACCTGGACCACCGCAATAGTGTTGACCCCTATGACCTGGGCCACTGCAATATAGTTGACCCCTATGATCTGGGCCACTGCAATAGTGTTGACCCCTATGACCTGGGCCACTGCAATATAGTTGACCCCTATGACCTGGGCCACTGCAATAGTGTCGATCTTCTGGCCTGGGCCACTGCAATACTCTCCCCCCCCTTCCGACCTGGGCCACTGCAATAGTGTTGACCTTCTGGCCTGGGCCACTGCAATAGTGTTGAGGTCTCTGACCCGGGCCACTGTAATATTCTCACCCCCCTTCCGACCTGGGCCACTGCAATAGTGTTCACCCATATGACCTGGGCCACTGTAATATTCTCGACCCCCCCCCCCTCTCTGGCCTGGGCCACTGCCATAGTGTCGACCTTCCGACCTGCGCCACTGAAATAGTGTTGACCTCTCTTCTGGCCTGGACCACAGCAATATTCTCACCCCCCTCCTTCTGACCTGGGTCACTGCAGTAGTGTTGACCACTCTGACCTGGTCCACTGCAATACCCTAACCCCCCCCCTTCCGACCTGGGCCACTGCAATAGTGTCGACCTTCTGACCTGGGCCACTGTAATATTCTCACCCCCCCCCCCCTTCCGACCTGGGCCACTGCAATAGTGTTCACCCATATGACCTGGGCCACTGTAATATTCTCGACCCCCCCCCTTTCTGGCCTGGGCCACTGCAATAGTGTCGACCTTCCAACCTGAGCCACTGCAATACTCTCACCCCCCGCCCCCCTTCTGGCCTGGGCCACTGCAATAGTGTCGACCTTCCAACCTGAGCCACTGCAATACTCTCACCCCCGCCCCCCTTCTGGCCTGAGCCACTGCAATAGTGTTGACCTCTCTTCTGACCTGGGCCACTGCAATATTCTCACCCCCCCCCCCCCTTCTGACCTGGGCCACTGCAATAGTGTTCACCCATTTGACCTGGGCCACTGCTATAGTGTCGACCTTCTGACCTGGGCCACTGCAATAGTGTTGACCTTCTGACCTGGGCCACTGCAATATTCTCACCCCCCCCTTCTGACCTGGGCCACTGCAGTGGTGTTGACCCCTCTGACCTGGGCCACTGCTATAGTGTCGACCTTCTGACCTGGGCCACTGCAATAGTGTTGACCTCCCTGACCTGGGCCACTGCAATATTCTCACCCCCCCCCCTTCTGACCTGGGCCACTGCAATAGTGTTCACCCATATGACCTGGGCCACTGTAATATTCTCACCCCCCCCTCCTTTCTGGCCTGGGCCACTGCCATAGTGTTGACCTTCCGACCTGGGCCACTGCAATAGTGTTGACCTCTGGCCTGGGCCACTGCAATATTCTCACCCCCCCCCCCCCCCTCCTTCTGACCTGGGCCACTGCAATAGTGTTGACCCCTCTGACTTGGGCCACTGCAATAGTGTCGACCTTCTGACCTGGGCCACTGCAATACTCTCACCCCCCTTCTGACCTGGGCCACTGCAATACTCTCACCCCCCACCCCTTCTGGCCTGGACCACTGCAATAGTGTCGACCATCCGACCTGGGCCACTGCAATAGTGTCGACCTTCTGACCTGAGCCACTGCAATACTCTCAGCGCCCTCCCCCCCCCCCCCCCCCCCCCTTCTGACCTGGGCCACTACAATAGTGTCGACCTTCCGACCTGGACCACTGCAATAGTATCGACCTTCTGACCTGGGCCACTACAATATCCTCAACCCCCCCCCCCCCCTATCTGACCTGGGCCATTGCAATATTCTTACACCCCCCCCCCCTTTCTGACCTGGGCCACTGCAATAGTGTTGCCCTTCCGACCTGGGCCACTGCAATTTTCTCATCCCCCAGTTCTGGCAACAATCCCACCAACTCTGATCTGGGCCACTGCAATACTCTCATCCCCCCCCCCCCCCCCTTCTAACCTAGGCCTGTCTAATGCATTGAAATATAGTCACAAATTGCATTATTGCCAAGATGGAGTCAAGCGCTGTCTTTGACTGTACGTTTCTCTCACTACATCCCTACTCCTATTCAGGTCAGGGTGCGCGAGATGAATTCCAAATGATAAGGGCGTGTTAGAGGCCGGTTACTCCGTAACCATGTGCCACTGGGTTGGACACAACAAGTTCCTAAACAGACAAATTTGTAGATCACTGTTCATGTAGAATGCTTTACATTTTACATCACACCTTGTGATGTGAACAGGGAGTTGGCACCTCCCGGGAAACCCTAAGCTGGTGGGCACCCAGCTCCCCTTGTAAAAGAAAAGGGATGTGTGGATCTGTCCATGGATACCTTGCATCTAAATTATCCTTGTGCTCTTCGGATCTGAAGGCTCTGCTCTTTCTCTTTTTCGTCTTTTACCTAGAATAAATATGCTTTGTCAATGTTCTTCAACAATGACAAAGGACCACTTTTTTCTGATGATATTTTCATCCACCGAATAACCTTCGTGTGTCGCTGTGTCTGTAAACACTCATTCATGTATTCATTCCTATACGGTTATATATGTGATTACACAACTACCCTACTTTGTAAATACTCCTAGCATTAAAACGTTATGAACAAGTAGTAAATGATGCCGAATGGGCAAAATATATGTAAAATATTTTTCACCTGTATGAACCAAACTAGGATGAATGAAAATGACATACTTTATGCCATACTTTTATTTTGAAGGAAACAATTTTATTTTGAGAAGAATTTATTAGAATTAAGTATGAGTGATATCACACACGGACACGCCCCCATATTCTTATATCAGCATGTTTAATAACCCATTACTTTCTTCTTCAATGGTGTATCTGTTTGACAAGCTACTTGAATTATTGATACATAGTTTAGGTAGCCCTAAATGTATGGTCGCACGGATATCTTATATATTTTTGCTAATTAAAAGAAATTTCATAGTAACCGCAGGAGAGATACATTCATATAATAAGCTTTTTTGTTATATTTGAAATACACAAAATATGCCTAAGTTTAATAGGGAGATATAACATGTACCTAAATGATATGGCGTTGTTGGCAACCGGGGTTGAAAGGCTGAACATGTACATAAAAGAACAAAGTAAACTTTTCTATTAATTGGTTTCGCGTCCTTGTCCTAGCACTGAGGAATCAGTAACATTCATATATAATATTCAATGTAGCTATATCCTCCGCTTACAATGTAACTGTCAGCAGCGTGCAGATCTAAAAAGGTCAATATACTATAAGGACATGCGCAGACAAGGTGGTTGGTGATGAACAGGACAACTAGGGCTGCTGTTGCTAAAGCAGTTCCTCGTCCGCCCCCCCCCCCCCCCCCCTCCATGGCTGCGGCGGCCGTGGCGGCGGGCAGGCACATGACGTATTTGGCCAGATTCACACGACCCCCTGCTAATCCCCTGCTAGTTACTACACACACACACCCGCAATTCACAGCTGCTAATGCCAATAACGCTTGTATTGATAACACGCTAATGCTTATTTAGATTTCCCTCTACACATCCTCTGATCCAGTTGGCTATTTACCCACTAATGCCCTGCAACAAGCAACATTCGACATTGTGCCGGGGGCAGGGCTTGTCTGTGAGTGTGACATTTGCAAATGTGGTTATGCTGTATTAGATCTGCTGTAAGATGCTATTCGCAGAACATTGATTACGGTCAGGGGCATTCAATGTAGTTAAGCACGAAAACAATTCTCTGTGTGGCTGTATTGCAATTATTGTTTGCAACACGTCATCAGCCTTTATAAATATCACACAAGACATTCAATATTTATGGCATGACGACGTATCGTTATGTTAAATACGAAATATAGAATGAATAAAGATGGAGGATGTCTCGATTGTGATTGGTCAAAAGGTGTCAGACATGCAATCGTTCACGCTAGTTAGATTTAATATCAAACCTTTGAAATGGATATCACCTCTAACTGCGCATAGCCATGATCGATATCACCACTTGGCCAATAATATGATGTATTCAATACTTTCCTTACCATGTGATAAATGTGTTACACCCTAGTAGGGTTGCTTACCGTTAACACGAAACGGTACAATAGCAATACTGATACTGGTGAAACGATACCAGTGGTATTGGTAACAGTGAAACGGTACAATACCAATACTGATACTGGTGAAACAATACCAGTGGTATTGGTAAGAGTGAAACGGTACACTATGGGGCCAAATGGGCCCAAATTGTCAAGTGGCCCTGTATCTCTGGAGTGCATGAACGAAACTTAATGAAATCTGGCCACCAAATAGCTTGCAGACGTACAAAACATTTGAAAAATTAAAATGACATTGATATGACCTCTAATGACCTTGAAATGACCTTTAACTCTGTATTTTCAACATATATGATTTTTGGTCCAAGGTATTGCCCCCTAATAATAAAAAAAATGGAAATTACTCCCCCTTATTATCATAGACATCATACTCTAGTATATATTTTCAAGAAAATCAGTTCAGAAAAAACAACTTTTGAAATTGTTAATGAAGTATGATATGAAAATATTTATTTGCTTTTCTTGCGCCATAACCAGCACCCCAACCAATACCAAACCCACATTATCCGGTTGGGCTCAAGGAGAAGATATCATTAAAAAAAAAGATCACCCCAATATCTGCTTTCATCGCAAAGTTATGTCCTATTTTCGAAATCTGCGATGACCTTTGACCTCAAAAACCCAAGATGGCCGCCCTCGGCGGCCATCTTGGATTTCGAAAATTGGACATATCTTTGCAACGGAAGTCGATATCGGGATGGTCTTTTTTAAAAAATGATATCTGCACTTTTAGCTCTAACTAGTTATTTGATTGTCATCTTGGTAGAGCTTACATGTCTGGCAGTAGAAAAGAAAATGCATATGTTAATTTCGACCTTCACAAAGTTTTTCATTTTTGAACTTTTTGTGTCAATTATTTTGTAAATGTATTCTATAGTGCCTTGCTCAAAATCGTATGAGAGCAGATTTTTCATTTTCAGACAATTTTGGGCAGAAAATGTGATTGAAAGAGGGATATGCTGAGAAAAAAATGTTTTCTTATGTTATTCAAGGTCATCCAAGGTCAATCAAGGTCATTTGGGTTTATTAATTTTTTTGGATCCCTATTGGCTATCATGTGGTCAAAAATGATGAGAATATGAAAATGTCTTACAAAGATATGCCCACATATGCTCTCAACTTGGCAATTTGGGCCCATTTGGCTCCACAGTGGTACGTCTGATTTCCGTGGCCTGATCGCCTTTGTTATGAGTTTCAACTGCTAACACGTGTGGTTCTATTCCTCAATTCTATGACAAGCATCAATTGTAGAATTGGGTAACAGAATCAATGATTGCGACGAACATTGACGAAGTTCACCGAAGCAAATAAGCGCCACCACGCACTATGTAACTTTGATGCTACCGCCAAATGCTATTCCAGACAGCGTCTGAAACTCTTTCGGCCGGAATTTGTATAAAGGAAACAGTGCCTTTTAGCACCGGTTCTCAATGAAATGGTTAAATACTGGTCTTTTTCAAAACGAATCTCGGTACCTAACGGTACCTCAGAGTACCGGTATGCAACCCTATATCCTAGTAGAACATTTGTCCGGCTTACTATCCACCTTAAGTCATTAGTATCAACGGCCCCCTAATTGGAACCCCCAAATACATTTAAAAAAAAAAGGATCTTGACCTCATCTACAATCGCTTTTCAAAAGGACCAACGTACAATTATTTTGAATTTTAAATAGGCCGGAATAAACTCTTTCATTGATTGTGATTGCCCCCTAATTGGAACCCCCAAATACATTTTTAAAAAAAAGCATCTTGACCTCATCTATAATCGCTTTTCAAAAGGACCAACGTACAATTATTTCGAATTTTAAATAGGCCGGAATAAACTCTTTCATTGATTGTGATTGCCGGTAGCTTGCTTCCAATTCTGACAAAGTTACTGGGCACTACATATGTTTTTGAAGTTAGAGATTTAGTAAGGATGTTATGTCCTAATAACCACCGAGAACAAGCCAAGCAACACCTGTCCCTAACTCCCTATAACACAAATTCAGATAAACTTTATATTTCACCATTATTTTATTCCAAACAATAGATATTCAATAATGAATTACAAACTCATGTTGAAAGCCATGCATTGTACTGGACGGCCGAGTGTCACGAACAGTTGGTGGATGGATGGGAATTCAGAGATGGACCAGGATGAATCTTGGTTGCAAACGTTGGATGCATGGTGCCGTTTACCTCAAATTTGAAATTATGTCTGTATCTGAAATAGCGTGTCTCATAACGGTGTGCCTTTCCTCAACGCCTGGGTAAGGACTGATTGGCAACCACGACGAAGATGAGCATGCCTACTTTATGAATATCCACGTGAATTGTGACCCTACATTATAGTGGTACAGTTGCTGAAAGAACATACACTTTTTTAAACTATTGTGTATTTGTCTATTAAAAGTTAGTTCTGTTGTAAGAAATTCCACTTCTCCTGCATTAGAATACCTTGCCGACCTATCATGACGTGTCTGGGTGAAAGGGCATGCATGTTTCTGCGGGCATCGTAAATAACGTGATAATTCACCCTTTGTAAGTTATTGAAACATAGATGATGAGGATCTCTTTATTATTAGTACTTCAGTTTATGCAATACATTAAGTAAGGCCTAACTGCAGGGTAATATAAAGACAATGGAACTTTGACGACAAACAGTTTATTCGAATGAAACACGGTATTCAAGTTTCGTTGCGCGGTAGCGAATGTTCTTTAGTGTAGTAGTGAAGAAACGATAGTGCCGCACTTTGTCCTTGCTGAAAGAGTGTAATATTTGAATGAAAACACATTTACTATGAAAAGAAGGAAACAGAAAAATGCTATAGCTTTATTTTCATTTATAGCTTAAATCTCTCCTCAGATTTCGACACAAAGAACTAAATACACAATGCTACATAGGTTGGTTTGTGATTTCGTAAAAACAGTTACGCAATAAGGGGACTGCACCTTGGCATCTTTATATATAAGGATCCGCTTGAAGCATGAAGGGATAATTGCGATACACTAACTGTTAGTTCATGCTGATGTCGATTACAACTTACATTGATGAGGAATGTGACGTCGTCGGGCTGCATGTCGAAGTCGACGGTGTCCAGGTAGTCCGTGTTGATGCCCACCGTGCGCGCTGCGTCCCGCGGCTACACCAAGGCAGAACACGTACAGGTCAGAGAAGGCATACAGCCAGATAAGCATCTTGCTGCTCGCATTGTATAGTTACGTAGTGTTTGTTCGTGCTTACAATGGATCTTAACAACAACACTCAAAGTGAATGATACCGACCAAAGATGGATCCATATCTCGGCGAGTTTCTTTATATTCTAGAAAATAGATATCACACTTCCTTTATTTCATTTATTTTACAAACTTTACTTTCATTTTTTGATTTCATTTCAAATGATAATGGTTTTTGAATTAAGCGTGGTGCTTACCTGTCCCGCGAGCTTGCGGCCGTGTGCGGCCAGCATGTCTTTGAGGGTGAGCAGCAGGTCGCCCAGGCCGTTGACCTCGCGGCGGGGGTTGCCCAGGAAGTGGCTCTGGAGAGAGATGCCATTCCTCTGCACGAAGTGGACCAGTTCATGGTACGTGATCTGCCGTAGAAACAAGTGCAAACATTGTATTCGGCAGATATAACACGATGCAGGTTTCTATTAGGCATGTACACCATAGATGGGTTCCTCGAGGATTCATTTCCAAATATAAAGTGCCAGCTGCAAATCGGGAAAAATGGGTCTAAGCTCTAAACTAATGTTACGTATGTAATTGCCTTAGATTGAACATAGGGTATCAGATAAAATAAGTACATTCTTTTAGTTACTATTATGGTATACTTTCCATCATTTTATAACCAGTGATACAAAAAGTATTGATCTTTCCTTTCTGTGTAAACATCTACAGTGCAGACATTTAATTCTTAAACCAGATGACCGGAAGTCCGCCATTGTTTGGTTGTACAAACACCCATGGATAACATGTCAAAAATAAGCCAAGTACACCAATAAACCATTTAGCTTGCGAATCAAATGAACGTTCAGTTAAGGTGGAGAACTGAAGAAAAATTCACATATATCATACAATAAAATTAAGAGACTTGGATAGAATATTTGGAAATCCATCGTTTGAGAATATAATTAATCTGATGATCATCAACACCAAAACGTTTATTTATAAAACAAATTATCTGAAATAGAAATGAAGTTTGACCGATCTATAATGAAACGTGGGGAAATATACAATGAGTCGAAATGAAGACTGGTGATGGAAAAAACTGTATGTCATGAAAAGTAATTGCACAAAATTAAACTGTTCAGGTGTACATTATTTGCGTGCATTGCTACTCTAAAAAATGCGGCAAAATGAAATGACGAGAGAGAGAGAGAGAGAGAGAGAGAGAGAGAGAGAGAGAGAAAGAGAGAGAGAGAGAGCAGTTCTGTTTGCTGTCAGAGTCACGGTGTCGGAGCAGAGGAAACAGCATACTGAGTGAAAACATGCAATCGGATCCTCCCATGCCCAGACAGAGAGGGAGGCTATAATCAAATTTATCTATTTTGCTGGAAAAAGCCTCCGCTCTGATACCATCAACGGAAGGAAGACATCTGCTGAATATGCTAGACGTTTTGGTATCCATCCCAAGGTGATCCGGCTACTCCCCATCTGAAAGGTAGCCGGCGCTGCCTTACAAAACACGTGCAACACCGGAAATGGCCAGTTCTCGTGGGAAGCTGGCTTAATTGTGCATTAATTGCCAATGCGGGAAGTGTAATCAAAGCACGGGGCTCAACGCAATTGTTCTTAGAGATAAGCACGCTCTTATACCTCTTTCAGCGTATCATATTGGCATGTGAATCCGAATGTTGGGTATCCGATGGAAAGAATAGGGCGTTGGCGACACGACTGACCATTGTGAGTGATACGACGGATAATGTGATTCAAATACAATTTGATTAAGGTTTCGCTGGTTAGGATTATTCTTTGATTAAGATGTAATTCATATTTCCCCTGGTGAAACTTGTATGGAAGTACATCGTTGTTTAATGCCGACAGTGCCGGCGAATGATGATGTTCACTAAAGCCGCTAACTCACTCTTGCTCCTAAACTAAGTCGGAGACATAACCAACTTTTCGCCCAATCCACAGTGCGCAAGCTACGTATGACGTTACAGGCTCGAGATCTGACGTCTCAAATGCTAACTGAAAACTGCATAGGAATGTAGTGGAAATTCATTTCAGGGAATGAATGGATATTTGCAATGCTCTGGTATTTGTTGGAAATTTATTTCTCCCTACAAACCCCCCAACCCCCCGAAAAATAGCTTAGATGCTATTTTCTTAAAATCTCAAATGTTCTTATAACACATGATTGATACGAGAAATAATTTACATAATACAAAGACTAATCGGGCTGTAACATGGGTTGTCGAGGCCCGGGACAACCAAATTGGAACACAACCTGTTTCGAATCCAGCTTTTTGAAAAGCATATGACTACTGAACAGGTATTTAACCCGTCATGTGAGACTGCTGGTATTCTAAAGTGTAACATATAATCACGTTTTACCAAAAATGTCTAATGCAGTGATAAGAAAAAAAGAGATATGGTAGAAAATAGGTAAAAAATGAGCTTGAAGTTACTGATGTGCGTGGAAGACGATCTACAATTTTATCACTTGTAACAGATATATATCAAAACACGTAACGGTACACAGACCCCAGTGCCCATGCCACAACACAGAAACAAGGAATACGCCCATGTCACAGCCTAAATAACACTCATTCCAGTCCTCCAACTCATTTCAATGCTGCCCAGAACTGATACTGCACCAGCAGCACACGCGCTACACCCCTCCTCCTCCTCCTCCTCCACCGTGAAGTGCTCGGCCCACACACACCACCAACCTACCTTGCCATCCCCGTTTAGATCTAAACACTCAAAGGCTTGCTCCGCCGTCATGTTGTCGCCGAACAGGAGAACAATGTCGTCCGCAGAAAACTGGCTTGTCTACAAGGTCAAGAACAATACTTTACGCTTCGAGACGATTTCCGTATCTTGCCATGACGCAGCATGTTGAACAAAGGGAGCATACTTCTCATGTACCTTATCATTTTTTGAAGCTGGGCTTTGGAAAAAAGTCTACTGCAATGAGCATATCACATTGTGCCGATAGGTAAAAGATGGTCTCGTTTTACAATGAGACCAATTGCTGAGATGGTTATTCCAAGAACGTGATGACGTAAATGTCGCGTCGTGAGGTACCGATTGAAGAGATTTAAATGTCTTCAGGTGCGTGTTTGTTTTAGATGGTGAAGAAATATTGGAATATGTCAATGAGTCTTTAAGGCAGCTTATGGGATTGGGTTCTTTGATTCAGTTTTTCTTCTATTCTGCTTTTATTTGACTTTCTGCGTATATGAAATATATATTGTCTAAACATTCGTCTGATGAGGAAAACAATAAACATCGCATCTTTGTGTGCAAAGCCTGTAGGAGGTCCTTTGATAGTTGGCGTGTTCGTTGACCGTCTAAATAGGCACTCTTGGTTCGATTATTGGGAAGAAAGGGTTAGGCTATAATGGATTTGACACTCACATAATTCTATATTCACAAACTGGCCCCATAAGTGGTCTAAATGCACAACTTACATGGTAATGACATTTATAGTGTTGATTATATACAATTATTATGGTATATCCTTAATATTCTAATGGAGGTGTTGGGATATGTCTACTGACCTTTGAGAATGCTAGTTGTAACTCGGTTACGTCAATGACATCGTTACAATCCAGGTTGGATTCTGCAATGACCTGAAAGTAAAATCCCTGTGACGTGAGAAAGCGGTAGGCCTCGGGTATGGAATGCCAAATCTATATCTTGATATACCATGTTTTGGCAAATGCTGTCAGGTTTATTGAATTTCAGCCATGGTTTTTGACAAATGCTTCCATGTTTATTGAACTTTCGCCATGTATACTTAGTTTCGTCCATGTCCAGTGCAGACATTCAGTCCCTGCACTAAAGCAATGTGTAGCCCTTTTGTCATGAATAATAAAGAATGGAGCAAACGTTTAGACTAACGAGTTGAGCCTGAGTTACAACTGTTCTAGGAACGGAAATCATTCAACCCTTGAAATGGGAATTCAAAAAAAGTTTTAAAAATTTCAAAACCTATTGGATGCTCTAGAACATAGGACAACTAGAGAGAACAATCCAGGAATTGTGCGAATTCAAAGACGAATATAGCAATACCTCAATTCATGCCATTTCGTGGTATGTTCTCGTCAGAATACATGTAGGGGAAAGGGGTATACATAAGACAGACGAGATAGTCACATGGCATATTTAGGAATCTCCCAATATATCTTGGACATTGTCTAACCATGTAACATTTCAAGTCTTGACATTGTCTTGAACAGATATCCTAAATGTGTGACATGGGAAGTAGGTTACTAGTTTAGGTTCAGAGACACTAAATGAACTGATCTAGGACATAACTTTTATCTTGGTTGGCGGAAAGGTCTTGGCCAAATTTTTGAACATATCAAAGAAATGGCCATGACGTTTAGGTTATAGGACACCAACTAGGAAAACCAAGATAAATGCAGAACATATCTAAGAAGTACCTAGTATGTACCTACGACTTTGAACAGACGTGGACAATCCAATGTATTCTGCACTGCCTTGAGTAAATACCCTGAATGTGTGACATCGGGCTTGCCTGCATGGTCAAATGACACTCTACGGTAATCCACCCACTCTCCCTTCCGCTGTTTTATAATTCACAAATCTAATCTTTATTTGCAATCTGTACATTTTAAATTCTAATCATAATACATAGTTTGGGCCTTCACGTAGACAATAGTGTACTTACCGTTAGGAACTTATTAACTGCCTTCCCAATCTTTTCGTGAGTAGCACGCGCTCTCGCCTTTGCTCTCATCTGAGAGGTTCGTAACCTTCAAAAAATGAATGCAGGCAATCAGCGATAGTATTCGTTATCCTTGCTGTGAAAATGGTATACGGCAAGATGTGTGCGAGAAGCCACGACAGCTGTCATCGCAGGAAGCCGTTAAGCCTTCCTCAACAAATTTATCATCAGTCCCCACCCCCACCTCCACATGAATATTGAATTACGTTAAGCACAACAAGTTCTAAGTTCAAGGTTCTTGCAGCGGACGTCCAAGAAAATTCTTCGTCAGACTCCACTCTTCAGAGCAATCGGCATGAATATCTCAATTGGGCTCATGCTTTACATACCTAAATCAGTCTTAATAACTGCAATCTTATTATCCAGATATACACCATGTCGGCAGACTAGAATGCGCAAATAGTGTTTTAAACACCATAAACAATTTCTAGCGGTGATACGATATAGCAACATCCTGCAGCGGGGAGTGTGGTTTACCTAACGACTGTTTTTTCTCCCAGGCGCTGGTGCACCTCCAAGGCAGGCGAGGGTTCCTCTCCCACACCCACATAGATGACTTTGGGGGCGCGGAGGGAAACGAGCCCAAGGATGCTCAAGCACTGACCGCCTTGCAAGACATCATGCACGAACTCGGCATGGTCCAGGCAGACGCGAAAATATGCGCTCCTTCCCAAATCATGGTCTGGCTAGGCATCTTTTTCAACACTAAGGAGATGTACATGGCCATTCAAGAAGAAAAGATGGGAGAAATAATGTTGTGCTTGGAGGGGTGGAGGGGTAGAACGAGGGCCACTAGAAAGGAGCTACAGTAGCTCCTAGGTCTACTAAATGTCGTAGCGAGCGTGGCTCCCCCAGTCAGGTTGTTCACTAACAGAATGCTAGATGACCTCCGGGAGTCCACGCCCGCGGGAGCATCCTCGCTCTCTTACCAGTTCAAACAAGACGTGAAGTTTTTCTTGGAGTTACTCCCTATTTTCAATGGGAAGAAAATCATGGCCAAGCGTATCATTTTCTACCAACAACAGGTCGAGCTGGACGCCTGCCTCACAGGCTATAGGGCAGTCGCGGGCAACCAGTTTTACGCCATACAATTCCCACAGGGAATAGTTGACAAGGGACACTCCATAGCACATCTGGAGTTATTGAATAGTGTCACAGTGAAGATCTGGGCGGAGCGGTGGTCTGGATGGTCGATCCAAATCTATTGTGATGATTTAAATTCAGTGTGCGTCCTACAGTCCGGCAGGTCGCGTGACCAGTTCATGCGAGCCTGCGCCAGGGAAATATTTCTCCATTCGGCGGCCGCGGACATCGACATTCAGGTCTGTCACCGGCCCGGGCTGTACATGATATAGGCAGACGCCCTTTCCAGGGAGCACACGCATCCCAAGTATGCGCAATTTGTGTGCGATGACCCCCACCTCCGCTCGGCCCAGAGAATCACTATCCCACAGAATTCTTTCGAAATAAAGAACAATCTTTAGCCTCGCCCCCTTTAACTAACCAGCTACCTAACCCATCTCTTTATATTACAGGTCTTTCAGGGTTGCAGCGGAGAGCACGACGTAGGCAGTCACAGGCTTTCGCGAAGGGTACTGTAGCTAATCACTTCTCCCACTTGTGCCTTTTCTTCCACAGTTTTCTACAGGCTGCCAGATTTCCCCGCTTCTCAGAACACCCTGCTAGTTTTCCTGGAGTTTCTAACCCTTTCCTACGCTTCACCCAAGGGAGTTTCTATCCATCCATCAAAGGGCCCTGCTTGCCCAGTCAGGACAGCGAAACACCTCCTTGAGCTCGCGAGGCAGCGCGGTTCCCCCCTTTCTTCCCCTCTTTTCGCGCAGTTTACTTCGCCCACGGGGGGGGGGGGGGGGGGGGGGGGGGGGGGGGGGAAGGGAACCAGACTTTTGTACAGGCGCAGGCGATGAGGTTCCTGGGGCAGCTCCTCGGGTCCTTGGGTTTCCCTCCCACAGCTTTCACCTTTCACTCTTTCAGGGGAGGGGGGGGGGGGGGTGCTCCCTTGCGTTCGAGAGAGGGGCTCAAGAATCCGACCTAGCATTGCACGGCGACTGGAGGAGCAGTGCGATCCGCAGTTATTAGCCAGCCGCCTTAGCCATGGAACGGGTGGCGTCCCTTCTTGCAGCAGCCCCCCGGCCTCTTTCCCCTCTTACTAACTTCTGCCACAATTAACCACACTTACTATGTTTGCCGCAGTTGAATACGGGAGCGCACAAATGGTCAGAGCACACGGTCCCACTCTTATCTTCCAAACACCGTTGCGCCGAATTGGGCCCTCCCGTCACAGCATTCTGATAACTTGCATCATAGTACGGTTAGGCGGAGCCGACGCAGCAAAGCACCTCTTTCTGGTATATGCACAAGCTCGATGTGTTGGCCTCGGTTCCGCAGTGTTTACGCGATTTAGTAATGCATGTAGTCTTCAAGTGTGTAAGCAGTTATTTGCAGGAATTGGTAGTTAAGTACTGTTACAGAAAATATGGTAGTTATGTATTGTTACTTTGTATCATTTGTTTGATACATTGTATCGGTTTGTTTTCTTAATAAATCTTGTTGGTATACCAGCTCGAGTCTCCTTGCTAGTAATGCAGGAATTAATGAAATTTGAATCGAGTACAGACACAAGTGAGTGACATACTAGACGCATCAAATATTGTAAGGAAACAAAATAGACTCTTGAGAGGCTTACACAGTGGGGAAACTAGCACAGTTTCTCATATTATTGCAATAAAACTACGTCAGACGAGTACTGGAACAGGTGGCTTAGACTAGAGAAGTCATGTACAAGTTACCACCGTCATCAACAATACAATTTACCCTGAACGCATCATAGGACATTGGCAAAGTCAGCCAATCCAAGAGACATTCGCTTAAGACCAAGTATGAGCTGTAGTTGGAAGGTCAGTTGCCAGAAAGTGGTTAGTTTACAAAGAATATACACGGAAAATACGAAGCACTAGCGCACTTTAGGTCGGTGCAATAGGTAGCGATTTCCCGAAAACGTGTGGTTCAAGGAATATGATATTCTACCGAGCAAGTCTTGTGTCAGGTCGTGTAGCTTGCGGCGCATCATCGCGGTCCATCAACATGTCTTTGAATGGGTCATCGCTAGAATCTCTGCTACCATACTGAAATATCAACACACAACTTAAATATATTTCAGCAATGAGTATGGCCTAGACCAAACAGTTATTCTGTCTCGACACACGACCACAGAACGTACCACAAGCGGAGATATAGGAAGGGAGGGAGATAATGTATTACCGGTACTGCGCACTAAACTTTTCTAAAAAGGTTAAGACTGCCTTAAGAACTCTGTAAGGTGTTTTGCTAATCCTATTCGATGCTAGGAGAAATGCTGAACCGGTAAGTACGGTTCAGGTCTGAAATCACAGATGATTACAGTAACACACATGCAAATAAACTTTTATCAATTTTGACATGTACCTTTTTGGATACTGTGACCATTACGCATGGTAATATAAATGACATATAAATGTGATTTCCCTATACGAACTTGACTATTCATAATCGAACGAGTTGGCATTTGGCTTAAATCAGACTTTAACAGTTATCTAAGCATTTGGCATTTCATGAAAATTATCATTTCATTAACCTTAATCTTGTCAACCAGCATCAACGTAATGTGCACATGCTGATACAAGGCATTTCACCGTTGGTTTATACCCGGCGTTAGGATTACAGTGCAGCAAGAGAGTTGACCCTAATGACTGTGCAAATTTACCTATGATTTAGAGAGCTTGGTAAATACAAACCATTTTCAATTACTGACTTATCAGATTTCAACATACAACACGTTTCTGAACTTTTACGATCGGAACCCACATGTTTGGATTTGGAAGTTTCACCAATCAGCAATAGGTGGCACCTGCGACTTGCGCTGTCACCGTAAGTTTTTAAATGTGTATTTGGCTTTTGTAATGCTGAACCGGTAAGTACGGTTCAGGTCTGAAATCACAGATGATTACAGTAACACACATGCTAATAAACTTTTATCAATTTTGACATGTACCTTTTTGGATACTGTGACCATTACGCATGGTAATATAAATGAAATATAAATGTGATTTCCCTATACGAACTTGACTATTCATTATCGAACGAGTTGGCATTTGGCTTGAATCCGACTTTAACAGTTATCATACGCTGTCACCGTAAGTTTTTAAATGTGTGTTTGGCTTTTGTAATAACTTATCGTGTTGACATTGCAAAGTAATAATCTCGTTGACGCATGCTTATTATTGTTATATGCGTAATTACGCAAATAATTCCCTCGAAGCCGAATTGGCCAAATAGAATAAGCATCGCTAATTTCTCCGTAAGCATTACATCCCAACCCTTAGAAATACTACTCATTGATAAGAATAATAAGAGGAGAAGCTCTACTAGCATTAGCCAGCGATGGGCGCATGTTTTGCCCGTCGTTGTCATGGCTGATTGGAATGGAATTTGTTATGAACCTACCAGGTAGAAACCAATAGTCTTGTCGTTATGGGAGCCGAATCTTTCACTCGTGTCGCACACTTTGCTCATATCCGGCATAGCAGTCAGAATCCTCATAAAACTGTCCTCTTTCTCCATGGACAGCCACCAACCTGAAATGGTAACAACATGTAGTACATGGTTTACAAAATGAGACTCATAGATAACAATGTTATTTGCCCTAATTGATAGTAGAAAATAATTATAGATTGACAATTAGCGATATACATGCAATGAAAACTATATTGTAGAAACAAACAGACTTACGTCCGAGGAGAGAGTAGATGGTGTAAATGTTCACAGTTCTGACGCAGTATATAGTCGATATTCTAACCCCCGTCGGAATAGTGTTAACTTCCACGAGCGTGTATTTCAGACACATTAGGCTTTCAGACTCCTTCTATTTCCTGGCCTGACAGCTTGAATATGACGCTGATTCACAGATAAATATCCTTAGGTTATTGTGATAGGACCTTCACACATAAACACTACTAAGACCAAGCGATAGGCTTAAGTAATTACTCTCTATTTTCTATGGAACAGAAATCTATAATGTTACCATCGTAACAATGAAGTGGGTAGTTGCAGAGTATGCCGCCGTCAATATAGAGATCATCTGTTGAACCTTGGCTCACAACAACCGCTGGATGGCAAGAGAGGAATGGATTAATCACAATGTCATCAATGCCGACTAAATGTATTAATAGTTTGTAATCACTTAGAGTATTATGATTTAAGAATTCATTAGTTGAACAAATCGTATCGTCCGTTACCGTTAGGTTCAAAGTAAAACATATACTACCATAAAGCTATACATACATGTAGAACGTTCAAAATGTACCAATGTATTGTTTGTTTTCTTGTGAATTACCACTGTATTATATCGTACCTGAAGTGGATATGGACATCCTGACGGCCAGTCGTACCGGCATATCGGGAGTAGTCTTTGGATGACAGTATTCAGTAGCTAGCCTGTTGACATTGGTCACAACAATGCAAAGCTCCTTACCAGTTTGTTCGTATAACTGAAAGAAAAAATATAAATAAGTGCTGTACATAATTCATGCAATACGGGTATACCTCACAGTTTTCCCCACAGTAGAATCAAACTGATTCTCTAACAAAGTCAAGAACTAGAGAAACATTTTATATTTATATCTACAGGCGCATGAACATATGAGTAGTCAGACAGGTGATTCGTTACAACAAACATTTATCAGCAATAAGCAGAAAATAAATTATAAATAATTCATGCCTCTATAAACGTGGTATCCACATCGCCTGTTTTGGCTTTGATCCACTCTCCAAAGATCTTTAGGCATCGCTCTCCAGGGTTCCATCCGTACCCTCCCAGCAGTCCTGGCAGCAGACTCAGGTAGCCCAACGAGTGGTCTGAGAAAGGGCGAATGTAACATGTTAAAGGCAAGTATAAGGGGAATTGAGGATGACTGAAATCTTGCAGTGTTCATAACTAGACAAGTGCCCTACAGATGCAGCACAGTATGCTCAACAGGATGGGAACGAGGGCCTGCTCTGACGGCCGTGTGGTCTAAGGCGCCGCCACTGACCGCACGCTGTCTTTCACCTCTGCCTGGGTTCGAATCCCGGCCTGGGCATGTGGGAAAGTTGCCAGAGACTTGGGGTTAGGCGGTGGTTTTCGCCGGGTACTCCGGTTTCCTCCACTACTTACAACTGGCTAGTCACGAATTAGCCATAATTGGCATAAATGTGACGAAAAACAAAATTCCAAATTCCAAGGATGGGAACTGTGTTGGGACAAATTGATAACAACAGAAAAGAACGTGCATATTAAACGTTCAGAAAATAGTGTTTCAAACAGTTGTAGCGACCGGTGAAGCCCTGTCCACATTGAGTGTCCCCTTTCAACAGCAACCTCTTGGCCTTTAACTGATTTCAGAATATATCGAGGCAATGAGTAAGAAAGTATGATTTATCGACAATCAATTGATGGCAATTGATACACAGTGCCAACATTTAACTCCTGCGCTAAATACATATGCAGTCCGGGTGAGACACACAACTACACATCCGATTGCGACTCAGTTTTCTGGGCATGGATGTATGGATCACCTCACAACTGAACGCTTTGATTCGCAAGCTACACGGTTCATCGATGTGCTTGGCTTTTTTTGAGATGTTATCCATGGGTGTTTGTACAACCAGGCACTGGAAGACAACCGTTTGCCTGGTGTAGGAGTTGAATGTCTGCACTGTATTTAACCAACAGTGGCGAAGAATCAGGGATAAAGCTTGCAGTTTAATGGTGAAACATATGAGTAGTGTTATTATTATATTGGATAAAAGAGTTTTGTGGTGAAGCTTACCTGTGAAGACTAGGGAGAGTGTGTTTGCGCTCAGCTGTTGGAGCTGGTCACACGTGTACCCAAGGGCTAGCAAGGCTGCTGTGATAGCTCCCGTGCTGGCGCCTGAGAAACGCCTCATCCCAGCCAGTATGCCTACCCTCTCCAGGACCTAGTCAGAAAATAACATCCTCAGTATTATATATTATTATTTCCTAAGTCCTGCCTATATTTCTATCTTTCTCAGTTTCTCCAAAACTTATGTCTTTATTATTAAAGTATATTCTTAACAATAAAACCAAATGTACATAGAAGACAATAATATCATGTTATGCGCTGAAAATATAGAGTTCAACAGTAGTAAACGACCTGCTGTGCCCTGATGTTTTAACAGTACTTAGTATACGCATTTCTCGCATACATTTATGACATGTCTTTAAAAGGTAATATGATTTATACCTGAGCGTATTCCATTTGTGGAATATTCAATAGTAGCCCAATAGCCACTACAATTTCCATGGTAACTAGGGGGTAATATACTTTGAAGGCAAGACAGGTGATTCCTTTAAATCAAGACAGGTGAAGAAAACGCTCAATGAAATTAGAAGAATATTGGGCTTACAAGGAAATGAGAATGTATCACCATGGATTTGGAAAATCCTAATATGAAAATATGTTTATTGTTTGTACCATACATTTGCACCTTAGTTACTCTTGTGATAATTGATATTCAACTTTCATGACTGTCCCCCAAGTGGGTGCATATGAAAGCGCATGGATTATCTGAATTGAATACATTTCTTGAGCAATAAAATCATCTGCTTTGCAGATAATTTAAAAAAGACTAAACTTATGGGTGTAAACAACAATGATCCATTCATAAGATGCAGAGAGGGGGTTGAAGTCATTGTTTGATGTATGTATACATTGTCCTGAGATTATGCAACTGTGGTTGTATCGAAAGATGGACCCAAAGTGTATATAAAAGCCACCTTACATTATGAAATAAGAACATTATTGTGGGCAATATATATAAATGAGAAAGTACACTTTTTTATGCACTCTACTCTCTTTGGGAAAGCAAGTTGCTATGCCTGCAGATCGTTGATTTATAGTTCCTGATGATGTATAGATATCTATCAGTATGAGGACAAAATGGTATTAAATAATTTGTATTACTACCAATTAGGCCTGATACTTCTCATATATTTGGAGTTCCCACCAATGATTCTAGATGGATATCTTTGTCAAAAGTTGCTTTTCTTTTTCTTTTCTATTCAAAATCTTCCTCATCGATTTTTTTATATTGAAACAGTTTGGTACGGCATTTTCATAAGATTATTTTCTATATATGATTAATATTCACATACTGGACTTGGATAACATACTTATATACATGTATAGATGCTGAGAATATATGACCATAGGATAGAATGCCACTTCTATCATCTATCTTCAGATGTCGATGGAAAAAACCTTTAATAGTTGTTCCTAGTCTTCACAACTTTGATGTAATAGCGGACCAGCTACTAATGTTTTGCGCACCTGCTACGTGTTTCTCGGTGTAGTACCTACCCTCAAGGCTCCCATGTAGGCAACACCTTTTACTCCTCCGCCTTCCAAGACCAGATTCTCAAAAGGGTAGACGTAAGACTTGAGCTTGGAGATGTCTTCCTGGTCCTCCAACAGTAAATCTGGCCTCCAGCAAATGCTATCCGTGGAAGCTTGTCCAGGGGTCTGAGTTTCCTCTGACACCTGCTCCATCTCGCTCAGCTGCTTAGCTGAAAACATCATGAATAGGCAGAGGAACATGGTAACGCTTCTTAATATCTGTTATGAACAGTCGAAACTTTGTTGCTTTTTAATTTGTTAGTATACGATATAGTTTGAAAAAAACTAAGAACGACGACGACAGAGTATTGAGTCATCTTACCCGTTTTGCTTGCACACAGTGTGAACGTCAAATTTACAATACTGGTGCAAGTATTCTTTTGTCGTAGCAGTTTTTTCTGGTAATTTTATAGTGCCAAAGTCCAAAAAGGAATGCTTCACAAAAGGCTGCAGGCCCATGTCGTCACTGGCTACTGGTACAAACAACCCCCTAATGTGCTGTCACGGCTGCTGTCCCACTGCTAGTTGTAACGGAGAGAGCAGACATTTCTCTAGCACCCAAGTATTCTACACATCATATTGCTTTTCTCTGCTAAATATTTGGTCCTTTTCTCAATAACCATAATGAGAATTAACTGTTTCTATACCTTTGCTGCTACCATTTCCTCAACATTTTCTTAACCCAATAATTCTTTAGAGTTCCTACAGTAATTGTTGACTAGATCTAAAATACTTTTGACAATAACTTTGGAATTGAGAATGATTTTATAAGATATTTAAAGGAAGGTTGTTGATAATGTCCTGATTGACATTACTCTATCAAGTATTTTCCTAACCATCCTTTTGCCTACAAGATTTTATCAAAATTGTTGGGCTGCTTTCGGCCGCTGTGAGCTCTAACGGGATTTACCTCAGTACAGTGGCAACTGCAGCCTATCACAGGGATCATGTTTGGCTTTCTCAAACCATTGGTTATGCTGCCACAATTATTTTCTGAAACTGCTGTAGTTGAGGCACTGTCTGTGTTTGGAAGTCAACCATCGCTCCTTAGAAAATGAAGTAAACTAAAGCAAACTCTTGATTAACTATGTGGTAGGTGAATGGCAGGAAATGCTAAAACTCTTGAACACGTATGCTTCGTATTAAAGTGTGACAGAATGTTCCTAAGGGACCATCAAATGTTAATTTTGAATTGCAGAAGGAAATGAATAGGTTAGATAACATTGATAGTGGGTTATGTTGAAAGAGCTCTGGAGAGGTAGATGTCAACTGAAATAGATCAGACATTTGAAATAGAAGATAAAACGTCACACTCAAATTTATTTTACTTTCTTTACACAGTTATGCTTGCTGAAGTACATTTAGAAGATATCATTTTCAACTTCCCACAAAATAACAGTTTTTAAACAGCATAAATTGAACATGAACGTTGGAAAACAAACTATTCTGCACTGCTTAGCACAGCAGTAATAGGGCCCCCAGCTGCTGTTTGTACCAATCTGCTGGTACAATCTCTTATGTGAATATAGCCTATTGCTACTAAATGAAAGTACTAGTAGAAGCAGCGGTAGCAGTAACATAATGTTATTATTATTATTATTATTATTATTATTATTATTATTATTATTATTATTATTATTATTGTGATGATGATGATGATGATGATGATAAATATATATTTGTGGGTCGTTCATGTTTTTTTTATATATTTCTATATTGCCAATTAATCAAATACCGATTATCAATTGTGTTTCTAGGATCCTATTTAAAGTTTATTGAGCCTGTCAGCAAGCTTTAGTGTGCTTGACAGACTCACATACTAGTTCTGTACCATCATGGAAGGAAATAAGTTAAAATGTTTTCAGTTTTAATCCTAACCCTGCCATTTAAATTTGGATTTTGTTCTATTTGACTTGTTTCTACAACTAAATGTCCCATAATTTTGGCAATGGGCTCTACTTTCTGCAAACTGCTCCATTGTTTGAGGTGGGCTTAACAATTTAGGTGGTGATGAAGCATGTATAGAGATGAGTGTTCACACATTACAATGTGCTTCAGACATTGGTTTGAACCAGCACTTTTTGTCACAAGCTGGTATGAATGCTGTGGTCTGTGCACTCCCTTATATACTCAGAAATTAGGAATCTGAACAACCTCGACAAATGAATAGATGCAATCACCTTTAGAATAATCCCTTTGTGCCATTTCATAGCCCCAGACCACATAGCTACAGCTAACTTTACAACTAACCTTTTCCCATCCCATAGCCCAAGAACACAGTTTCATAAAATCAGGGGATGCACTGCCTGTTTTTAAACAGAATATGTATGTTTTCCACTGCTTTGCCAATGTCAGTAACATGAAATTACTACATCCATGAATTATATCAATCATTACTCAACATTGCGTTCGCTCTTCCTGAATATTTTGATGGGATAATAACTAGGTACTTTAATGGCACTTCATTGGTACACTTCCTGGACATGAATGCCTATTATGGGTTAACTATAGATATGTGAATATAGGATAGAACTGCTGGAAATAATTTATTGAAAGGATGTGAAAAATGGGTCAGTCTCATAATCTATTGGTAACCAATTTAAAAGACTGAATATGCCAGCAAATGTGATGACAAATAGATAGCAAGTCCCTAAATCAGTCATAATTAACCTAAAGTAGTGCAGAAATATGAGTGCCAAAATCGCCGGTGATCTCATCGAAGACTGAGTTACCATGCAACTAATGCTTTTGAGAGGGGATGTGCTGGATAAAAGCCTTTGTAATTGTAGTAAAATTGTTCTTGGCTGACAAGTCTAACATTCTCTGATCCATTTACATTATGGGTAACATTTGAAATATATTAATGTAAGGAATCACAGTTGAGTCTGAGAGGTATCCCCCTTAATCTATAAGGAGGGGATTCATGATATGCTGAGAGCTCCTCCATATCCCAAGGCTTTATAATGTGGCTGTGCCTTCCCTTACCATTCTTACCACTGAGTAGGCAACATCAACACAGTAGGTCACAACAACTACCATCAGCTCTGTGGTCTTACCCCAAATGAAAGGACAAGCATAGCACGTTTCACTTTATATACTATCTTGAGAGCTACTCTTTGTATCATACTCCTAACTGATATGATCACAAAGGACCTGAGACAAATGAATAACAAATAGCATGATCATATTAAACATGACTA
>OZ012697.1:14567185-14598323 GCA_963942565.1 Maea johnstoni | reverse complement strand
AAATGTAATAAAAAATCGTTGCGAAATGTAATACCTACGCATAATGTAATAAGAAATTTTCACGAGATTATTTCTTTAACCACACACTTTCAATATAGAAATTTAGCATGGAATGTTTATTATTTGGCGTCCCCTAGCTTAAGCCCCAGATTTTAAATCGGACTTTGGAAATCTTGGCCCTAAGTACATATTAGTATGGAAAATTTCTGACTGTGGATCGCTTTCTTTAATTTTACTAATTTCGTTCAATATTGAAATGTCTAGCACGGAATGCTGATTCTAAAAAAGCTGATAAACCCCCAAGGGTTTAAATCATATTATGGAAAAACATGGTACTAAGCAAATCTTCAGGAAGTTTGGAATAGTTGTAATTATTGAGTTGTTTTCTGTAACTTTACAGACTTCCTTCAATATTGAAACCCTATATGGGTGGAGATGTAATGACATGAAACATGTGGTCTGCCATGATTGCTATTTTCAAAATCAAACCAGCCTACTGTATATGCTCCCGCAAATAGGAAGAATTCACCCCTTTCAGCTGACCCCGTTGAAAGCTGATGAATCTTTGATCGCCAAATATATACAGGCTACCAGTTGACATAAGGAAAAACCTGCAACGATGTCTTGATGCAAATCAAAGCAAAAATACAACTAGAAAGTGGCAAAATTAGAACTGTAACAGTAACAAGAAAATGGTGAAAACTAAAACTTTATCGGTAGATGACAAATATCTACCAGTTCATTATAACACAAACTCCAATTTAGTTGATTATATGAGAAAAAACAAATTTAAAGGGGAAAATGAAATCTCTACCAAAATGACACAAAAAACCTAATCGACCCATTGTTAAAAGGCCAATATGGACTAAAACAGCATACCTGGCAAAGACTAAAAAAAATGATTTGGGGTGTTAATTTTTGATAACAAAAATATTTTGACTTTCTATATCTATCTACAAAAACAATTTGCTTGTAGAATACTTTTATTACATTTCGTGAAAATTTCTCATTACATTATGCGTAGGTATTACATTTTGTAACGACTTTTTATTACATTTCGTGCACCTTGTGCTATTACATTTCATGAAAAATTTGTATTGCATTATGCGGAGGTATAACATTTCGCAACCATTTTTTATTTCATTATGCGTAGGTATTACATTTTTCAACGATTTCTTATTACGTTTTGTGCAGGTATTACATTTCGCAACAATTTGTTATTACATTATGCATAGGTATTACATTTCGCAACAATTTTGTATTACGTTATGCGTAGGTATTACATTTCACAACATTTATTACATTATGCGTTTTAACAATCATGGCCTTTTGTCTAATTTGAATTTGCGCTTGTGCGATCCACGTCTGTGGATGTGATAATAGGTTTTGCGCTCCTCCATTTTTATAATAGCCCCGATTGTTTTGATCTACCCTTATTGTACTTCTTCAATTCTCTATTGAAGACGAGGAAGCGGATTAATTGGCTTTTTATAGTAAACATGATATTTAAAGCTTTCTTCTGTTTCCCTATTTAATGAAGTTGTTCTGGAATTAAGGAAGGAAACGAATATTATGAGATTTTACTCGGCAGAGATTAGGGTTCTAATTCAATTTGCGAGCCATCAAAAGGCATTATTACGTTTGTGTCAGAATTGACCCTTTTCCATTTAATTAGTTTAGTCTCTGTTAATCTATGATACAATTATCTTACTCTCTTCCTGAGTTTTCTCACATTTCCTAAAGGAATGTTTATTCTGTGTTATGATTGAGCTTATCGTTTAGGCTCTTTTGCATATACATGTATTGCATTTCAGAATTTCGTGTCTTTTTGGTTTGAGGTCTTGTTCTTTGTTGCATATTATGTTGTGCTTTGCCAGAAAAGATATGCATGCTTGAGCTGACCTGCCAATGACGATTCGTCTGAGTTAGTCTATATGACCACGCATAGAGCCTGTACATGACCCAAAGCAGCACATTTTTGAGGACCCTATACACATTCATTTTGATATATGGCAAGGTGGGGGTAACTCCTCGGTCTTAGTCTTGTTTTTTGCGAGCGATATATATTAAACAATAACTAATCATAATGAAATATACAATAAAGATCTAAAATGGCAAAAACATTCATGATCCACTCCCGAATCTGTGAGGCAGGCTAATGTGTGCACGTGGCAGTATGATACAAAACAAATATAGCACGGCGCTGTTCTGTCACCAGTCAGCGATATCTAGTGGCTCAGTTCACCGAAACGTTATGGGGTTTTGCTTTGCCTAATGAATATGGCCATGCCTGTAAACTCCAGTGATCAAATGGCTAATCACTTACAGTTAGAGCATGCTTGAGGCCCTCAAGCACACAGTGCCAGGAAGCACACAATGCTCAATCAAGGCTAGAGTTAATGTTCTTTAATTGATAAAGTAAGCATAACTTGAAATAGTATCATTTCCATGATTGCCAGGGGATGACATGATCATGTTGTGGCAGGCTGGGTCTCTTTCCAGTATAGAAATATCCTTCACTACATTTTAATTGCGTGTTTAATGAAACTATTCCGTATGTCAATACAACGCAGAACATTGAGAAAACCTCTGTGACTAAGAGCACTCTGGCGAAAGGTTAAGGTAAATAGTTAAGATATTAGTTTAAATTAATGACACTAGAGTGCAGCACTTCCTATTACTGACTATACACAAATTTCGAACCTTGCCAGAATCAGGGAAGGTACATGACTAAGTGACATATAAAACAACAGTTCATTCGAAACCTTAAATTTGGTTTTTATATCATACTGGTCCTGGAGGCGATCATCTCTTACTTAGGGCTAATCGCTATTTATCTGACCATTTGATGCGGTGGTTGTCAGGGGGGTTAGTGTGGCTGCTAAATTTGAATTACGAGTTAATCGTATCTTTCTGTGTGCTTCCTGGCAAGGGGCTCAAGCATGCTCTAACTGTAAGTGATTAGACATTTGATCACTGGAGTTTACAGGCATGGCCAAATGTTTGCCGGCGTTGTTCCATCAACGTAAAGAAGCTTCAAACCATGCGGCAGGCCACATTCATTAGGCAAAGCAAAACCCCAGAACTTTTCAGTGAGCTGAGCCACTAGATATCGCCGACTGGTGACAGAACAGCGCCGTGCTATATTTGTTTTCTATCATACTGCCAAGTGTAATATATAGCATATAGTCAGGTCTGAAATCTGGGAAAGGGCCTTATTTAAGGAGTTTCAGGCATTTTGGGGTAAAAGTGGTTTGCCAACGGTTTTAGAATAACTTGATGGTGCTAAATCTGAATATGATGGATACCAAAGTCAATTTTCAGTTTTAAGCCCCAATCTTGCATTTGTCCGAAACACCCCAAAATATGCAAAAAGGCCCCAAAATGGTCAAAATGATAGGTATAAGGGTAGGAAAGACATCCTAAAATATTCATAACTCAACTTAGACCAAACATAGGGATGAGTGTTTGGTATCAAAATGTTGGTCTGAACGAAAAGTACCTTTTGAAATACTAGTCACATGACTCACTATGACTCATGATGTAATAAAGGTCATTCAAGATCAAAATGGCTGCCAAATCAAGAATCTGGGATTTTCCCATAAACTATAGTTTCCATTTATAAACTTCTCAGTTTTTTTCAAAGGTATGTATTTCTTATCTGTAGCCACTTTTTCTAAAGGAATGCCTTTTAGTGGAGTTGTTAAACATTTTAGAAAGTTCATTGATTAGAATTATAAGTCCAATTTAGGGTTTAAGGTACAAAGTAGGGTACCAGGCCCACCTGGAGCCCCCTAAAATGGCCTAAAACGGTAAAAATTTGAAAATCAAAATGACTGTATCTTAAGTTTTACCAGTCGTTATGGAGTAGATGATGTATCAAAATATCAGGTTTAATTTTCTCTTTAATCTGAAAGATGATGGTAAAAAAAATCTAAAATTAAGGGGTCATTGAAGGTCAAATGAAGGTCAAAATGTCATTCTTTCTCCTAAGGATTCAAATTTTGATGAAGAGTTTTTGATGAAGTAGTTGTGTTTTGTCATTATATAATTTCCAAACCAAGATACCATAATAACTGACAGGTATATTACCTTAAATATAGTCCACCAAGACCTTTTGTACCATTTACCAGTGAAAATGAAGTTGTCTTAAGTAAATATGACAGTATGGAATGCAGCATTTGGCTATATCATGCTTATTATAAGGGTTTTAAAAGGCGGCTTGTGAGAAAGTGTTAGTATGGGACCACTATTTAGGTCATAAAAGTTGTGAGAACCAAATATCATAAGCATTGTTTGGTATCAAAATGATTGTTGTAAGACAATCTTACCATTTCATGCAACCAACCTAGGGTAGGGTATATTGTTGTGATATTAGAGGTCATTCAAGGTCAAACTAACCCCAAATTACATAATTTAAAGGTATTTCATCTTTGAATTGTTCAGATAGCAGCTTATTAAACTCTCCTGGAAAAACTATTTCATCCAGGAAATATCTTTAGGTGAGAAATATCTTTAAAAAGGATTCTCTGACATTTTTTGAGTCATTTCAAGACAAAGTCTGGACCAATCTTGAATATTTAGGGACCAAAATGACAGAATTTCTGATTACTGATGCACTCAGGTATTTAAGTGAAGCAGCAGAAAGTTGACATAACAGAGTCATATTCAATGCATATATGGTATGTCAGCTTCCATTTTCAATGGGGAGAATATGCCTTAAAACTTGCCTATTGTGTTTTTCATGTACTATTAAAGGCAATGTAAAATATAAAATAAAATTTTTCTAGGAAAAAATGAAGGTCAAATGAAGGTCAAAATGTCAATTTTCTATACAAATTCAAGTTTTGAAGGAAAGATTTAGGTGAAGAAGTTGTGTTTTGTCATTACATAATCTCCTTTGCAAGTTATCACAATAATTGACAGACAGAATACCTTTCTATGCTTTTCCCCAACATGTTTACCCTTTACCAGTGATAAGGAAATAGTTTTAAGTTAATATGCAGATGTGGAACATGCAAATGGGCAATTCATGCCTATAATTAGTGTTTAAGATAGAGTTGTGAGAAAGTGCCAGTATGGGACCACTATTTATATCATAAAAGTTGTGAACACCAAACATTATAGGCATTGTTTGGTATCAAAATGCTTGTTGTTCGACAATCTTTCCATTTCATGGAGTCAACCTAGGGTAGGATATTTTGTTGTGATATTAGAGGTCATTCAAGGTCAAACTAACCCCAATTACAAGATTTAAGGCTTTTCGTGTTGAGAATTGTTTGGTAGTAGCTCATCAATTTTTCCTAGAATACACACTTTGTCTTGCAAATATCTTAGGTGAGAAATATCTTTTAAAAAGGACATGCTTTGCCTCCTTTTAAGGTTATTTCAAGACAAAGCCTGTGCCTATCTTAAATAGTTAGGCACCAAAATCACAAAATGCCTGATTATAGGTGCACCCAAATATCAATGTATGAAGCTGCAGAAAGGTGACACCACAGACTCATATCTAATGGTATGTCAGTTTTCATTTTCAATAGAACATATTTACCTTTTAACTTGCCTATTTGTGTTTGTCATGTGAGGTTGAAGATACTGTGAAATAATATTGAGATTTAAGGAAAAACTGAATGTCAAACCAATGTCATCAGGGTAAATTGAGCGCTTTGGCCTTTGAAACAAAGATCTATATACTGCAGTTGCATTTTGGTCAAATGAGTATTGCCCATTTGCTTGAAAAGAATATTTGATAATCATGAAATCAATTGAATAGTTAGTTTACAATAATTCCAGATAAGAATAAGTCACATTTACCTGTGGAGATAAAAGACTGAGACTGTAACCGAGATTTTACCTAATTCTGATTCAAATTCAGTAGTAAATTAATCAAAGGTCAAACGTACAAATATTAAAGTATTTATTAAATTGAAGTAGATTTGTAGTCTTCCTACTACAGTTAAGTTGTCAATGGAATATTAAAGGCAGTGTAAGATATTAATATTTCAAGGAAAAAAAGGTCAAATTAAGGTAAAAATGTCTTTTTTCTTATAAAGTCAAAAAGTTCAAGGATAGCAGATTGATACTATTGGTACAAACTTTAGTAACTTTGCGAATTTGGAGGCCAGCAAAAATTAATAAGCTCAGTTCAACGCTAGAATTGTTTTCTTAGCTCATGCAGTAAAACCAACTTCAGTCATTATTATCCTAGGGTACTTTAATGCATAGAAACAGAACTTTAGGAGTAGAATTGCTAGCATGATGCTAGGTTCTCTTTACAATCTCTACAGTTTAAGTAAATTTCCTTGTGTGACAGTCCCTGTTTGGTTTTAGAGGTCATTGAAGGTCAAGATGAGCTCTGGTGCATGTTTTTGAAATTCTCACCTCAGAAGATGTCAGCTTTTTTACAATTTCTTTTGATGTAAATATTTTGTCACTCATTACTGTCTTTGCAACTCACAGGGGTTAAAGGAATTTCTATTTGAACACTTATTTAACCAGGTTATTTAGCTGTTTATTGAAAGAAGCCAAAAGACCACCACTGCTTAGGAAGGCACATAAAATGGTCACAGATAGCATGACTATCACCGAAAAATGAACCGAATCCTAAATTGGGATTTTTAGATATGCTTGTTTTCCAAAATGGATTAGGGTATGTAAACATAATTCAATTATACACTCGGTCGTATATGCTTGATTTGATTATTACTAAAAAGAATAAGTGAACTGTGGTGTTCTACCTTATAAACCTCCAGAGGTTATCATGACTTGTCTTGGTATAAAAGCCTGAATCTTGACATTAATACTAGTTTTTAATCCCCAGATACAATGAAAGTTGTCTTTATATGGAAATTCTGAACCGTCAAAATTGAACTGACAGGAATAATTAAAAAAAATCTAGAATTAAAGTATGATAATTTTATAAATAATATGACTAGATTTATAAAATGGTTGTCATTGAATGCTAGAAATTGCCACACGTTGAGCACATGCACAGTTAAAAACACTGGAGGGAAAACAACAAGAAAAAATTCGAAATACTCAATTTATAATGGAATTTAGTATCTACATATATTGGAATGATGATAAAGAAATCGTATTGATTAGTACTTTTTCATCATAATGATCATAACATCATCGTCTCCTATTGAATTTCTATAAATATGCCAAATTATTTACATTTTAACCTGGGGACCCGCCGTGGCCTAGTGGTTACGACACCTGGCTCCCAAGTAAGATTTCGCAGATTCGGGTTTCTGCTGGGTCTCCAAACTAGCCGTTTGACCTGGTTGCTTTAGAAATATGTGGCGTTGTGGAGGACTGTCTATGGTCCTTCTGCACATTGAAAGACCCCTTGGATCTATTCGCAAAGAGAAGGGAATTTTTTCCCTGTTATGGGTTTCTATCTCATCGCAATATGCCCCATACACCAAACTCCATGCACATGGTTTATTAGTATCAAAATGTTTGCTACATATCAATTTTTTTCATTTAAGGATCAAAGCCAGTGTAAAATATAGATTTTCACTAACAAGAAAACATCAATAGGCTTGCTCCTAGGTAAGAAATGAAACTTTCTATTTCTTGACCTCGAAATACAATCAAAAGCAACTCATTTCATCTGGTTATAGTAATGTAGCCGTTAACTAACTCAGTTCCTGCATTTCATGACTAAAGTCATGAATACTCTATTTGACCTCTTGACCTCAATCTTTTACACCATCTATATTTTACACTGGCTTTGATCCTTAAATGAAAAAAATTGATATGTAGCAAACATTTTGATACTAATAAACCATGTGCATGGAGTTTGGTGTATGGGGCATAGATGACACTGAAAGTTAATATTGGTCTTGTTTTTTCAGAGATCGCTTCTAGATAAATTCCTAGCAGTCTCATTATTTGACCTCAAAATAGATGAAATCAACTTGTTCTTATCTGGAAATGTTACTAGAGTTGTAAACTAACTGCTTTTTATTTCATGAATGTCAAAAATACCTTGCAGGTATATAAAATTACTCATTCGAACAAGACTCCATTGCAATATACAGTTATATGCCCCAAAGTCACGAATACTATCTTTGACCTTTTGACCTTCATTTTTCCTTAAATCTCATCAATATTTTAAACTGTCTTTGCTTGTATGTGAAGTACACAATAGGCAAGTTAAATAGCTTATTTTTCCTAGTGAAATGAAAGCTGGCATTTCATAGTATATGACTGTTATGTCACCTTTCTGCTGATTCACTTAAATATTTGGGTGAACCCGTAATCAGGCAGTTCGCCATTTTGGTCCCTAAATATTCAAGATTGGTCCGATCTGTGTCTTGAAGTACCTCAAAAAAACTTGAGAATCCTTTTAAAAGATATTTCGTACCTGAAAATATTAGCAGGATAAAATATGTATTCCAGGAAAATTTAATAAGCCACTTAATGGACAATTCAAAGACGAAATGCCTTAATTCGTGAAAATGGGGGTTAAGTCTGAAATTGAAAGACCTCTAATACCACAACAGAATACCCTAATAACCTACCCTCAAATGGTTGCATGAAATGGACAGATTGTCTTACAACAAGCAATTTGATACCAAACTATGCCTATAATGTTTGGTGCTGACAACTTTTATAACTTAAACAATGATCCAAGACTAGCACTTTCTCACAACCCTATCTTAAACACTTAATATAGGCATGGGTTGCCCAACAGCATATTTCACATCTGCAGATTAACTTAAAACTACGTCATTTTCACAGGCAACAGGGAAATGAAATATTGTAAAACATATCAAAGATAATTTATATGTCAATTATTGTGGAAAACTTGGTTAGGAGATTATGCAATGGCAAAACACACATTCTTCACCAAAAATCTTTCTTCAAAAATTGAATCTTTTTAGAGAAAAATGACGTTTTGACCTTTATTTGACCTTCATTTGCTCTTTAAACCTCGGTAATAGTTTACATTGCCTTTGATCTTACATAACAAACACAATAGGCAAGTTTAAAGGCTTATTCTACCCATTAAAAATGGAAGCTGACATACCATATGCATCAGACATGACTCTGTTATGTCAACTTTCTGCTGCTTCACTTAGATATTTGAGTGCACTCGTTATCAGGCATTTTGTCATTTTTGGTCCCTAGATATTCAAGATTAGCCTAGACTTTGTCTTGAAATGACTCAAGAAATATCTGAGAAACCTTTCTAAAGTTATTTCTCACCTAAAGATATTTCCAGGATGAAATAGTTATTCCAGAGTTTAATAAGCTTCTAACTGAACAATTCAAAGATGAAATGCCTTTAGATTATGTAATTTGGGGTTAGCTTGACCTTGAATGACCTCTAACATCATAACAATATACCCTATCATAGGTTGGTTGCATGAAATGGAAAGATTATCTTACAACAAGCATTTTGATACCAAACAATGCCTATGATGTTTGGTTTTCCCAACTTGTGTGACCTAAATAGTGGTCCCATTCTAGCACTTTCTCAAAAGCCGTCTTTTAACACTTATTTTTAGCATGATATAGCCAAAAGCCACATTCCATGCCACCATATTTTCTTTAAACAAGTTTATTTTCACCGGTAAATGGTAAAAAAGGTATTGATGGAGCATATTTGAGATAATATATCTGTCAGTTATATTGGTAACTTGGTTTGGAAATTATATAATGACAAAACACAACTACTTCATCAAAGACTCTTCATCAAAATTTGAATCTTTTAGAGAGAAAAAATGACATTTTGACCTTTATTTGACCTTCAATGGCCCCTTAAAATTCTAATCAATGAACTTTCTAAAATGTTTAACAACTCCACTAAAAAGCATCCCTTTAGAAAAAGTGGCTACAGAAAAGAAATACATACCATAAAAAAAACTGAGAAAAGTATAAATGGAAACTATCATTTATGGAAAAAATCCCAGATTCTTGATTTGGCAGCCGTTTTGACCTTGAATGACCTTTATTACATCATGAGTTATAGTGAGTCATGTGATTAGTATTCGAAAAGGTACTTCTCGTTCAGACCAACATTTTGATACCAAACACTCATCCCAATGTTTGGTCTCAGCTTAGTTATGAATATTTTAGGATGTCTTTCCCACCCCCATTCCTATCATTTTGACCATTTTTGGGCTTTTCTTACATATTTTGGGGTGTTTAAGAAATTTGCAAATTATGGGCTTAAAACTGAAAATTGACTTTGGTATCCATCATATTCAGATTCAGCACCATCAAATTATATTAAAAACATTGGATACCGACTTTTACCCCAAAATGCCTGGGGAAGTTCCTTTTTCTGATTTCTGACCTGACTAATAAGACAGAACACACGATCCAGTCTTACACTGACTGCTTGCTTTATTCAGACACAGCTATTGTATTGTTACAGAAATAGCCCAGGACGAACTGGTCCTGTAGGCTCTATACACTATTAAGATAATAGATGGCAGCACGTGTAATGAGATATGTTACATCTCCCTTCTTCTAGTTAATGAAAAGTTGCTGCTTATTTAAGTGACGCCAAATTCTGTCCGCAACTTGCAAAGTCAGTTATACTAAAGTGTCAATGAATTAACTTGAACAGAATTGTCTTATCCTGTGATTGTAAAGTAATGAAAATAAGTAATAACAAAATCCATTGTAATTGTCATTTAAAACATTGTCTTGTAATGTCACTTCTTCTTGATCTTGATGAACACTAATGTAAAGCCAGAGGTTACTAGCACATGGCTTTACCACATACAAACACTGATCACCAGATTTCCTTTTCTCAGGATTTTAACACAATTGCATGGTCAGAGGTTACTAGCACTTGACCATGCCCTGAAACTTATTTTCACAACTCTTCTGCTTCTTGTCACAACATTTCCAGCTGTTTGCGTACAACTGGAGATTTCTCATGACAGGCACATCCAGCATGAGACACAGAAGAATCAGTCGGCTCACTATTTGTAGGTGAATCATCCAGTTCTGGAAGAACCGGTGCTGGTGCTGGTTCACTAGTTTTCAGAAGATCACGGCGATTCCTTCTGAACTCTCTTCCTTCATGAGCAACTATGTAGGATCGAGGATGACAGTCACTTCTTTCTACGATGGCTGGTTTCCAATACTTTCCCCTTCTTATTCTAACTACTTCACCAGGCTGTAGAGATGGTAATGTCTTGGAACCTCTGTTGTAGTACCTGACCTGACTTTGTTTCTGTGAAGCTGGTTTTCAGGTTTTACTACTTTTGGGCTTAACAGCTTAGATGCTGATGGAATCTTTGAGCGTAAAAGCCTGCTCATTAGCATCTGGGCTGGGGAAAAAGGCATTCCTGCCACTGGACTGTTGCGATACTCCAGCAGAGCCAAATAGGGATCGCGTCCATCCATTTCTGCCTTCCTGATGAGTGATTTCATCGTTTGGACCATCCTCTCACTCAGCCCATTGGATTGTGGATATGTCGGACTTTAGGTAGTGACAACAAAACCCCATTTCTTCGCATATTCTCGAAACTCGTAACTGCTAGATGGGACGTTATCACACACTAACTCCCCCAGAATTCCATGTCTCGAGTAGATCCCTTTCATATGCTTGATGATGGAACAGGCAGTCTTACTATGCACTTGGACTACCTCATGAAACTTGGAAAAGTAGTTCGCTACTACTAAATAGTCCCATACTTTCACCTCAAATAAGTCTGCCCCAACTTTCTGTCATGGACGACTTGGGATTTCATGTGGTTTCATTGGTTCTTTTACATTGCTGGGTCTGAAAGTCAAACATATTCCACACTTTTCAACCTTCTCCTCTATTTCTCTTGACATTCCAGGCCAGAAGATGACTTGACTTGCACATGTTTTGCACTTCTCCATACCAAGATGGCTTTCGTGGATTATGATGATGATGATGATGCGATCACCTCTGAAGATCAGATCTTCGCGTAAGTTGAGCTCATCCCTCATTGGCCAATACTGCCTGACTGATATTGGAGTCTGCGTCTTGTACTTTGGCCAACCGCGCATCACCAACTTCTTTAGCTCTTGAAGTGCGGGATCTTCACTCATTGACTTCTCGATCTCTCCGCGTTTCAGAGACAAGATTGGCATGTTCTCAACAAGCGTGTGGATAATCACTTCATCATCCTCCAGGATCGATTGGCGGCGCCCACTGGGGCTCGAGATAGAGTGTCAGCTAGATACATCTTGCTACCTCATAGCCACTCCATCTGTGTTCGATAACTCGCTAGCTTCAGCCGCAATCTTTGGACTCTTGGTGCTGATTTGCACATCGGTTTCTTCAGGATTCCTAGTAGAGGTTTGTGATCATTCTGGACTCGTATTTCTTTGCCGAACACATCCTGATGGAATTTCTGGCATGCAAATACCACACTCAGAAGCTCCTTCTCCACCTGAGAGTAGTTCATTTCACAGGTAGTCAATGAACGAGATGCATAGGCAACAGGTTGATTCTCCTGTAACAGACATGCACCAAGACCAAACTGGTGCATCGCACTGGACTGTCACTGGTTTCTCTACATCGTAGTACCGCAATACAGGTCTCGAAGAGAGAAGCTCCTTCAGTTTGTCGAATGCCTGGTCTTGCTCTGTTTGCCATTGAAAATCGACATCTTCCTTCAGCAATCTTCGTAGTGGTGCTGTCAGAGTAGATTCATTTGGAATGAACATCGCTGCGTAGTTCAGCATCCCTAACAGTCTTTTCAAGTCTTTCTTGTTCTCGGGTTTCGGCATACGTACGATCGCTTCACATCGGGATGCTTTCCGTCCTTGGACACCTCTGTTCCCATATACACCACCTTGTCCACTTTGAATTGGATCTTATCAGGGTTGAACCGGACGTTTTTCTGTCTCGCTCTCTCCATCATTTTTGAAGAGTTTCATCGTGCTCCTTATCGTCAATCCCTGTGATGATCATATCATCAGCAATCATATGCACATTAGGAATGTCCCCAAAAGTTTCTTCGTTTCTTTTTTGCATGACTTCACTCGCAGAACTGATCCTGAATGGCATTTTTAGGAACCGCTTCCTACCCCACGGAGTGTTGAAAGTAACGAGGTATGACGACTCGTCCATTAAGTTCACCTGCCAAAACCCGCTCCTTTCGTCTATAACGGTGAACACTTTCTTGCCGTTGAAATTTCGTAGAACATCGTCTGGAACCGGAATCATGTGCTGCTCACGCTTTATCGCATCGTTCAACTTGCCTGGATCTAGGCATATCCGCAAGCTACCATTTGACTTTTCTACCACTGTGAGGTTGTTCACCCATTCGGTCGGCCTGTCAACTGATGCGATGATCCCATCTGATTCCATCTTTTCTAATGCGGATTTCAGCCTCTCATGACGTGTATAGGGAAACCTGCGTGGAGGTTGTATGTCGCCCAGAATCGTTTCATCTACTTCTATGTTGTACTCTTTCTCGAACATACCAAGACCGGTGAATACATCCCCATACTCATTTATCAAGGATTCTCTTGTCATGGCCTTCGTTGCGGAGAGTTGGTCAATTCCTAGTCTTTGTACTAGTTTCATATCCTCACTTGCCCCTTGACCAAGGATCGTCATTCTTCCCTTCGCATCACTATGAAAAGAAGATTCCTGTTCTCTCCACCATCCTTCGTTTCGCAATTAAGAACAGCTTGGCCCAATGGAGTAATCTTGCTATCGCCAAACGGACATAACACTGCACTGGTCTTCTCTAGCTGCTGACCACCACAAACTGGTCTTCTCTAGCTGCTGACCACCACAAACACGCTGAAATATGTGGTGAGGCATGACATTTGCTTGGGCACCTGTATCAATTTTACACAGGATTTCATCATTTTCAATCTTGAGACTTGTTTGCCACTTAGAAACTTCCATTTTACCAATAAAATGTTCCTCAATAATAAGGTGATATTCATCTTCATCCTGTTGGTCGTCTTCCTGCTCTAGGTAGTTTTAGGCTTTCTTCTTACCTCTCCAATTGCACACCTTTGCAAAGTGATTCGGCCTTCTACATTTCCTGCACTTTTGACCATACGCAGGACATTTCCTAGGTTCATGACTTAACCCACAATATTGACAGTCTCTTTATTGGTCAGGCCTTGACTTTCCTGTCTGCTTTCTGTTTTTACTCCTATCTATGTAGTTTACAGGTGCAGTTTCTTTAGCGCCACCTACCATGGACTGTAGGTGTGCTCGGCTTGCTTCAGCAGCATGGCATAAGTCTATAGCTTTCATTAATGTCAGTTCAGCTTCACGTAGCATACGTTCCTTTAAGCTCCTATCCCTGACACCAAACACCATCTTATACCTTATCATGTTGTTAGTCGGGTCACCAAATTCACATGTACTTGCCTTGGTTTTCAGCTCTGTTATCCAATGGTCAATTGGCTCATCTTCATTTTGGTTTCTCTGCCAGATCTTGTACCTTTCAAACACAATATTCTTACGGGGTTGACAGTAAGCTCTATACGTGCCCAAGACTTGCTGCACATCTTCTCCACTCTCTCCTTCTCCAAAAGTGAAAGAGTTGAATACTTCTAAAGCATCAGGTCCAGCACAGTGCAGTAGAATAGCTACTTGAGTGGCTGGTGGCTTCTGGCCCATCTCTGCTGCTTGCATATAAATGGTGAACTGCTGTTCCCACCTTCTCCAGTTGTCTGCCACATTTCCCTCAAACTTCATGTGTCAAGGAGGCCTTAAGTGCTCCATGTTTCAGTTGATCTATGAGTTACAAAAACTTCTGACACCATGTAATATATAGCATAGGACAGAACACAACTGTGCAGCTCAAGATCCAGTCTTACACTGACTGCTTGCTTTATTCAGACACACCTATTCTATTGTTACTGAAATAGCCCAGAAGGAACTGGTCCTGTTGGCAGATGGCAGCATGTGTAATGAGATATGTTACACCAAGTGCACACATTAGCCTGCCTCCCAGATTCGGGAGTGGATCACGAATGTTTTGGCAATTTTAGATATTCATTGTGAAATTCATTATGATTAGTTATTGTTGAATATATATCGCTCGCAAAAAACAAGACTAAGACCGAAATCGAGACGTCATTGGTTTCTGCCTGAGTTGTCCTTGCTAAGGTGTAAACATCCACGAGCTGACAACGATTTAAAGGAAGTGCTGCCCTTAAGCTTCATTTATTCAAACAATTCATTGTTTTCCGTTCTACTTTGACGTTTTTGCGCCAATTCTTGCTCGCATTTCCAGCCTAACGTACAGCGCCTCTTTAAAAAGAGGCTACTGCTAGTTAGAAATTCCAGTGGAGAGAATGTGAACACACCAATAAGCTTTTAATTCGTATGTTTCACACTTAAAACGTTCCATTATTAGTCTAGTAGGAACGGGGCCACGCGGGCACCCTCATAATATACATATTCTAACTCGTATTTTTGAAGTCCTTAGGTATTGAATTTTACAATTGAGTTTCTCGTGCCAACTTCTGTCCCATGGTAGTGGCCATCTTGGTAGCCATACTGAATCTCCATAAAACAATAAGCATAGGGGTAGGGGTAATCTTTCCAATCATAAAAGACCAGTCGCGTTCTGATTGGTCAATTTTGAAAGGTCATTTGGATCAAATTAAGTCAAAAAGGTCACAAAGGTGAAAATCTGTTTTTCATGGCTGCCAAGTTGGCCATGCACAGCACGGGTTTGGATATCAAGCCATACTGAAAGATGTGCTGAAAGTTAAGAGCGAACTACCACTCAAAATGATAAAATCCCTAATGAACCAGTTTGACGCCAAGCAATATGAATCCATATCACGTTCACCACCACCACATTTTACAATATATAGCATGGCGGTTGCGCAACCCAAAGAACACATTTTTCTTTGAAAATAATCACCTAAAACAGTTAAAATTCAAAAAGGCAAAAGCCAAAGGCACAATCCCACACCCAAATGAAGAGATCAACACCAGCAGTGCAACCTGCCCATGCTCAAGGGCCGAGAAAACCTTGTCCAACCACCAGGAAAACTTGGTATATACTGTATACCGTGTTTATATTGTGCATATAAAATAATGCGCCTGGCAGACAACTGCCTTTGATGCGCAGTTTAATGATTGCGCACTGTTAAACTCTGTCTTTCTCCCAACAGCTCAGGCTGTGTGTAGGGGTCAACTGGTATGCGATCTACCCGACTACTAGTATTTGAAAAGGTGCTGCTGCTACAAAAAAGCGGGTCAGCTACTTAATATGAATGCCAGATGCCGCTAACAAAGCAAGTGCAATCTTTATGTCATTCTATTTTTCAGCACCAGTCACAAACTGTGATATCCTGGTTGCTAGGAATTGTAATTAGCAGTTACCCGCATGTTTGATCGTACTCGAGTGGGCGAGGTGCTTAAATTGTTATCAAACTTAGATCCAGTAGAAACCGCCAAGGGTTTCGGAGTTGGCTAGATCTCTCCACATCCTCCACCGCCTCTTCCTCCTTACCCTCCGACTATTCCCTGGACATTGCCAGGGAGGTACGGCTGCACTCTTGGGGGGAGATCAAATCATGAGCCTTTTAACTCCTGCGCTCATGAGTTTAAGGGTGCGCAGAGTTGAAAAAAATACTTGTTTTCCTGCGTAGATGTTGAGAAATAAATACTGATCGAGATTTATCAACATTTGAAAAATCTGCGCCCCTACCCTTTTCTTTCTACTAGTGCTACCTGGACTTGCAGCCAGCGCAGACCTGGTCGAGGTAGTTGCAGTGAGAGCAACCTGTGCGTTACCTGCACGCCCTGCAGTACTAGTGGTCTTTGCGGTATCCACACTCTCTGTGGAACCCGCACTCCCTGCGGTACCCACGCTCTTTGAGGAACCTACGCTCGTTGAGGCACCCGCACTTTTTGCGGCACGCACGCTCTTTGCACTACATACCCATGCTCTTTGAGGCACCCGCACTTTTTGAGGCACCTGCGCTCTTTTCTGTACTCCCGCTCTTTCCTGTACCCACACTCCCTGCAGGACCCGCACTGTTTGAGGCACCCGTGCTTGTTGCGGCACCCACATTCTTTGAGGTAACAGCGCTCTTTGCTACCTGGACTTGCAGCCAGCGCAGACCTGGTTTATAGTGACAGCAACCTGTGCAGTACCTACACACGCTGCAGTGCCGGCGCTGTTTGTGGCACCAGTGCTCTCTGTGGTACCCATATTTTTTGCAGTACCAGCGTGCCCTGTGGTACCGACACTCTTTGTGATATCCACACTCTTTGCGGTACTCGCACGCCCTGCGGTACCAGCACTCTTTGCAGTACCTACGCTTTTTCCAGTACCCGCATGCCCTGTGGTACCGGCGCTCTTTACGGTACCCACACTTTGTGGTACCAGCACTAGTTGAGGTACCCGAGCTCTTTGCGGCACCTTCGCTCTTTGAGACCCCCTTGCTCTTTGAGGCACCCGCACTCTTTGCAGTACCCGTGCTCTTTGAGACACCCACGCTCTATGCAGTACGCACACTCTATGAGGCACACACATTCTTTGAGGCACCCGAGCTCTATGCAGTACTTGCACTCTATGAGGCACCCGCGCTCTATACAGTACGCACACTCTATGAGGCACACCCACTCTTTGAGGCACCCGTGCTCTATGCAGTACTTGCACTCTATGAGGCACACCCACTCTTTGAGGCACACACGCTCTATGCTGTGGCCGCACTCTATGAGGCACAAACACTCTTTGAGGCACACACACTCTTTGGCCGCCCTCTTTGCGGTGCCTGTCCTCTTTTAGGCATACACACTCTTTGAGGTCCCCCCACCTCTTTGCAGTACCCGCGCTCTTTGAGATAACCATGCTCTTTGCGATACCCGCGCTCTTTGAGATAACCATGCTCTTTGCGGTACCCACGCTCTTTGAGGTGACTGGAATCGAAATTGCGGAGCCCACAGTTGATGTAGGTGCGGTGACAGCAGAATGTTATACTGCAGGGGAGAGGCCCTTTTTTAGCAAGATAGCCCATTACAACAGAGCCTCCCCTTTAGAATGAACCTATGAGGTGGACCCTAGCATTCAAAATCTCACTTTCTTGACCAAGTCGGGAGGTGTTGAAATGTTTTAATACATGGTAGACTTTAAATTTCTGGTGCAAACCATCCAATTATATGAAAGGATACCTTTATTCATACCCTACAGAATGTATGCAAGAGTTTCTGACAAAGATAAAATATGGCTAAGCTTGTATAACCGGCAATTTCAGATATTTTTTTTCTACTTTTTCTTTTAGCTCCCTCTTGCATTGATTTTCGGAAGAAAATCTTCCTAAAACAGAAAAAAGTTGCCATACTTGGTGCTGATAAAATAGTCACTTCAAAACTAGTTTATCACGAATATAAGCAATCTTGCAATTATCACAACTAATTTTATTCACATAATGAAACAGAAGTGGATTAAATTCATTTCCTAATGTCTTGGCTGCCATATTAAAAAGCTCATTGACACAGCCTCCCAATACGGTGTCTCCCCTCACCAATGAACTTCTTAATCAGCATAAATCTAGGTGAAGCTACAAAGAAGCATTGTTCTATATTAAAAGATAAATTGACTAATGTGACTTTCTTCAATTGGCAGACATTTTGGAAAGATCCCAATTAACAAGTCATTCAATGTTAAATAAATGCAACATCTCTGTAGGGTTGGCAACTTGATTGTATTCCCCGAAAGAACTTTGCCACCCGAGGGTGACAAAGCTCCCGAGGAGGATACAATCATGTTGGCAACACCATAGAGATGTTGCATTTCGTTTGTTATACCGAACAAAATACCACGCAGTCTCCTCCCCCATTTCCTTAAAGCGGCCTTCTGCTTGGAGTGCTGCCATTACTGCTGATTAAGCACGTATACAAGCTACGATGAAAGGTCAATGTTATTTTCTTTATCGTTGTTCTCAACAATAAGATAATTCCATTGTTAACTGGGGCATTCCGCTCAGGCCTTGACATACTTTCGCCACGCGTGCGAATCTTGAAAGCATGACGTCCTCAACAACATAGGTAATCATGAGACGGTAGATTTATCATTTACGACTCCTTGACAACGGGTGCCAATACGTTGAATGATGACCGCTGTCAAGGAACCCACAGAGACAAAGGTAGCCAAGAGTTTTGACACATAATAAATGATAATAATAATAATTGGAATTTATATAGCGCCATTTCCATTCACAAAATGTTCAAAAGCGCTGCACATTGTCATAGCTTGGGTCATATTCAACAACGCCTCAATGGGCAAGCCTCAAAAGGTGTGTTTTGAGACACTTCTTGAAGGCCTGACACAATGTAAAATCCTTCAGGTGTTGTGGAAGCGCATTCCATAATCTCGGTGCACTAATGGAGAAAGCGCCATCTCCAAATTTGAGTCTAGTCCGAGGCTCATCCAGAAGGCCCTTTGCTTCTGATCATAGATGGCGTCTGGGTTTATAAGGCACGAGCAGCTCTTTGATGTACTTAGGTGCAAGTCCATTTAACGCCTTGTATACCAGCAGTAGGACCTTAAATTGGATGCGGAATTTGATTGGTAGCCAGTGAAGCTTGATGAGGACAGATGTGATATGTTCATACTTCCTGGTTCTCGATACTATCCTTGCAGCACTGTTTTGTAGTCGCTGCAGCTTTGCAATCACATCCTGTTGCATTCCAATTAGTAGAGCATTGCAGTAATCCAAGCGAGACATCACCAGTGACTGCATCACTGTTTTGTGGCATCTTCTGTAAACACACGTCCCGCTTTTCCAATATTTCTCAGGTGAAAACTAGATTTTTTAACAACACTTTTGACATGGGGTGCCATGATCAATTGAGAGTCAAACATAGCTCCCAGATTCCGCACAGGCTCAGATGCAACGGACACATCAGTCCCCGCTACTGAGAGTGACTTAATGTTCAGTTCAGCTAGGTGTTTCTTAGAGCCGAATAGAATGATTTCAGTCTTGTCATTGTTGAGTTTCAGCTTGTTCTGAGACATCCAGACACTAATGTCACACAAACATTTCTCAAGATTTAGGATTTCACGTTTGACAATTGCGTTATCACTTGTCTTTTTAAATGATAAGCAGAGCTGGGTGTCATCAACATAACCATGATTGTTCAGACCGTAGGTTCATATTAGCTGTGCCAGAGGTATGATGTATATTAGGAACAATAGTGCGCCCAACACAGATCCCTGTTGTACAGACCACAGGATTTCCTGATTTTCCGAGAAGTCATCATTGATTTTAACCCTCTGTTTCCTGCCTAGCAGGTACGATTTGAACCACTGTAGAGCAAATCCTAGATAAAAGGATGGAGTGTTCGATTGTATCGAAAGCAGCGCTAAGATCGAGTAACAAAGGGATGGCGGCCCCACCCTGATCGAGAGTGCGAAGGATGTCATTCTGTACCTGCACAAGTGCAGTCTCAGTGCTATGACATGCTCTGTATGCTGTCTGCATGGGTTCATGAAGCTGATTAATAGTCATGTAATTGGTAAGCCTTGCTGCAACTACCCTTTCCAATACTTTTGACAAGAATGATAAGTTGCTTACAGGACGATAGTTCTTGAGCACCTCCGGGTCGAGATCATCTTTCTTCAGTAACGGAGTGACTAACGCCTGTTTCATGGAGTCAGGCACGTTGGCACTTTGCAACGACAAATTCACTAAAATCGTAACCATTGGAATAAGCTCATCTACCGAGTCTTTTACCATCCAAGTGGGAGCGGGATCTAGAGAACAGCTCTTAGTCGGTGATTTTGCTATGATTTTGTGAACTTCGTTTTCAGTTACGGTCGAGAAAACATTCAGTGAACATGTTAATGCTGGGGTAGGTATATTTAACTGGTGTCTGGAGAGATCTGGCAGCTCATCCCGTATCTTACATACTTTGTCAGTAAAGAACACGGCGAAGCGGTTTGCCAATTCTTCTGTTGATGCATGCTCAGGGAGTTTCATCTCACTTCTTTGATGTAATATGTCTTTCCCAATGTTACTGAGGTTTTTTGAATCAGTGGAGGACTCAGCTATCAGATTGTTGTAGTAGTTCTTCTTAGCTTGTAATAACATGTTGTTAAATTTGGTCCTCGCGGTTTTAAACAGGTCATAGTGGACAGCGAGGTTGGTGTCTCTCCACTTCCTTTCCCATTTCCTCTTTTCGCATTTTGCACCATACAAATCATCTGAGAACCATGGTTGTTTTGGACGAATTGTTACCATTTTCACTCTTGCTGGTGCATGCTTGTCAAGTGCCGTTGTCAGCGCAGAATTGAAGTGATTAGTCAAATCCTCCACGGAGCAGCCTTCAGCATTGCCAGGTTGTAGAGCATCCTTCAAGTCCTCTCTAAAATTGGGCATGTTGACACTGCAGAGTTTACGCACTGACATCGGCACCTGGATGGGACGTGGTTTAGGGTGAGACACATCACACAGAATGAGGTTGTGGTCTGAAAGCTGAAAGTCTCCAACCTTCCACTGACTTATAAGATCCTCATTGTCCCTGGTTATGACAACATCAAGGGTATGTCCCGATCTATGGGTTCTGGTTGTGACATGCTGCTTGTAATTCAGGGTATCAAATAAGTCATTCAGTTTGAGTGCTTCAGTGTCATTCCTATCCTCAAGGTGGAAATTGGGGTCTCCCAGAAGCAGGAAGTGGCCAGTGGAAGAGATCCGGTCATGCATGAATGGTGAGAATTCATCAAAGAACATCTTATGGCTCTCATCCAATAGGATAGGAGTATTCTCGCGTGAGGTATAATACAATTATTTACCACATTGAGGTGCTTGACCGCAGAAATATAGGTATAGGTGCAAACATGTTGTTCTAGATTAAAAAAGCGAGGTATGGAGCCAACAGGTGGATCCAACACAAGGAATAATTGGTCCAAGGAAAACAAAAGAAAAACCCGTAGGACAAACAAAATGGAATGAAATTCTCAAACTTCCAGATATCACAGACCGGGCTTATCTTTATTTGCTCCCTTTTAGGTGTAAGATAAATGCCATGCCTAAATATTTTCAATATCAGATTTACCACATATCTCTAATTACACGTCAAAAGCTATTTAAATTTAAACTACTAGATCATGAAACATGTGATATCTGCGGTGAAATAGAAAATGAAAACACATTTTACTGGAATGTCCTAGTACAAAACTAGTAGAAAAAAACATGTATCTATTGAATCAGATAATAATTCCAATAAAACACGGGATATACACAATGAAATAGAAAACCGAAGCACTGTAAATACATGATATGAAAGAAAAACTTAGAAAGTCACATGGAACTAGAAAATATATCTAGGAACAATCCATAACCACGCAGAAAAGGTACTAGGTAAATGGTCTGCATTATATCACATACTTAGATGAGCTAAGTCCTCCTCTACAAATGATATAATACACATATACGTATAAGCTATATGGACAATATAAATATGATAAATAACGAATGTTCTTGAAGTATCATATTTTTGGTCATTATAATAAAAAAATCCTCAATGGTGCCAGGGTCTTAGCCGATATTTGGAAACAGGGTGTCCAAATAGAGGTTTCATAGACTTTTGCGCGTCCAAAGTGTGGTACAAAATACATACTACTAATAAGATTGACCCTATACCTTTACAGATTTAGCTTTTATAGGCCAGATGCTGGTTTGTGTGTATTATAAAAGTGACACTACAGCTTCTACATCTTCTATCTTCTAAGTAAAGTCATTTTCAGCAAATTCTGACATAAACTTTTGGGTGTCCAAACTGTCAAAAAACAGTGTTCTACGTGTCCAAATGACACGCTGGACGCATTGCGGCTAAGTCCCTGAATGGTGCCCGAGTGGCACCTGGTGTATTACAGATCTAGACAAATTCAGAGTAAAAATCCACTGAAAACAACTATGCACCAAATATCGCATACCCAAGTCGTTATTCCTACAAGCTATTTGTCGATATGGTCCGAGTCGCATATCATTAGTGCTTTATCTTCCAGTTAGTATCTTTCTCTACGTTCAAATACTACAAGAACATTAAACATTCTGTAGAATTTGTAATGGAGCAACAGCTTATATTCCCTTTTGAAGCTGGTAAAAAGCATATACAGGTATAGAGGTAGCCCTAGATACAAAGCGCTAATGAGACAGGAACATACGTAAAAAGAGAACGACTAGGCCATAGTTATACTATGATCCACTTTGCGGGAGCGCTGAGCTGGCATAGGAAATGAAATGAATGCCATAACATTTGGTACCTGACGCAGATGTTAACTATCATCAGTTTGAAAAAAAAACGAACACATTGATGTAGATTTGAAATCATTTATTGCAAAATATGAATATAAAATTTGTTAAAACAAGGAAGACATAAAATTGACAGGTTATATAGATATCACCATCACCAATTGAGAAAAGTGAAAAAAGTGACGTCATTAAAAGACCATAGCATAGAAAATCGTACTTGAAAAATTATATTGCGTTATTAACTAGCAATAAAAAGATGATAACTTGGAATGAAAAGATGATAAGATTAAATGAGTAGAAAACCTCCGACGTATTTTCGTAATCATATTAAAAATACATGTAGTTGAAATATGTCGATCGACCAGTAGAGATAATCATAATAACAATTATAAGAAAAATAATAATAACATTATTTATAATAATGATATGTGGACAGCGACGTATCACGAGCATTTTTTTTAATAGCAAGCGAGTATTTCAAGTAGATATACTTAAATTCCATAGTCCTACTCCGTAAGAAATTTTGAAAAGAAGCGCTAGAAAGAACTTGGGGTAACATTTGAGTTTAAACCCAGTTCGATATAAGTCCTCAATAATTTGAAGAAACCTAGATTTGTTATCAATTTGGCTGGTTTTTGGGAACGAAAAAGCATATGCACATGCATTTAAGGCACACTACGTGACATTTCTGTTTGTAGTACTCGACTATCAAGAAACAGTGTTATACAAAGCTTTGGGTTCGGATAAAGTAATGTAAAGGGGAATGTATGTGCGTTTATTTAACAGTTTGCGCTTTCAGAACGTACCAGAGTGCGGGATGGATAGACGAATATTAGGAAGTCGGGCGTAAGTACATGTAGTTGGATCGTTTACGTTACACTGTCAATGTAACAGAACTTTGTTCAACTATAAACCTTTACTAATAAAGTACCCATAATGAACGCAGTAGTTTACCAGCGAATACAACAGACGCCATACAAGAGTTATACGGGGTGAACGGACTGCTTGTCCATCAATCAAATACTCTTTGGAAAAAGAGTTTGTATGAGCTTCCTTTATAAATATAGTCCAGGGCTGTCATTGACATCCATTTTCTTTCAATTCGATCATTGACAATTTTCTTTTGATTCCGATTATTTCGATTCGATTTTGAATATCTGCACTTATAGGATATTTTCACATGTTCAACATTATAAGTTTGTTGCTAGGATCCTAAGATTCTTACAATACAAAGACATGAGATTGAATACTTCAAAATTCTTATTGGTGTTGGCTAAAAATGGCAAACAATTAGTGTAAAAGGGCAAACATGTGTTAACTCTACAATCGATTAATTGGCATAACAATTAGCATAATATTTTGCATAATATATTTTTCGAGTAATTGAAAAAAATATTTCGATCGATTGATACTTGTCACTTCAATGACAGTCCTTGTTAAGTCAACTTTTGAAATTTTAAAACAGTTCTTTTACCAGACTCAAGTCAGTGACGGAGAGCTTACCCTGTTGAAAACAGTAAAGAAAAAACCAAAACAAAATAGTAAGAATGTATACACTAGTTCCCAATACAATATTTTGCCATTATGAAAGGTCAAAACATACGAACAGTTTCATAGTTCTTCATAATTCATTGACGAATAATGGTCTACTTTGAGAGTCAAACAGGCAATGCCACCGTAGGATGAAAAATGCATTCACACCTCTATATAATTCCACTTGAAAACATAGGAATTTTAATAGCGTCACTTCTAATGAGTATTTTACTGTGCATCATTTCAATGTTAACCCACACAAAAACCTGAATTACCTAGAACAATTAACTTAAGAAGGCACCTGCTATGTCGATTCTTACACCAACATTCGGAACATTACCTCTATTATCGATCGATAAAATTGCAGTCGAAACAAAGAGCATATGTCAGTAATGTTTTTTCTCAGCCTAAGATTCCTTATACAATTTTGTTAGTTGATTGCACATGTAGTACTTCCCTTTTGTTTATCTTTCTAAGTAATTCATCAACATCATCCCGTGCAAATCTAGAGTGACAGTGAGGCTATATGCATTAAATCAACATGTGAAAGGTATGAAAATGATCTTTGCATGATTCAGTATTTCAAGAAAATTCAGATTTCGGTGTGTGACTACCAACTACAGACTACAAGCATTCTTATATCAGCCTATCGTTTCCAGAGAAAAAGTTAATGATGTACCAGAGAGAAAATGTCATTCATCTAGATTGGAAAGATTAAAAAGGAAATTTACTATTTTAATGAAGGAACTTGTTATCAGTATTTCAACCTCATATACAAAGATAGGTTGTATGCAGGACACTTGCCATTCAATCGAAACATTTAATTGTCACACACCTTTCAATATCAAGTGTAACTTCAATGACTAACAAGAAAATGTTGCTAACTAATGAAGTCATGAAACAATAGAAATCGTGATAAAGATATCAGCATTGGCAACCTAAACACACACAAATACTTTATATATATATATATATATATATATATATATATATATATATATATATATATATATATATATATATATATATATATATATATATATATATATATATATATATATATATATATATTTGTGTGTATCAGAATGTACATTTAAACCTTTATGTAAAGCCCACAGTATTCCGAACACCACGACGATCGTTCCTCTCTCGCATGTAGTCGTACGAAATTAATCTTAAAGTAATATTTACATGAAAATTAGCTGAGTGATATTTATTTCTAAATGGAAAGAATAATTTGGTCTATATTGTCATTCCATAAATTCCCGTAGATTCACTCCAATACAACTATGATATACTTAACCCTGGGCTTTACGGACAAATAAAACCTAAAGGTATATCTTGCATGACCCACTTTTCAAAAATAGCATATATTAATCCATCATCCTCCAATATGTAACTTTCTCTTGAACGAAAAAATAGAAGGATTCCAATATATAACCTACAAACTTGAATTTAGAATATTTGAAACCACCCTAAAATCGTTGTATGCATTTTCACTTAAAACTATCAACATTTATCAAAATAATTAAGAGGTGCCTTTTCAACAAGGAATAGAAATAAAGAATTAATTTTTAAAACATACACAGATACAATGCATTCAATAATCTGGTTCACACATCTCAATTGAATACGAGTGATTGTGTACCATTTCCCACCACCTTAATAGAAATACAACCGATGAAACCTCGTTTTCGTTGTTATGTCATTTTGGGAAAATTATCACATATTCTATATAATCAGCTTTCATATATCCATTTCATACGATCAAACAAGTTTTTTTCTGAATAAAAAGAAAATATTGTGATTTTTGAAAGATTAGCGCATATCTTATGTACTCAATGTACACATTTGTGGCTATTCCACGCATACAACAAAGCATCAAGCTAAATGAAAAAAATGCAAAATACAGCATCAGCCACATTTGCTGGACAATTCCCATATTGATTTTTCAATAATAACTAAAATAATAACAGTAATGATAATAAACTAGGATATAACTTGAAATATAATAACTTCATAATGATAATTATAAATCTAAACCTATGAATATGCACATGTACAAGAAACAAAATGTTCATGAGCAAGAAAGCAGTTCCAATGTGAGTTGATAAACATGACCAGCATACCACGCCTCACACTAAACTCGTGTTGCTCCTCCTACTGTGCTTCCAATCAACTGTTCAAATATAAAACCACGCACCAATTACACTTCTTGTACTCGCAAGGGTAAGAATATAAAAAGCTAAATACCATCGCAAAGGTAATGTAAGGTTAGCTAGCTACCGATATACTTTTGTTCAGGTGTAAAATGTGCACTTGTCTCATTTTAATTAAAGGCATTTTCATGAGTAGCTCTTGCATGGACATTAAAACATACATAACCAGGAACCAGTGCTAGTTTTGCTTGTGTGGAATACACAGGACGCAATCAGTTGCTCAATTTGGCTTGGATTCACTAATTTACATACTTCTAAAACATATTGGAAGCCTTCAGAAAATAAACTTCCGTAGTGTCTTTTCCAAAACGTAGGCCAAATTTTTGAGCAGTTTCGAAACGAAATATTATGAATTTACTGTATCATACCTTATATTGCAAAAGCTTCCCTAATGTTTTAGCACTAAGATTTAATACCTGCGATATCCGAAGCTGAATAGTTGAAACGCTGATCCCAAATGTAGCAACCGGCGATAATGAAAATCCTTTCCCGCGTGGTTATACTGGAGGAGGTAATGTTAGTGTATAGGTATGCATGCCATGAAGTCAGTAAGTGGGTATATATGCTTTCAATAGAAATGGCCCATATACATCATCAAGATTCAGTGCCTCCAGCGGTGTCGTCTAATCAATAACTCAAACGTCGGATGGTGATCATTTACTACATGCATGTGTTGCTGATCCAGTTTGCATGTATGAACACCTTTCCTTCGAATGCGTCTTATTCGGATTTATTCAACACTGTATCGCTTGGGTTCTTGGGAAATCTTGGATACGCCGTTGGTTGAGCCACGGCTATGAACAAGACATTTACAATGAACTTTACCACTTAAGAATGTATTTGGTACATCAAAATAGAATGGGTGTGGGCATAGCAAGGGACATAGAAGAAATACACCGCATATATGGATTTGACGTGTACTTCTCCTACTTGTGGCCCGCGTCCCATGGAATGCTATTTCTCAGCTTCTATAGATGTAGGCTCAGCATGCCGCCGCCGTGTGTAAGTGTGCAATGCGACGTACGTATGTCAATGATAAACTGTCTATATCAGCATGGTACCACAGTGGCTGTGCATAGATGACAAAAACTGATCCTCTGGGAATCGAATCACTGACCTGACCAACCCCTGTCTCTGTGCCTACCAATCTACCCACCACCACCGCCCCCCCCCCCCCGGCCAAACAACACACTTCTGCCACAAATATAGCATAAATTATAAGCTCCCAAAGAAAAAAATATGAATCGTGCGATATATTTCAGGTGTTATAAAATAAAAGTCCCAGTGTGGGTTCGTTTACATGTTGGAAGAGTAAGTTAGGAGTAAGGACTAGGTTGCGAGGGCAGAGAAGTGAGGGGGCGGTGGATGGATTGCTAGGCACATAACAGCCAGCTCAATGCCAGCAGCGCTGATACCCGCCGCAACTCATAGAGGGCGCTGCGGCGATGATCACGTGACGGCAAGGAGTCTCAGGCATTTGCGGTGGATATTAGAAAAAGGCGGTCCCCCTGCAGTCTGTTCGTCGTGAAAGTTGCCTTGGCGTCGTTGCCTTGGCAGCAGCGTGTGTTGGCAGGCGACCACACCTGCTGCTGCTGCTGCTGCTGTTTCCGTGGACGACAGGGAAACCATTCGTGCCCCGGCAGCAGCCTGGACAAGTCATTCTCACACAATCCTAGTGAAAAGTCTTTAAATTGAGCAAAGAGGAAAAATACATGACTTTCTGTCTGCTTGAGCAGAAGTTTTCTTCAGTGAGCAGATCAATCGCAAACCGTTCGCAGTTCCCTATTCACAGTTGCAAAGGGAACGTTCACCAGCGTTCTCCATACTGAATGCAACCCGAACATCAGCACGCTTTTATTCAAAAACACCAACAGTCCATTCTCCAATACTGTGGCCGCCATCTTGTCGCTAGACTCTCATTTCATTGGTCTTCTCTCCGCCACAACACACGCCTTTGGCCATTTCCTTTATGATATCATCTAATGTCATACAAATGGCGGACGCGAAGAAGAAGAAAGAGGAGCCCCATCCCAGGCCATAGCCGTAGCCGTAGGTGTGGTCCAGATGGATCTTGTCTGATTCTATGGCAAGAGGGTACGTTATGAGGGCAGCCGTGCAGGCCAGCGCTGAAACCATGCAATAGGAAAACACTGTCAACTCTCACATACAAGAAAACACATACAAGCAATGCAAGAGAGTGAGAGAGAGAAGTTCTATGCGATTCTGTGATATTAAATAATCTGAATATGAGGGAAAGTTTACAAAGCGATATCACATAAACACCTCAAAATAAGCAATTATAGACGGATTCTAAGATTTCAACAAAAGTGGTATTTTACAATATTACGATGACGAATTAGCACGTACGTATTTGAGTCAAGTCTTAATATACCATGCTGATGATAACTATGTAGATTCGAAAATGATTCCAACCTATTCCAATCGCTGTAACATGCTGTCATTATATTGAGTAGCAGATGGTGCATATAGGTATAGGGAAATGGCTAGTGAAAAACAATGTTTTACCCATAATACAAAATCACCTATCGGAATTCATAGTTTCCAAATACAGAGATCATTCCCTTCAAGGGGAAGGAGATGGATAAAAGTATGTAGTCGTAAACTCCCAAGTTTGTTTATTGGAGTATGTGTACTAACTTGTTATCGTGCCATACCAAACCATAAGCCGTGCTCACAATGATAACAGTTTCTTATAACCGGTAAACATAAAAACCATATAACAGAAACATAGGCGTATTGAAATAAGTAAATTGTGTCCTTTTGTAATTGAGTTAAGCAAAGGTGTGTAAAGAAAGTTCTATCTGATGAAATATATCAATGCCGAGGTTGATTCTGGGGGTTTAAGCGCAAATGTGTTAGGGCAATTAATTCTGCCCCTTTATGAAAAACCTTCATTTAGGTAGCTTTATTTAGTATCAGAGTATTGGGTAAGCTACCGTTTGATAACCACCACCAGACAGATAAGGTAGTGAGGGATTTTAGCAAAACAACGGGATGCGTATAAGAAAACATATAAAGCTTAAATGGTAATTGAGCAGTATTGCATATCCAGGAAAAAGTTTAGAAAAAATTAAGCAACATAGAAACGGGAAAGCAACGTGCACTACGTATATAAATATTAGCATGTGAAACCATATTTCATACTTGAAAACATCTTCATTAAAATTTATTATTAAATAGGTGCAAAATTAACGGAACGATTTAACTCACTCGCTGATGTGATATAAATACCTTCTGAAACAAACCAATCAATCCGTTTAGATGATATATTCTGATCTATCCGCCTAAGTTATAATTACGCATACTTAACCTCCATGTGTGATGGGTGGACCAAATTAAAACGTATGGATCACTTTAATTCATTTCACTCACCACATATGAAATATATTTCTCCCGAGGAATGGTAGTAGTAAATTTTCCTGGGCAGGGGTGTGGAGCACACGCCGCATATGGACAAAATTGTTGCCAGGAAACCGAATGCTACGGAGAAGATGAGAAGACCGATCACTGCGTTCTGCCAATCTGAAATGTTAAGATCAGAAAGTTGTCATCAACATTGTCATCATCATCATCATCATTATGCATCAGCATTATAATCAATATCATAACTATCACCATCTGTGCAACTATGATATAAATATGTACATTATCATCTTTAGTTGGTACATCGTTAGTAGAAACGCAGCATATCAGATGTCTTAAACACAATGGCCGAGCCGTTTGGATAAACCCATTGCTCCAACCTATATAAGTATACGTACCATGTATGCATAAGAGGACCGTAGGTCATACCCATATTAGGCGATGACAAACATGTGTGTACAGGTAAGTGTGAAAAAGAACAACGACCATTTGGTATGGTTTATTCATAAAATTGAACATGACATGTGAGAGATATGGACCTATCACGTTATTATTACATACATCAAACGCATCCCAAAATACCTAACAGCTTAATTACAACAGCTCACGTACACACGTAGATATATATACACACGTACAGACACATCACATGGGTATGAGTGATAGTAGTGTGTAGATAGTGTATATATATATATATATATATTATATATATATATATATATATATATATATATTATATATATATATATATATATATATCACAGTGGTGTACATATATAATATATATATATATATATGTA
>OZ012697.1:14527109-14566985 GCA_963942565.1 Maea johnstoni | reverse complement strand
TTTTATTGAATGTTTCTGAGGGCGAGTCCCCGTCTGTTAATCTGAAGGCCTTTGTAAATATCATATTGCCTTCAGCAGCAGTGTATAAGGTATTTATTTTTGACCCAGAAATACTACATCACATTCAATGAACACAAAATCATGAATAGCTATAACGAGGAGCCAGGATTTCTACTCAGTGAACTGAAACACATCATGTTTTCCAACTTAGGAAGCACCCGAACCTGCCCATGCTTGGTCAGTGGCCCTCTTGGTGGCAACACTATCCTTACCATGAATTATACTGTTATGATCATCATCAGTAAAGATCTGAAACAATGTTGCTTGATATTTATGGCAATATCTCGTCGGTCAGTTGTTTGATATGTGCATTTGTTTCATTATACCATGTACCTAAAATTGGACTAATGTATAATTAACCACCCAAAACCAATAAAATTGATTAGTTTATTGTAGAGTTTGTGATTTATATTTGTTTTGCAGTGTAAAAAGCATAAATAGGTGGTTTATTACTTCCCTTAAAATTTGCCATACTTTCCTGTTATAGGAGAACTTCATAAAATGAACAAGAAAATAGTAAGGTCATTATGCTGAAAGGATTTGTGAACACTTAACTAATGGTTGGCCTCCAGCCAAAAGTTAACTAAAGAGTAGGTAAGGAACAACAATTTAAAACAAGTAAAAGTAGGTTTTTGTGCTAGGAAATGGGGTGATTTAGATTCAAGGAAGTCTGATCGGCCTACGTCAATGCCAGTTGGGGAGGACTGACTTATGGGTCACCAAAATGGTCATATCGTCTAGGGCTTAAACTGATTCATCAGCAAATCACATGGTACAAATATGGCCTTCTAGCAGTCTAACTAAGAGTGAGTAGAGAAAATGAGGGCAAATTAGAACAATGGGACATATATGGCTCATGGAAAGGCTATTGCAGTTTACCTATCACTACTGGCATGTAGCGAGTAAATTTGAAACTGTATAAATAACAATGTTTCTGAGCTCTTGTAGAAAGCTCATAGAGCTCTTCCAGGAAAACATGTCTATAAATAAACATTGGTGGGGGGTTCCCAATCATAGAAATAACCATTGATTATCTTTAATAAACAGTGGCGTTTATAGGAAAATAAACTACAGTGTGGGGGCAGGTCGCTTGCATATAAAGATGACAACAAAGATTCCCCACCCCTGTCGACATACTAAAGCCTGCATAGTATGTCTACTATTAAATGGCGGGAATCTGCACCCTACACAGATGATGAGAGACTCATCATAACTTAATAAAAAAAATCTCACATTTTTTCTTGAAGAGCCCTAATTTATTCTTGAATATTTATCGTTTGAAATAAAACCAATCGTGAATTGTGATTTTTGCTTTAGGATAAGAGCCCATATCAGGCAACTCAGCTTGAAACACAAGAGACGAGGAGTCCAAAGGTTGAGGCAGCAGGTGAGACGTTATGGACGGGGCCGCCACACAACCCCCTTGTGTTCTGATCACGGTTGCCTGGTACGTTTTCAGTGGATACTAGGGCATAACATCCTTGCCAAATATCCAACTTCACTTTTAAAACTTAGGTCGTAGGTGGGGCCTTTTTGAAAATTATAATCAATGGCCTGGGCGTTCAAAAAATTGGAGCGTCGTCCATGAGGCATTTTCTTTTTGGAAGAGGGTTTCAACCGTGCTAGCGTCCCACACTGAGCGAGGAGATTAGGCTACGCGGCGGAAGTAGGGTTATGGGGCCGTGAATCCAGGACTGCATGTTATTATGGTTGTGCTGTAGAAGGCTCTATTAGAAAACTGATAGTTGTCAGCACCACGTAGCGTAGGTACCTGAATAGTAACCATCACTCTTTGGGCTGAATGTTACACTGATCTCGTATTCTAGCTTTATGTATGAACAAACGATGCTCTGCTCAAGATTGTACTTTAACAAGTAATCTACAGTAAAGGTTTTTGCGTCATTCCACCTTGATGTGGATATAGCGTTATATTACATAATTACAAATGCGTGGGAAGCTTCTGCACATACAGCACTGTTAGGAAGGTATGTATTGAGAGGAATTATTTTGATGCATATATATATATATATATATATATATATATATATATATATATATATATATATATATATATATATATATATATATATATATATATATATATATATATATATATATATATGTATATATATATATATATATATATATATATATATATATATATATATATATATATATATATATATATATATATACATACATATATATATATATATATATATATATATATATATATATATATATATATATATATATATATATATATATATATATATGTGTGTAGATATATATGTAGATATTATGACTACTTTAACTGGCCTGTAGAATCAATACATTTTGTGTGGATGAGCGGAGAGATGGAGGAATATTGTATTAGGTTAGGAGAAAGAGGACTAGAGCATGTGGACGATCTAGAGCATTCTGCTGCGAACACTGGCGCCTGGACAACACTCGCGCGAGCAGGCTCTCTAGTGGCCTTGCTAAAGTAAGACAACCATTTTCTTTAAGCGCATAAAATATCCTACGCGGACGATTGCTGATGCATTTTCCCACCGATCCATCTTGAGCAAACGTGAGGTTGTCGTAACATAAGTCCCAGATGCCAAGGCTGAATTCTGAAATACAAAAGGAGATTAGGAAATTTCTGCCGGAAGATGTGCATTAACATTTAAGTTGTTAAAATGTTTGATTCATGGATTTATGGCGTTTTAGATGATGATTAAATCGTTCTATGTTTCAATCATTGGTCTGACCCCCGCCGCAGCCTTGATGGGCCAAGCTGTGGACGTCGAATGAGGTGCAGGCCGGGTGGTGGCAGGGTATGTCAGGGTAGAATAGCTCTACGCCGTCAGGCCCAGGACCACATCAACTAGGCCTAGTGGGGTCTGCATCATGAGCAGGAAGGTAGATGGAAGGTGTAAGACGGGGATTAGACCAGTGATTGGCGCACTACTCACCTAGTACAGCTGATGCCGCTTAAACATGACCGTAAGCAATCTCCATGCTTACCTTAAGGCTGTTGCCACCTTTGTCACTACTCGCTGAAGGATTAAATCTCCACAATCTTCTTTACGACATTATAACACATTGAATTCAACATCAAACGCTTTTAAGTGAATACTGAGTTGCATTGGAATACAGGACATGAACCATGTTAGGAATGAATGCACATACTTTGGAGACCGTATGGATTGCTTGTGAATCAATGGCGTACTGGTGGTATCTAAACAAGGAAATATAATCTGCAATGTGTTTTGGCCGCGATGGTGTCAGAGAAAAACCTACCTTCCAGCTCATTAATTGGATCTCCCCTCATAAGGGATGGAGGTTGTATGGTTAATTTCATTGTACAGTCGGCGGACAACGATTTCCTCTTTTCTACAATGAAATTTGCCATAGGTCAAAGCAATCTGGTAATTGTGCTGGAGTTCCATCATGGTTCAGCAGTGTTCGCATAGTGAATATAAACGTTATTTACAAGCCCGCCATTCCCTCGAGGAGCATAAGTTGGGGGAAATAACGAGATAATCACGAGATCACAGTTGTGACCTCCTAATCTGCTCCCCAATCCCATGCAATAGGGAAACCTCCATAACTATTATATGGTAATACTGTGAGTACTCCATATAATCTGTTAATGAGAACACAGGACAAAATGTATCAGTGAACGCTTGCTACTAGAGAATAAAACATAAAGTGTGAAGCCAAACGTTATAGGAATAGCTATGTTGTAACGGTTCAAAAATCCGCAATTCTAAATTTAAATATAGCATATGATTGGGCAAGGGAATTTAAAGTAAACAATACGATATATAACAATCCTGAATGGATATATTCTAGTCCATTACACCTGCAGCCAAATATTATCGTTTACTTCCTAACGTAATCAAATGTTTATATCATGCATGATGGCAGACGGTTGAAATATAATAATAATAATAATAATAATAATAATAATAATATTGTCATTTGATATTGCGCCCTTTCCATATAAACATGCTCAAAGGTAAACGTTATTTACAAGCCCGCCATTCCCTCGAGGAGCACAAGTTGGGGAAATAACGAGATTATCACGAGATCACAGTTGTGACCTCCTAATCTGCTCCCCAATCCCATACAATATCTAGTTTTATTTTGTTTCAAAGATTAAGTGACAACAGACTATTAGTTGATGTTTACGGCAATCTAAAAGGTAAGCGCAGCTCAGGGCAGTAACTTTACAATGAACGTTCACTAAGGGTTGTCATCTATTTTGAAGATAAGCTTTGAACACCCCAACCAAGTGGCGGGTTAATGTCGAATCCAGTTCTATTGCCAAATATAAATAGAAACGAATTAGCTAATAACATTTCTCGAATGAAAAGACGTTTCCCTCCCGTTAAATCAATATTGCATTGATTCTGTTATAAGAAAAAATCTTCCTATAGGCATCGCTTAGTTCAATCTAGGGTGTACTCTGCATACTTACTCTATCATTAATAAAGCTGGATTACTGTCCCGAGTTGGCTCTCGGCGGTTCTGCGTGGAACTTAGGAACCAACATGACCAACGGAACGTGCTGATTCATGTTCCGTGTGTGCAGCGGAGCTCTTACCTCGGGATAGGAGTAGGTAAATCTAAGCATGTGGGCATTTATTATCCCTACGCCTACCCCTACCGCTACTCATACAAAGGCTTCAATTCATCCTCAGATAGAAGGCCCTTTGGTGGCGATCAGCTTTTAATCACCGAGATCTAAGGCACATTTTTAATATCAAATGCTGTTCTATATGCAATCTGACAGGTATCTGCTGAGTATCAAAATATTCTGATATGTGAGTATCAAAAGTGATATACCATTGTACGCTTTTCCCAGGAGGAAGACATGTATTACATTGCCCCTAAAGTCAGTGCAAAAGTTGTTTATGTTTTCAGGTGCATGGCTACTGGCGGACTGTTGTCAGCAAGCACGTGTTTAAAACCATGCTAAAAGCGTTCCTTCCAGACGTGTTTGGCGATGTACGTCTTATTTGTTTAACTGACGTGAAGCAATTGCCTTTTCATGTGATTGGCTTTGGACCGTGGAGGGATTGAAAGAAGTATGGGATATTGTTTGACGAAAAAATTCATATCTAATGCACATCAGCTGAATTAATCAACTCACCTCAATGGTCACTCTATGTGTGCAGGTGTTATGTATAGTGGCTGGTGCAATGGCTGCACTGCGAAGAAACAAAAAGGCTTGACACCCCTAGAGGTTCAACCCGACCGTAAGAAGTAGCCGTAGCAGAGAGCTTATGGCAGCAGCAGCACACCTGTCCGTGATGAACTAGAGCCCCCCCCCCCCCCCCCCCCGCGCTATCTCGCTACCTGAGCAGCAGCCCAGATCAAGTGCACATGATTAAAGACAAGCTAGCGCGTAAATCCTCTTTCCCCGCAGGCCAGCCAGCCGCATCAAAGTCATTGATATTGATGGGCAACATTTTCATCCTAAGCACTTCACCGTCTTCTACAAATTGAAAGGATCGCTGGCGAGTCCAGCTGATGGCAGGTCTTAGAGACGCACGCACATGGTGCACCTGCCTGCTTTCTATTTGACTCCTAGTCCGCCGCCGCCGCCGCCGCCGCCGCTTCTACAGCAGCAGCAGCAGCAGCAGCAGCAGAGGCCGAGAAAACCATCACGCTGGCTGCCATCTTCTCTTTCTTAACTAGACGTTCTTCTCCACCTAAATTAGATTGCAAAGGCCAAGCAAACACTCACAGCAACGTAACATGGTTTGCTGCGCGTTATTCTGTGATGATGAGAAGTGAGGTTATCAGAGTCTGACAAGGGCAGCACAGGCGCCCTACGTACTGGATCTTAGTATATCTTCCCAATAAACCTACATCATTTGGCGAATTAGACCCATTCAATAAAATAAAGAAGGGATGATTAACTGTTATGAAATATGTTCCTTTGCACAAGATACGACATGGATTAAACTTGACATTTCTAAAGTATGTCCATCTTTGCCTCTTGCTCTTTCTCTGTTGAGACCTGTACGTTATCAATAATTTTGCGGCAATTGCTGACTTCCAGTGTTCACCCAGCCTGGCAATGAAAATAGCATTTGTTGAATTTCCTGAGCAAAAAGTCAAAACATCAGTTTTGCGGTTAACAGAAGAATAGTGTTGATATACATTTATAGTACAGTACAGTGCTGAAAGGATACGTGCATGATATTGTAATCACTATCCTGTACATGTATAATCGAGTGCCTGCTTTCTCCCGCGATCAAATAACAGCCAGTATATTTTATTATGGTAGCCGTTGATAAAAGAGAAAGTATTGTGTGACCCATTCCATATGACACCATATAAATCACGCGGAGTCTCGGGAACAAAGCACGTGATTGATGATGCAAGCAATTGTGTTTAGTGGCCAGCGCACGTAGTAATGTCCTCTGCATTAATTTCCTCAATATTAACACAGCTTAAGAGATATTTGGCCAACAAATTGACGTAAGCACGTGCCTAGATCCATTGCAGCTATTAGGTGAGCAAACTGTTCGAACCTCACAGGAGCTTGATCTATCGTGGTCCAGGCTTTAAAGAAAAATAAGCGTTTTCTCTTACTTTGCACAGGAAAGAACATGAGTTGTACTAACACAACAGCAAATATGCTTTGCGCCAACATGAAATGAACATGATTTGCACCAGACACAACATAGATCAATACTAGAATCAGAATAGAGAATTCACTCAAGAATGGTGCATTCAGAAAGGTATTCTTGAATCGTCCCAAATAAGAAAACAAAGCATAGACTCTGGTACAGAATAGTTCAATCAGGTACATGGAGCTGCAGTTGTGGTGGACCTAGATGGCAAGCCTCCCAGTGTTAATGTATATTTGACAGGCGTTTATTAATTTCGATACCACGTGTAATGCATCACTGTCAACATGCAGGACGCTGTCGTTCAATGTGCACTCAGTGAAAACATACTAGTTAACAATCTTCACACACGATGACAATGTAAGGCTAGGATATCTGTGTTTTATACAATGGATTGAATGCGATTGAAATTACGACAAGGTCAAAATATACACCGGTTAATTATATTTCGTACGGACAATTTAGGCTCTTCATCATGAGTAGTAACTAAGAATAAACGTCAAATTAATAAATTTGATTTATACATCAATAGCTTTTTGCAATATGAAAGCAAAACTAGATTATTACAAAAACATAGAGGACTAAAAAGGAAAACTGGATTCACGCAGACACTTTTCAGTGTTGTTTATCTTCGCGTTCATTCCATAACTATCATCATTTATTTGTTTTGTCAAAATGCATGCTTTGCAGTAATAGTGGCTGCAACCCCCAACCCCTGTAGTGTATGAAGGAAGACAGCTATTAGGGGTATTGTTAATCAATATATTCCGTGCCACTAATGTTAAACAAAGTGGCAGTTTGGCATTAGCCAGCGTAAGGACCATAGACTTTTTGTGAGGGAGTCTGATCCCATTTGCAACTTCACCTTGTTGTTATTGGCAATCAATGGCTGCAGCACCTCTGACGGGAACAGAGAATCAATTCAATCGAAGGTAAGGTTAAGCCTGGTGGTATCTATTGAACACCGATACTATTCGCTTAGGTCATCCAATGACGCTTGGCATAATGACAAAATCAGCAAGTGCGAGAATCATCGATATCTTTTCCGCTTTAAAACAGTTCAATAGAAGACTATTAAAGACAAGCCTCTTTTCCTTCTTAGAGAGCCAAGAGGTATTAGCATGAAACGTAACCGAGGGTTGAGTGGTCCATTTGATGTGGTGTCTTTTCATTTTAGCTTCGTCTGAATTATTAGTAAATGGAACTGTTTTAAGTTAGGTTCTGACAAAAAGTGATTTTTTCTAGAATAATTGAACCGTTTTCCATTAAAACACTCAATATACGATCTGTACATACAACATGATCGCCCATGAGTTTTCAGGGGCAACATCCATAGATACATGTAGATGTAATTGTATGTAACACAAAACTGAACTATATCATGGAGGAAAGGTTCTACATCATTTTCTGCCTTTTTACACTTATCTTTTGTGAGCTTAACGACCTCAAGTGCCCGCCATGATCCTGGCAAAGTCATAGGCATGTTCTCTCACGCAGACCAGGACGCAATGCCTGCAAACTGTTCAGCTCAGCACCGGGCTGGTTTTTGACATTTTTTTGTTTGTAAAACGCTCAAGGCTCTCATAGTATTGCATCTGCCTGATAATGGCCAATGGCCTGTTGGTAGAACCACACAAGGCTCTCATAGTATTGCATCTGCCTGATAATGGCCAATGGCCTGTTGGTAGAACCACACAAGGCTCTCATAGTATTACATCTGTTGGTAGAACCACACAAGGCTCTATTACATCTATTACATCTGTTGGTAGAACCACACAAGGCTCTCATAGTTTTACATCTGCCTGATATTGGCCAATGGCCTGTTGGTAGAACCACACAAGGCTCTCATAGTATTACATCTGCCTGATATTGGCCAATGGCATGTGAAACACACAAGGCTCTCATAGTATTGCATCTGCCTGATATTGGCCAATGGCATGTGAAACACACAAGGCTCTCATAGTATTACATCTGCCTGATATTGTCCAATGGCCTGTTGGTAGAACCACACAAGGCTCTCATAGTATTACATCTGCCTGATATTGGCCAATGGCCTGTTGGTAGAACCACACAAGGCTCTCATAGTATTACATCTGCCTGATATTGGCCAATGGCCTGTTGGTAGAACCACACAAGGCTCTCATAGTATTGCATCTGCCTGATATTGGCCAATGGCATGTGAAACACACAAGGCTCTCGTAGTATTGCATCTGCCTGATATTGTCCAATGGCCTGTTGGTAGAACCACACAAGGCTCTCATAGTTTTACATCTGCCTGATATTGGCCAATGGCCTGTTGGTAGAAACACACAAGGCTCTCATAGTATTGCATCTGCCTGATATTGGCCAATGGCATGTGAAACACACAAGGCTCTCGTAGTATTGCATCTGCCTGATATTGTCCAATGGCCTGTTGGTAGAACCACACAAGGCTCTCATAGTTTTACATCTGCCTGATATTGTCCAATGGCCTGTTGGTAGAACCACACAAGGCTCTCATAGTTTTACATCTGCCTGATATTGTCCAATGGCCTGTTGGTAGAAACACACAAGGCTCTCATAGTATTGCATCTGCCTGATATTGTCCAATGGCCTGTTGGTAGAAACACACAAGGCTCTCATAGTATTACATCTGCCTGATATTGTCCAATGGCCTGTTGGTAGAACCACACAAGGCTCTCATAGTTTTACATCTGCCTGATATTGTCCAATGGTCTGTTGGTAGAACCACACAAGGCTCTCATAGTTTTACATCTGCCTGATATTGGCCAATGGTCTGTTGGTAGAACCACACAAGGCTCTCATAGTTTTACATCTGCCTGATATTGGCCAATGGCCTGTTGGTAGAACCACACAAGGCTCTCATAGTATTACATCTGCCTGATATTGTCCAATGGCCTGTTGGTAGAACCACACAAGGCTCTCATAGTATTACATCTGCCTGATATTGTCCAATGGCCTGTTGGTAGAACCACACAAGGCTCTCATAGTATTACATCTGCCTGATATTGGCCAATGGCCTGTTGGTAGAACCACACAAGGCTCTCATAGTATTACATCTGCCTGATATTGGCCAATGGCCTGTTGGTAGAACCACACAAGGCTCTCATAGTATTACATCTGCCTGATATTGGCCAATGGCCTGTTGGTAGAAACACAAAAAGGCTCTCATAGTATTACATCTGCCTGATATTGGCCAATGGCATGTGAAACACACAAGGCTCTCGTAGTATTACATCTGCCTGATATTGTCCAATGGCCTGTTGGTAGAAACACAAAAGACTCATAGTTTTACATCTGCCTGATATTGTCCAATGGCCTGTTGGTAGAACCACACAAGGCTCTCATAGTATTACATCTGCCTGATATTGTCCAATGGCCTGTTGGTAGAACCACACAAGGCTCTCATAGTTTTACATCTGCCTGATATTGGCCAATGGCCTGTTGGTAGAAACACAAAAAGGCTCTCATAGTATTACATCTGCCTGATATTGGCCAATGGCATGTGAAACACACAAGGCTCTCGTAGTATTACATCTGCCTGATATTGTCCAATGGCCTGTTGGTAGAAACACAAAAGACTCATAGTTTTACATCTGCCTGATATTGTCCAATGGCCTGTTGGTAGAACCACACAAGGCTCTCATAGTATTACATCTGCCTGATATTGTCCAATGGCCTGTTGGTAGAACCACACAAGGCTCTCATAGTTTTACATCTGCCTGATATTGGCCAATGGCCTGTTGGTAGAACCACACAAGGCTCTCATAGTATTACATCTGCCTGATATTGGCCAATGGCCTGTTGGTAGAAACACAAAAAGGCTCTCATAGTATTACATCTGCCTGATATTGGCCAATGGCATGTGAAACACACAAGGCTCTCGTAGTATTACATCTGCCTGATATTGTCCAATGGCCTGTTGGTAGAACCACACAAGGCTCTCATAGTATTACATCTGCCTGATATTGTCCAATGGCCTGTTGGTAGAACCACGCAAGGCTCTCATAGTATTACATCTGCCTGATATTGGCCAATGGCCTGTTGGTAGAAACACAAAAGGCTCTCATAGTAGTATATCTGCATGGCATTGGTCCGCACTTAAGAACAGTTCTGTCACATAGAATTTACTGCTAGATGAGATGTAGAGCTCCTCGTAAAGTGCATGTTGTGACAGACATGCTATCATCACATGTGCGTGATTTGGAAAATCAAAATAGGCACATTATATGCTGCTGAATGCCATCACCTACTTCTGATACGTGTTTTTACACATGTCAAGGAACCATTCGAGATAGCAGGATATGCCTTCCTTATAAATACGCTAAATAAAACTATATAATAATATAAATCTCCTGTAATATTATAAATATCACATTGGACATATATTAATGATATACATGTACTAAGAAAATAAAACATTTACTCAATAACCAGTGTATTGTGTACTTTCCGCTGGCAGGTGATGATAACGGGAGCATGATCTGCATCACGGCGCTGAAAGGTGACATCAACCGCTGTGTGGGTTCGCACTATTGGCATTTTATATGTCTTCACGAACTGCCCATTGAGTTCGAGTACCGCTGCAGAAGAAGCATTTATGTCGATTGCACAAAAAGCACCCCAGCATCTAACCCTTGCCAAGCCATGAAAGCTCTCCCCATTGGTTGATGCTTGGTAAACAAGCAAGAAAGGTCACATCGTTAAATGGCAAGAAGCGATGATGATGTATCCGATATAGAGTGCACTCTCAGTTCTCAATTTCAAAGATAAAAATATCATTAAAAACAGATATCCTTTTTCACGATCGTCCTATATATAATCTAAGTTATTAATTGATTTTACAGATACAGTACATGTATTGATCTTTCCATGCTTTTATAGTAAGAATATATAAAAATTGATCCTTAACATGTCAATGCAAATCACTGTTTGATTTTGATCGTCCGTATTTGATTGCCTATGAGATTAAAAACAACATTGTTGATTAACTAGCATTTCAAACAATTGGCATCTTCTGGCACATATCTTTGTAAATTCCCTCTTACGAGGCATTTTTGAAATATAGGTTGGGACATAATATAAGGCAGCTACGTGACCAAAGTCATTTCTCAAATGGATACCAATCGACCTCTGCAATTTAAAATTGAGCAATTGCTTCAGGATTTGAGATAGGTCACGCAACAGAGATATACTCTGGGGCATTTTGCGGAACCTCCGTGATCGGATGTTAATATTTGATAAGATCGGGTCACTGATAGAGCAAGAATATTTATTCAGCCAATAACATACACTACTCTTTTACCATGCAGCCACCCCGGATGACACTATTTACCCATACTAACTCAGTAATTGCCCGGCACCTGCAGGAAATTGAAATCTGAAACAGGCATGTGAAGAAAAGCCTTATTTTGCCAGAAGTGCGTGTACTGGCATTCTGTAGATTAACTTAGAAATGAAGTCAGATCTGTGTGAACTCACACGGGAAATTGAGCACTCTAGGTTCACACTGGAATGTATGTCAGGTGTCCAAGATTACACTATTTCGTATGCTGTAACTAGACGGTTGTTATTTACTTGTTTGGAACGGACTTGATGAGCACACAGTGTTTTAAACACACAAGAAATTTTAGCGGAAGAGCGGACATCCAAGAAAACACTTGATCAGACTCGACACACGCAAAGCGAACGGCAAAGATGTCTCACTTAAACTCACGATTTGCATACCTGCATCCATCGTAATTACGTCCGTGCTAGAAATCCTGAGACCGGACTGAATATAATTCTCTATTCTGATTGGTTATAATATAAATATTGTCTTTGCCGCGGAAAATCGTGCCTTCCTTATTTTAATTTAGCATGAAGTTTTCAAATATGTAAAATATCTTAAGCGGACACAAAGTATATTTTTCAGTATAGGAAGGAAAATTACTAAGAAAAAATGACTATGTGTATAGACTAGCGCCAGTCTCACAATCACGTCACGGATTAGAGACTGGTATCGCCCACCATCTATTTTTGGCGTGAAGCGGCCCATAGGACTGGCACTAGTCTACTATGTGTATAGAATGAAATCAGGAGACTTCGTAACCAAACTGGTTCGTAACCAAACTGATGCGTACCCAAGTATCTTCGCACCCAAGAGATTTCGAAGTCTCCAGCTTGCGCCTAGAATTCCGATATTTGTTTCATTTCTACAAAAATGATACAAATCTAGTCATTATAAATTATTTTCCTCTATAATGTTAATGTTCTTTATACATCCGGTTCCCTCACAAGTTCATAAATAACTTGGCCCCGCCTTTTGACTATTGATGCTTTGCATCTACAACCGTACTTGTTTTCCAATCAAATGCCACTGCGATAAATGATATAGCGGCGATCCGAATATCACCAAAGCATTGCTTCTGAGAGCGCTGAGCCTCCGTAGTAAGACTGAGAGTCAGCGTAATAAGTAATGTATACGGCACAGACCCGGTAAGTGTTGGTTACTTATCGACTGGTTATTTACTAGATGTTCTGAGGCAGATTGGAACTCTATCGCTCATAAATAAAGTTGATGTTGCAAGGCTTTGCGATCCTGCATTACGAGATGTTGGCATCCATTGCATCAACTGGATCACTTACACAACTCATATATCATAGAGGAGGTGAACGAGTCGGCTTTCATTTCTCCTGTAACTGCCGTCCAAGCAACATCAGTAAAGCCCACACGCTGGCTGGCTCCGCTGTACTAGCCAGTGATAATACGCCACCCACGGGGACTGCATGGTCTGCTAGTCCTAAACCTATCATCTGCGGCCCAATGGTCTAGCGAGCCAGTAGGGACGTGCAGCGGCTTCTTCAGGGAACACTGGGCGGCTCGAGCAGTGAGGTGGGCCCGCGGGCAAAGTGCAACAGACAGTGTGACTAGTGTACCGTGGAGGTCGCCAGCATGCTCAGGCGGAGTGGTAACTGCCAAGCACAGACGCACACTGTATGTGTATGGCGACTACATCTCTGCAGAAGAAAATCCCAGTTTAAATACATGAACGTATAGTAGCTTAGGTGAACTCTTTTATAGCATTAATTCAATATACTTAGTATTATCGTACGTTTAACGATTTTTAACATAGGAGGCGAATTTGGTAATTGTCAGTCACCAACTTGGCAATACTCCTATTCGATGTAGTCCCTACGCTGCTGGAAAAATAGTCTTGTCATATCAGTAGCTCGGGAGGATAGTGTACAGGAAAGGGCTTACTAGACATTTTACTTTTCAACTACGAATACAGAGGGTATCCTTTAGCTATTGATAGTGTTCTAGCATATTTACAAACTTTTCCAGATAAGATACAAGTGCATCAGACTGCTGTTTTCTTCACCTTTTGTCCTGCAAGATAAATATCTTTCCGCACCAAGGGATTCCAAACAAGTTTGGGAAGTGGAAATAGTGCTATCTGTCGAGGCCACTCCTGTCCACGGTGAGATAAGACATGGTGGCATCATTAAGGTCCTGCAAACAGTATTGATCCTGAAACTGCTGCGGCTGCCGCTGCCGCTAATTGTCTATCTCAGAGCACGCAACGCCAGTCCGCCACTGCCCATCCCACCTCTACCACACGGCGGCATGTGGGGGGGGGGGGGGGGGGGGGGGGGGGGGGGGGCAAGCCTTTGATGTGCTTTAATGTTTATGTCAGTCGCAATGAACATCACATTCTATATTGATAGCAAATGTAGGCGTCTTGTCTAGGCAGGAACTCCACAAATCAAGAATCGTCCTCAGCTCTTTTGACTTTCTTCAATTCACTTTCTGTTTATTCCGTATACATGTGGGTGCCCATTTATTCTAATCAGAGATGGCGCTCGCTCATGTTTCGAAATAGTCAGCATGCCAACGACAATAATACCGCACTATACATGGAATTATCTACATATTCGAGATAGGCACAGCTGTTACCCTCTACATCATGCAAAGATGCATTTTCATATAAGAAGTATTTTCAAATACAGTTCCCTGCAGTATCTTCTCCAATCATTTGTGTTTAGCCTTTAATGTAGACCAAGAACCGTCTGTAATATGTGTACAATATCTTCCCTTCATATGAATACTTATCTACTACTTCATGCAACGATGAAGATATCATATTACTACTTACGTGAAAAGATATTTTTTTATATCGTGGTATAGACAAAGTAACTGGTTTTCGATTATGCATCCTAATCATGGTCAACGAATAACAACCTCGCAACCATGGTCAATTGATATTCATGAGCAGGTTCGACCACCCTCGCCAAAGAGGCTTCTTTAAAGAAATAGGAAGACACCCACATAACGTTTAAAGAGTAAAGAATACCCCCAGAAACGCAAAATTAGCATTCAATAAGTATATCCTAAATGACTTAAGTTATATATATATATATATATATATATATATATATATATATATATATATATATATATATATATATATATATATATATATATGTGTGTGTGTGTGTGTGTGTGTGTGTGTATGTGTGTAGTGATACAATGCCCCGATTACGACATGTGCGGCCTAGGCATCGTAAAGGGCGTGATATGCCTAGTAATGCTGCAATACCCTCATTACTAGATGAATAATAATGAGATGTTAAGGGACCTTAGAAATCTAAATGATTACCATATAAACCAGATAATGGCCAATACACAAGAGTTGTTTGTGATTCTAATAAGGAAACCCCTCAAATATTCCCATTGAACCAATGCTACGACGATGGGAGGTTTCCTCATATTTCCAAACATATATCCGAAATGTACAACCGCGCTATCACTGGTAAATTCTCACTAAAACCAGTTGTCCATTGTTTCTTTATATAAGCCAACTGAAGTCTGAAGTGGAACCTTTTACTTAGTGTGACATAATCCTGGTATTATAGGCGTTCTCGCTGCAATTGTTGAATAGCCATGTACATATGTTGTGCGGATCAGATGGCATAACCAACTTCTATACGCGTTATGTCCTTTTGTGTTTATTCTGTTTATGTTTTGACGAAAGTTTTTCCGCGAGCCAGCTTTATTTTATATATATTTCTGGTTATATGTTTGTATACCGTATGATTCTGAATGACATGCAGTCAATAAACGCACTATATACTATACCACTGTCATCCTACGGCTAGGACTTCTTTGCTGTTTTCCCTTTTTTTATATTTGTCAAGTTCTATAGGTGTCAATTCGGTATCTACATGTCAGGGAATAAGTTTTTTTTTCAATAATTTATTGCCCCATATCATAAAGTTGAATATTACAGTATTGGTAGTTTATTACATTATTAGTTGCAACACACGTGGAACCTCTCCCGCAGAATCAGCAGCGCTAAGAAATTGTCAATTAATTTAATTTGATTATTTCTTCCACAGACTTCTTACTATTATCCTTCATCATCACACATATGCTGTACTTTTGGCATAAAAAGAAAGTTCATTGATACCATGGTTATCGGTGTGTGTGTTTTGCATGACTTCTTTTCCAAAACAGAAGATTTGGACTAAAATCGCTGCATCCTGAAAAAATGTTCTGAAAGTACTTCATACACTATCTTGGGAACCCTTCCATTTAGATTTGGCAAATTGATGAGAGTGCCAGGCGTGCGGAAATGATAAAACAAAGAGCTGATTCCTCACGAAGGACCATCCAATTTAGATAAAAAGCCTGTGTGCGCGCCATTCGGGTGGCATTACGTTTCTAGTTCTATCCCGGGAGCAGTGTCAGGCCCCGGGCAACCTTCCATTAAACTAGAGTATGAAAGAGCGTGACTACCTGGGGTATCACGTGACTGCAGGGGGCGAATCATGTGCAGGGAGGTGTTGCCACTCTGCCTAATGGGGGGCTAGAGAGATGGGGCACGGCGCCTGGCTATCCCATTGACCTGAGTATGTATTGGCACGCAATAACCGCATTAGCACCCCACTCCTGATATGGAATACCATGATCAAAGTTTCTACCATTTGCTCCACCACTAAATGAAGCATTTGATTGTGTATATTTTCTACTATCAAATGCAAAAAGGCTCTTAACTTAATATATATATATATATATATATATATATATATATATATATATATATATATATATATATATATGTTATATATATATATATATATATATATATATATATATATATATATATATATATATATATTGTGTGTGTGTGTATGCGATGATGCTGGTATACGAGCTAACTTCATTATGCATATACGTACATTGTTTATTCCTGTATTAATTCAAATATCTGATTGGATAACATTGTCAAATTATTGCACATCGATGTAAATATATGATATTGTTTCAGGGAAGATAAATACCATGTAACTATGCAAAATACAAACATGGCATATTGTCCAGTACAGGCACAGCCTCTTTTGATGGCCATGGGGTCTATGGCGTTGCCACCCACCGCTAGCTGTCTCTCACCACTGCCCGGCTTCGAAACCCACCATAGGCACGGGAGAAAGTTGGGGTTAGACGGTGGTCTTCGCCGGGTGTCCGCAATAAGGCAGAAAAGTGACGTTGATTGCAAAATCGGGTACTATAAAAAAAGTATCAAAAGCAGGTATTTATTCTTAAAGTTAATTGTCTAGGTGATACTTTTGGTCAATGTATGTATGTATGTATATTTATTGACTATGATTTCCATCATAAAAGTTGCATACACAGTTACAAAAATCTTTCACATTGAATACAGTCAAAATATTAAATAAGGTAGTATAAATACATGTACAAATACACAATTATATAATGCAAGTACATGACAGGATAAACCAGCATGCACATGAAAAGAATAGAAGAGGGGATAGTCCAATTTATTTAAATAAGGTCATAATCCGGGATAGGCGTTCTAAGAAAAAGTGGCAACTAGCCCACCCCTTTTTTAGACTTTAACCTTTGCTTATACATAATTCCTATGTAGTAAGCGCTCCTAAGCCAAATATCAACCATCTGGTTGATGTCTAATCCAGTTATCACAGATCCGAGTAGTATGTGTAATCTACCAACAAATGAAGTTTGTTCGTAATCGCCGCACCCATCTACGATCTCATCGATTTTCCCCATCATCTCATCCCTTTGACTTTGAGTCTCAGGGCAGTTTAAGATAAAATGCTTGGCATCTTCAACTTCACATAATTCACAGTGCTCGCACCATCTGTGGAATGCAGTAAGATTTTTGAATCTAACATCATCAGCTTTTAATAAGCTACACCGACAGACTAACTTGGACATAATTTCACACTTACCCATTTTATCAGGGAAAATATCGGATAGTTCCCACCAGACCAAATACCTCGGGGTATGACATACACGCTCAATCAATATTAGGCTTTCATGGGATTTATTCTGTTTTTTAACTTCAATGTAACGTTCAAGGCGTATCCACCCTAGGGCATAAAATGCGCAAACTCTTGGTGTTTTAACGTGAAATCGTTGCAGCCTTCTACCTGCATATTCCTGGAATTCTTCAAGAATAGCTACGTGTTTTTCCGTAAGTATAAGAAGCTCGCATCCATACATAGCTATAGGGACGACAACAGACCAAAAAATTGTATTGCAAGTTCTAATGGTTAAACCACATTGTCTAATGCCTAAGCCCGAAATAGCGTTTAAAGTACGTCTTGCCTTAGACACCCGTTCTTCAAGCCCACACGTATCATTCTCGAAAATACTAGCCCTGATACCTACATGGTCATAATGGGTACGGTCACAGACTCTATCATTACCTAATCTAAAAGTACGTAAAGGAGCATTTTGATTACTCTCTATCCTATTTTCCCAATACACAAGAATACCGCTTTTCTTGCCATTAAAGTCATAACGCCAAGTGCGCCCGTGGGCGGCCACACAATCAATCACCTTATCTAAGTTATACTGTGAGGTACTGCACGTGGCTAAGTCGTCGGCATAGCCCACGTGCACTCTTGGTGTTCGATACAGTTTACAGCATAATCCGGAGGATTTAAGCTCCACGATCAAAGAGTTGATGAATACAGTATATTTCAAAAGCAATAAAAATCCTCCTTGATGGATCCCACACAGTAAAGATTACCAGTCAGATGTCTGACCTTGGACTCTAACACAACATCGGAAATTTATATAAAAATTATATAAAATGCGCCAAGTTTTGCCATGAATTCCTAGTTCATAAAGTTGGAAGAAGAGTCCCTCAATCCACACAGTATCGAAAGCTTTTGCCACGTCGAAGTATGCTACTAGACATTTTCTATTAGTCTCCAATGGCGTGGCAACAGTCTCCTGGAGTAGCATAGCTGTGTGGATACAAGAGAGACCCTTCTTGCATGCACCCTCTAGTTCCGAAATAACACAGTTGGTTTCCAACCATAATGCGACGCGGTGCCAGATAAAAAATTCCAGAATCTTATTAAAGACCGAAAGAAGAGTAATCCCACGATAATGGTTGGAGTCTAAAGGACAAGTGTCTTTGCCTTTGTAAAGAGGCACCCGTACACCAACTCGACAACATGCGGGAATATATTCAGAAACCCTAACAGAATTACACAAAACAGTAAGAGAAGTAATCATGGAGTCGCCAGCATTACGAACATGCTCAGCTGTAACACCATCAAACCCAGATGCCTTGTGACTATTCAACTTCTGGATCGCTTTTGATACCTCATCACGAGAAAAGGGAGCGTTCAGGGAAGTGCCTTTAATGTGTTTGTATCTCCAAAACTTGCAACAGTCCATTGTTACTGTGCATCACGGGTTGCTTGTTGGCCATTCTATACATAACATGTGTAATCATCAACTGTTCAAATTTCTAGATAGTATCCCAAACTGATATCTACACATACATGCATAGATACGAATAACTATCAAAAATAGGACATGATGCTGACGCTGACCAAAAGGAGCATCTACGATGTTCAATCTGTAGATGCATATTACTGCTCTTTATTAATCAAATACATCCAGTTCTGCCGTGTAGGCTGTAGTGCTACCGTAGATATTTCACTCAGATCTACGGATGATGGACTATGGTATATTACCTGGTCCCATTGAAGTCAAGCACAGTACACATGGCGCTCATGGAAACCAGTGCCACCTTTGCAGCAGGACAGAGGTGCACCCACTGCGCATATCTACCTGCTGCCTGGGGTAGAGCACCAAATGTGAGTTATGCTTGAGAGCCATACCGTGCGGACCCATAGCGCTATTATCAGCGATATCAATGAAGTACGCAATGCACTTAGGCATTCCCACTAGATCAGTCAGTCGCCTCCAGGGAGGATAACTGCTCTCTAAATAAGTGCTCCATGCGCTGGCCGTCCCTAGTACACCCTATGGCATGTTTGTCATATAAGTATGTAGCGCTGATAACGCAGCAACAGTAATGCACAGATCCATATTCAATTGGAAGACGCCAAGACCATTGCCATGCCTCTGATGAGTGCGGCAATGAGCGAGCTGGAGAGAAGAGTGGAGGTTAAAGGCTTGCTTAAACATCATGCACTGATAAACGAATATCTTATGACCACTCAAGCAAAAATCCAGCTAACATCTTTATGACTACCGCCCCCTATATACCCCAACAACGTGCATCCAGAACACGTGCGGTCCAACATCACATTTAACCAATTACAGGTATTGTAAATAAACCGCAATAGATAATACCACTAGGTCCTCTTTTCATGACACCATATAAACATTGTAATGGTTTAATAGATGGAATGAATTGTGTCTTAGAGTATTTATGTTATCTACCCGGTCATAAGGCAGCAATGGCCCTGTGAAAGTAGTAGTGTATATATGTTATCTACCTGGTCATAAGACAGCAATTGTCCTGTGAAAGTAGTAGTGTATTTATGTTATCTACCTGGTCATAAGACAACAATGACCCTGCGAAGGTAGTGGTGTATCTATGTTATCTACCTGGTCATAAGGCAGCAATTGCCCTGTGAAAGTAGTAGTGTATTTAAGTTATCTACCTGGTCATACGGCAGCAATTGCCCTGTGAAAGTAGTAGTGTATCTATGTTATCTACATGGTCATAAGACACCAATTGCCCTGTGAAAGTAGTAGTGTATCTATGTTATCTAACTGATCATAAGGCAGCAATGGCCCTGTAGAAGTAGTAGTGTATTTATGTTATCTACCTGGTCATAAGGCAGCAATGGCCCTTTGGAAGTAGTAGTGTATTCATATCAATTGTGTGGTCATAAAGCGACAAGTGCCTGTAATGGAATCGACTGTCTTGATGTAATCATATAGTCTGCCTGGACATGGAGCCAAAAAGGCCCTGTAAAAGAATCAAATACTTCTGATAGTGCACTTATATTATCTGCCTGGCCATCAGGCGGCAAAATAGGCTTGTGATGGAATAGATTGTGTCTGAATATTCGCTTATTATCTACCTGGTCATAATACAGTAATTTCCCTGTAATGAAAAGGACTATCATCAGTTATAACCTGGTGATGGAATGAAATGTGTCGTTATCTATTAACATTATCTTTCTTAATGTATCCAAACTTATGTCTGGTCATAAGGTGGCAATGGCCCAGTGATGGGATGGTTTGTATGTCCACCACCATGCATTAGGAAGTTAACGTGGCCTGCAAGTTACATCTTTGGTATTCTATCTCTGCACAACCTTATCAGTGAGGCTGCCTGCAGTATAAACCGATTTCTACTTAAAGTACGTGCCTCGGTCCCTTAAACTGGCCATACGCTCGCACAGCAACGATGGCGCCATTCTCTGGGCAGCCCATAGTAACCCAACACTGGTCGGAGGTGAGGAAAGAGGGCCAGTACGCCATTGCGCAATTTTAACATCTCTCTGCAGTGATGGAGTGGTGCAGGGCAGTGTTTAACACGCTCCCTTCAGCACCCAACAAAATCAATGGCTTCATTTCAAAATGCAATTTAAACTCCTGCGGGCCCCACTAAAGGGCACCTGGGTCAGGCTATTATACGGCAAGTGTTTGCAAGCTTAGAATTAATCTAGCACTTCATTAGTTAAGTAGGCTTTGTTAGTTGATCTCAATATTGGTGTGCATCCAAAACTATTACATGGTTAACTTGTGAACCACACTCCAGGGCCCGATATTATAAAGGTGATTTAGCAGTGGTTAAAGCTAACCCACAGAATAACCTCCATTTAACCCACTGTTGAGGTGCATAACGGAGGTGCAAGCAAAACAGTGGGTTGTCGTTACCCTAGGTATAGAGGACTGATTGCGAGAAGGTGGGTTAGCCTAAACGGTGGGGTAAATGCGGCCAAATCAGCCGCTTTCACTAAACCTCCTAAGGGGTAGGTTTAGTGAGTAGTTTAGTGACTCACTCACCATGAAACAGCCATTGCAACCATTTTGTTCGAGGGATAACACACAGTTATTGACATTTAAATCCTGGAAATGATTTATTTATCTATGAATGCATTTTTTAGTGCACACCAAAGAAAACCTTAGTAAATATGGTAACAAGAGGCATATACGCCATCAACAAATGTTAACTCTTTAAATACATAAGTAAAATGAAGAATATAATAAAATAAGAGTACCATTTTATTGCAGGCTTCTGCTTGAATGCTCTAAATTATGAAAATACAATGATCTTATCAAAACAATCACAAGAATCACAACAATATGGAGATCTGAACTTACATAGGTGGTAACTTCAAAATATACCTCATGTTAGTTAAAATGAACATTTCTAAGATAACACTTGTTTCAGACATGGAAATTAGAATAAAACGATGGATTAGTTAACATAACTTGTTCATGAGAAATTGAGCTTAATGTGTACCACCTAAATTACTTAGGATGATACTAGACTAGAAAATTCTTCCCAAACAAAGAATAATCTGTTTTCACCTACTCTGCTAATGCTGATTGGACAATGTATGTATGACGTTTATTGACTGTATCAGCATGATAAAACACCACAAATACAACATAAATAATAAGAGATCTAAGGAAATGATAATACAATAATAGGTGTCAGACATGCGGCAATTCATACTATATAAATTCTTAGATGAAGAAAAGAATGGATATGTAGCGAGAGACAAACTACTATATGCGTTGTAGTGAAGAGCTGGACGCGGAAGGGGTTTCTGATCTGGCAATCAGCGTGAGTTCACGAGGACCAATCGGGACTCATGCATCATTTACATTACAGAGAAACGTGTGCGCCATCATCATCTGAGCATGCGCAGAGCACGACTTTTGGGCTAGTGGTTGAGGCTAGCCTGTTCAGGTTGACCGGCTGGTTTCATATCCACTTGTTTTTATTTATCTAAGACCACACCTCTGAAATTTGATACAGTAATGACAGAATATAACTGTAACGTGTTGTTCAATGCTTCCAACAATAGCACAGGTCCCTTTTGCACTTTGTGCAAAACCAGGCGCGAGTTCACATATATAACATATGATTCACGTCAAAACACACGCTAAATATCTTTTTCTAGGAGGGGCTAGTCCACTCTGTGGCGCAGTGTATAGTACTGGCAGAGCTGCCCATTGTGTCAGCTGTTTGTCCAGAGAGACTACCTCCTCTATTGTTTGAGAACCTGCATGTGGCTAAAAATAAGCGACCCATCTCCCTGCACCTTGCCAAACCAGTCTGAGTGAGGGTTGGAGTTAGCTGCCCCGAGTATTGTTCACCTACCTTTCATGCAACCCATTTTCTTTTAACCTTCCCAAGTGGGTGAACAAACCTGCTGGACGGCTAATCCATGCCGAATTTAAACTTCCTTTATAATATCGGGCCCTGGGGTGTGCAATTGGTGCATGGCCTGTTAGCAGTGGCTCAACTGAACACACATACATACACACACAGACATATATATATATATATATATATATATATATATATATATATATATATATATATATATATATATATATATATATATATATATATATATGTATATATATATATATATATATATATACATGTATATATATACTTGTCTGTCTGTCTGTATGTATGTATGTATGTGTGTGTGTGTGTTTATATGTCTATCCCACTCTGATTTCTCTGAATCTCGTAAGTATTTAGTATTTTCATCTATTGTTTACTCCTACGTCTCTGCTTTGTCCAACTCCACACCAGCTTGTGGAAGCATGCGGGTATATGTTAGCGACGGGAAGTGTTTACTGTCTCTGCTTGGACAGCTGCTTGGCTGACGGAGTGGCGTTTCTACCCAGACATTGGCGCCCCGGATATCTAGGGGAGCACGTTGACCAATCTTCATCAATTAACACGCCAATTCCGAGAGCTGTTTTCAAGAAACAGTGTCGATTGTATAGCCCGGATAACCTTTAAACAGACTACGACTTTCGCTCTTCTATTTTCAAGGCAATGGCTTAATATTAGTTATTATCGAGGACCTTCACGTTGTTATTTATGATATCAAATATACGATGATTCAAAGCTTAATGGGATCATTTTCTTTCGATACCATTTTTAGTCATCTAAAATATTGTTTATTGCCCAGGTGCAATAACGTTTTACTATATAATAAACACCTGGATAACATGCATTAAGCGACTTGACACATAACCATATGCAAGATGTTCATATTATAAGCAGGATTTTGAGTACATTCAGCCTTATCTTTCCAGCCATGCCATGTCTTTAAGACGATTACACACTTTACCCCATTTCGTTAAGTATAAGTTAAAGATCATCTGTATTTTAGCAAAATACTCCAACACCTACATTTGTTGGCTCTATTCAAGGATTATGTAATGAAATCTTGATTTAGAACCTTCCATTGTTTTCTTATAAAAACGTTCGTAGTCCTAAGAACAAACACACTGGCTATATCTTCGATAATGGGATTCCCTAAAGTTTTGTGTTGATTAAATGTGGCTATGTAAATTCCGTTTAATCCACTTCTCAAATACTAGTATAGGCCATATGTTAACAACATTTGGGCATCGTAAAAAAGGTACGTTTTATGTCCTTATGTCCAAAACTCATTTGTCGTCAGGAGGGACAACCATTACATGCAGTTTGTTTATTTACTAGTATGTCTTTTCTGCCATGCAATAGCTTAAACTGTATTATCCTTTAATATGCACATTCGGTTTACTTATGGGTCAGTTTAAATGATCTTTTGTTACATCTTTAAATGCAATTCAATCATTTAGCCTGTTCTCTTATAATGATTTTAATATCATTTATTACATTCATATCTTGATTATGTAATTCTTGATAATTGGCGGAACCCCCCTTTGTTGAAATGGGTTATTTTGACGTAGTTGTGATGAAAAGGGTATCAAAAATCCATCATCACATCTTTGTGATGCTTAATTGTTCAAATGTACGCCATCGCACCTTTACATTGATACTTTTTTCAATACGCAAAAAGTATAGAGAATATTGATTCCTCACGGGTTAACTATTACAATCACTTCTGTATGTCCTTTGTAATATGATATTACAGTCAATGAATATATAGACACTATATGTGTAGAATGCATTTCTGACATAGCATTAATTTCCATGTATAGTTGGGGATACGGTAAGGTACAGATAGGTGTCATGCAGCAATTTCACTGGTATACTCAAACATACTATACCCGTTGAATATTGGATAGAAATCGTATACAGCAGTCTGATTGAATGTGCCAGGATGTTAGTGACTAGCCCTATTTGTATTTGTATCTTTATTGACCAAATCTCAGAGGATTCGAAAGTACAAACAGCAAAAAATTATATATAATTGAATTCAAAACATGTACAAATAAGACATAATTATAACCAAATCTTACATACACATAGCTTAGTATAAATATTGGAATTGCTGAGAGGAAAAAGAAAAAGTTCGAAGCCCACAGGGGCCGGTTAAAGGGGTTTTGACAAAGGCTTGAAAACGAGGGTTTGAAGACCCAGAAAATGAGATTTACGCTGGGGGAAGGCTTAGAGAAAACTAGTAATGTTTTTAATAGATGTAGTTAACTTTTAACTTCGGGTCATAGGTTTCCTTCAGCAATTATCCTACCCCTACTCTGTTTCTAAGACATTTAGTTTACATATCGGTAATAGCCATGCCACACACCATCATCTTGACATTCTGCTCAGGGGTGTTAATCCCTTCGATGTCTCTGCCCATTATGTAAGCAAAATTCAAACTTGGGTTGTCTTTAAGAACCTTTGCAACATTTGGGCAGTAGGTTTCAAGTTTGTAATACATTTCTTTTCTTTCTACATCATAGGCCGGGCATTGCATTGTGATATGATGGATGTTTTCTGTGGCATAGTAATCACATCTCTCGCAAGTCCTTTGACTGGCTGGAGCCCCCTTAAGTCTGTAGTCATTGCTCTTAAGGTGGCTCGCTCTACATATTATCCTTACCATCGTCTCCGAGGTCCTCATCATTCTGTGGTCGTTGTCTGCAATACGCCACCATGATGAGTACCTCGTAGTAACACTGGTCAGGGTCAGGAGGTCATTGTTTTTACTGATAATATTGGTTGCTTTCCAATAAGCGTCCTCAATTTCCCACGCTTGTTTCCAGACAATGTCTGACCACCTCTTCTTACTAATAATGGCTATTTCCCCTTTTACCATTTTCTGTACACATTCTAATAGCCCAAATCTGGCGCAAGTGTTGAAAATTTCAAAAAAGGGACTTTTCCACTTGTTTGACTCCCCTGACACAGTATCGTCCATATAGGACTCCAATCTTCTCCCAAAAATAATACGTATGACGTGGTACATTTTCATCCTTATTATGGTCAAAGCAAACAGAAGTTTTTTAACTCCTATATAAGTGGTAATTTTTGACCACCCTAGGCCATAGAAGCAACTGCTGTTTGGAGTCCTATATGGAAGTCTCTGAATGCGTTTGCCAGCAAAACGCTCAAAACTCATCAGGCTTTCTATGTCATTGTCTGTGGGTACCCATAATTCACTACCGAAGGTTACTGTTGGGATGACAACGGCCCAAAAAATAATATTTCCTGCCATCATTGTAATACCATTTTTTCTAATGCCTAACCCGGTGGCCTCATTTAGGGTTTTCCTTCCCTTACTAATCTAGGTTCTTGTTCACATACACAGAACTAGCTCTTTGGCAATTATCTCATGAAGGGAAGGAATGATTCCTACAAGAAGCGACGAAGAAACTAATTTAAAGAAAATTGGACAGCTGAAGTGGTTAGCTGCATTTGGAACGTATTAAATAGCCTTCAACAAAACAAACTGATTATTATCTATGTCCTCTGCTGTCCAATGGCAAGAGTGAATTAAATAAGTGATAGTAGGAGAAACATTACTAACACTGTCTTCTAAAGCTGTATTGGGTCTAGACTAATTTCAAAAAGTAATCTTGGCGCAGCAACTACCAATATGACAGAAAAGGTTGAATACATTATTTTCCTCTAGTCAACGCATATGTGACTGTGGGTATGCTTGCCCTGCTAAGACCCCATATAATGGCTTGAAGATATAGTAATCCAAGCTAATGGCTCTAATCAGTCCTCGTTGGGTCCATTTCATAGAAAGGCAACAATGTAACATGAGTGTAACATGCAGTTCATTTCGAAAGGGATGGGTTTCATCGACCATAAGTATTGTTTATGGGTTTTTCTCCGAGGCGGGAGTGGCCATTTGGCGATCGCGCTTGGTTTGATTACCGGCCAAATGCTAGTATCGAACAGCCTAGACCGGCACTTGGAAGCCAGGCCAAAAAAGAGTCAGCCATCGATCTCGAAGCATTTAGCAGACAGAGTGCATGACGATGGCATAGTGATTTCCCTGGAGACAAATCATCACAAAATGGCACAGCCATGAAAACTGGGAGAAGGCAGTGAAATGGCAAAGACCTATTTAGGAGAATGAATCATATGAGCAATTGAAGCGCAGTGTGGTGATGCTGTGTTCAAAGCTACATGTAGCTGACACTGCAATACACAATGTCTAAATGAACCATAACAATACTGTAAATCTCCTTCGAGTTTCACGCCACTGGCGTTATTCACGATGAATACGGGGATAATAAGGCCTACTGAAATAACTTTATGATGTGGAGTGATCTTGTAACGCTTTGACATTCAGAAAATCATCATAATGTTCTTACTTGCGCTGCATAGATTGTTATATTCTAGGATTTCCAACTATATTTTAAGTCTTTATGCCAGTAGAGTTTTGATACGATTGTATGTAGGTCTCCTGCTATTTTCAAAACAATAATAGATGTTCATATATTGATTTCTGACAATGTTCAAAACTCCTTAGTAGATAACTGACCCTATGTCATACATGGCTTGTGCCCTGGCAGTACTGCTGTAAGATGGCAGCTAGGACATCTGCTGTTTAGGCCTGACGAGTTCTTGAGGGTCCTCTTCCTTAAAGACCATTGATCATCTTGCTAGCGCAACAGAGGTTTAAGGGGACCAGAAATCTATAAAATGTCAGCAGTTTGCTGGTATATCCTCTATATGGAGCCTTAATGTAGCACAGATTAACAGCATAAACCCTGCTGCCGCCAAATACTGCTACTAATCCTTAGTCCTGACGTTGATAATGGAAAACAATTTAAAAGAGCAGCATGAGAGAGCAATGGAGGAGAAGAATTGGAAAGACAGCATTGGAAAACAGCAATGGAGGAAAGCAATTGAAGAGAAAGAAAGACAGCAATGGGAGAGAAAAATAGAAGACAGCATTGCAAAAAAGCAATGGAGGAAAGCAATTGAAGAGAAACATAGAAGACAACAATGGAAGAGCAATGGAATAGAATTATGTGAGCAAACGATTGGAGAGCACAATGGAAGTGAGTGATGGAGGAGTGCATTGGGAGAGAACTACTGTATCAAGCAATGGAACAGAACAATTAAGGAGAGCAATGGAAGAGAACAACAAGAGAACAATGAAAGATACAATGGGAGAGAACAATGGAAGATACAACGAAGGAGAGCAATGGGAGAGGACAATGTAGAAAAGCAATTGATGAGAGCAATGTGAGAGAACAATGAAAAGGAGCAACGGATGAGAACAATGGAATTATGCAATGGGAGAGAACAATGGAGGACAAAACAATGGAAGGGGGATATGGAAGAGAACAATGGAAGAAAGCCAAGGGGGAAAACAGTGAGAAAGCAATGAAACGGAGCAATGGATGAGACCAATGAAAGAGCAATTGAATAGGGCGATGGAAATGAGCATGGAAGAGAGAAATGGGACAGGAGAGAGCAATGGAAGAGAACAATGGGGCAAAGCAATGGAAGAGGACAGTGAGAGAGAACAATGGAACAATGCAGGAGAGCAATGGGATCTGGTTTCATGACACGTCATTATCTGTAACTCAATCAGATCGGAATGCGATTACCGCCTACAAACATCATTATTCAAGTGACATAGTCCTGCGATAAACCTCCAGACATGTTCATGTAAGTTGTGGAATAGATCCTTACGGTCTATTAACCTTTGTGTAATGCAATGTCAAAATGATATCCTTTCAAGAAACCCGTACCTTAACGTCGGGAGTGCATGTGACAGCTCTAAGTATGCGAATGCTATTGTCAGGATAATGGACATTTCCTGCAGACGGTGCGCTTCGCAATATCTGTGACAAGCACGCATAGTTGCTGTGGTTTCCACAGCGCCAATGACTATATTCGCGGCATTTGACGTAGTTCAGCTGCTGGGCGCTGTATCTAATACTCCACATTTTGTCTTCAGATGGGACATCAGAAGTGTAGTCGAAATGTATCGATTCCAACATGACAAACATGATATCCTTCCCAGTTCTAAATGTATACCAAAAGTAAGAATATATCACTAGATTTGATATTCAACTCACCACTCACACCCTACCTCTTGATAATATTCAGTGTGTTCTACATTGAAGGGATTTAAATTCAAGATAGCTAGCGATTAACAAGAGGAATATGGTTCTCCATGTTTAACCATACAGCAAAGTGTCTACAAAGCTTCTTGAAGCAAACAAACACAGGCTAAGATATATTCAGCGTAGGCTAACGCTGCACCAGAGAGGGATTTGTTTCAAGCATGTTGCAAAGTTGCCAATGACGTGTTAGTAGGGGAACACACACCCACTACTCTGATGCTATCGACCAGCTACGAGAGTTTGCTCTTAATGACAAGGAAGTCAGAATATCTGATATTCCCTCCCATTGAAGAGGATTTTTTAGAAGCAGAAACTGACTTGCAGAAGTTGGTCTGATCGCATGTGCAAATACTAATGTAGTAGTACCCACTAGACAGCGGTACTTGAAGGCAGGGAGTTAAAGACCTGAAAGAGATAGATCATGATAAAAGCCGATTTACTCGCTGGCAACATCTACCTACTGAGCGAGTACATCCATGAATCAAACATTAAACAAGCAAGGCAATTTATGGAGAGAATGCAATAACCATAAAATGGCTAATATCATCATGGAAAAGGACATGCTTATAGCCATGTGGCATGCTGCTTTATGAAGCTTTTAAATGGATTGCATGTATGCAAGGACAGCGGAGGCAAGCACAGTAACTCAACCTAGTTTCATTCAAAAATACGTTATATATCCAGAAATGTTTCTTCAAACTAACTATTAAGTCTATATGTTATCTGACATATTCGGAAAAGAAATTAGTAAAAAATTAATACCAAAAATAACAGTTGACATATTTCTTGTTTAATACTCGGGACATTCAGCACTCGAAACCAACGAGGATGTATAAGTTTTACAACTTCATCAACTTTCAAACTAATACACAACTGAGTTATGGTTAATAGTAAACTATATTTAAGAAGAATCCAATTGCTAACATGTCCCTCAAACAGTTCGTTAGGTACATATTAGTTCACTGCTTTATTTCCATTCTAAGCGGAGTAGAACGTAGGCTGCTCAGAGCACATGTAGCTTACAATAGTTAGACTGAAGAAATCCGGAAAAGGTTGTATTTCCATGTTAGGTTCGGTTGCCTTAAAGTCATTGCCTTCCACAAGTGAAGCTAGTCATGAAGGAGCTCCCTGTAGTAGTGGAATGGAGCAGTCAAGTGTGTTGGTGTTATTGCTCTCTATGCTTTGATAGACACGTTTAAGTGTAGTTCTTATAACGATCAATGGCAAGTCATGTCCATGACATGCCTTTCTTTTATTTCAGGAAACAATATACTAGTATTTCACAGAGTTGAGAAAACACCCGATTTAGCACTAATGGTAGTAAAGAGAACGAGATGCCCGCCTTAGTTCTACAAGACATGAACTTACAATATCCCCTGCGCAGCTTCTGCCTTTAAGGGTTAGGTAAATACCAGTGATCGTAATCAATACTTCGAACCGGTGGTTGTAATGGATAGTATCAGTGTCTTTTCATGTTTTAATTCACATACGCATAATGAGACAGGTATTACACTAATTTGACCTATGATTTGTTCCTTGTCTTCAGGAAATGGAACTAACCAATGTCATATTATCGCATCTTAGCCATTCCCTCTTGCAATGTCCTCATAAGGCGTATTACTAACAGGCGTAATTTGACCTTTTCTAAACAAACAATCAAACAATGGATGCAAACTTATTTGAGAGGGTAGTTTGCATTTAACAGAACAATGCATTTCGACCCTAGCCAAGTCAGTCCTGCAGAAGTTATGTTTTAGGTTAAGAGAAAGAGGGGCCTGGGTACAGTTACCTATGCTATTCTGTGTCAACTAGGTACTGAGAATTGACTCAGGTTCACATTCAACTTGACCTTTTGTTCGTCATACATGAATGTAACATAACATTTCCCAAATGGATACTTGGCTAGAAAGCGACACTAACACTTTTAGCATCTAGGGTTCAGACCACCGTCTGTATAGATGATGGCACGAGACGAAATAACACCAACACACTTTGTATGACATCACTCAATTATACGATCTTTTTGGAATATGAACAGTAACAGCAATACAAACGTCAGTGTAAGAATCTCGCACAGTATGGCAAATATCAGAGCCAGCGTCTATATCTGCTTGATTGAACTGTCAATACGACATTCAGCAAATCTCAATTTAACTGTTACCATCCTAAAGTGTTTTCATTGGTAATGTATAGATAAGTAAACTGGTCCTACCTTTTCCCTCCAGCCAGCACCTGTTGCATATACTGACGACGCCGAGGCAGATGCCGCAGAAGGCGGCGGCCAGGCCGAAGAGGCGGAAGGGGCGCCAGAGGGTGGCCTCCCTGTGGTAGTACGCCTCGCTCAGCTTACGCAGCTTCTCCTGGCTGCTACCACTGCCACGAGTCTTGAACTTAAGAAAGTTCTTCATCTTCGCGTCCGTGTAGGGCATCTTAAAGCACATAAGTCAGGCTGTACACTCCATCGTCTTTATAGAGAAAGATAGTGCCAGAGCACTGTGCCTCCTAGTGGCACACCGAGACACCAAGCGAGCACCTGGCCTCCTCAGACCAGCAGTAGATCACCGCCACATAAGAACGGTTCTATGTATATCCGGAGCCATGTCGCTGTATCCCAGAGCTCCACCGCCGCCGCCGCCGCCGAGGTGCTGTTTGTCTCGCCCCTTCCTGAGGGAGTGTGTTGTCTGTGGAAGTGTTTGGCTCGATGGCCACGTTTCTCTTGTTCGGAGATGCTGGTTCACAGAGTGACGGCCAGGTGGCGCATACTCACTGGCTCCTCCTCTCGGCAGCCCCTTGTGCTCCGGCAACAGCCACTGCCTTCTGCCAATGACAATCGCTGCTCTTTGACTGATAACCACTTTGTCTCAAATGACAAGCACCGCACTCCGCCAGCCGCAATCACTGCCTCGTCACTGACGGCGCAGCCTCTCTCTCTCTCTCTCTCTCTCTCTCTCTCTCTCTCTCTCTCTCTCTCTCTCTCTCTCGCTCTCTCTCTCTCTGCACCAGAATCCACGTCTTGCCTCAGCAACAACTGCCTAGGCACGTCTTCTCCAGCACTGACAGAGGGGCGAGTAGTTGAGACGGGAGTTTTGCTGTCACCTTGTAGTGCCACACGCTGCCTGCTGCTGCTGCGAGGCGGGCCGTGCGTGCTGCTGCTGCTGCTGCTGCCGGCGCAGGAGTGAGCAGCAGGCGCCCTCTCAGCTGCTGCTGCTGCGGATGGTGCCGTCGTATCCTCGCATGTCATGAGGTGAATGCGTCCACAACTTTCCAAGTTATTTGTTCAAAGTAATTGTCCCAACCAATTTTTGCAAAATGCAAATAAGCATTTACTTATGAGCACTTATCACATGTTTTTATATATTCATATATATATATATATATATATATATATATATATATATATATATATATATATATATATATATATATATATATATATATATATATATATATATGTATATATATATAATATATATATATATATATATATATATATATATATATATATATATATATATATATATATATATATATATGTACATATATATATATATATATATATATATATATATATATATATATATATATATATATATATATATATATATATACATATATATATATATTATATATATATATAAATATATATATATATTTATATATATATATATATATTTATATATATATATATATATATATATATATATATATATATATATATATATATATATATATATATATATATATATATATATATTTATATATATATATATATATATATATATATATATATATATATATATATATATATATATATATATATATATATATATATATATATATATATATATATATATATATGTACATATATATAATCTGTCTTGTGCCACGGAGCGTGTTGTTGGACTGCTGTTTTGAAATAAGCCTATGTGTAACACGTTCCTGTGGCGGCCTGCTTCACTCTTAGAGCCCGCCTATAGGCCTGGGCTTGCAATATTCCCTTTTATTCCAACGTTATAGAAATCGCAACAGTTGCCATGGATACAGCAGCTAGATCTTGGAGCAGTCTGCTTCCGATCGTAGGCCGCGTCAAATGCGATTGCAAGGTTTAAAAAAGAGGAGCGGGATACCTATTACACAACAATGACATTTTAAAGAACCGAAATGCATTATTACAGGCGCGCTTTAAATATCAGAGTCAGATAAACTGATGTTGATGGGATACCAATAATCACATATAGAAAAATGTGTTTAGGTTAGTGGATATGCCGCCATTGTAGTAGCAATAGATGTAACAATTGCTGTTCCAGTTCATGATCACACACACAAAAAAAAACACTCACACACACACATTAATATATACAAATAAAGGGTATGACAATGAGAAAACCTATGTTAAATAAATTTTTCATAAGGTCCCATATTTTCAGATAACAGTATCATTCTGAAATGTTATCCGTTATCAACTCTCATATTAAAACAAAATAAGATGTAATGTGAAATTCAAAATGCTAAACTAATAGTTTTAGTAAATATGTTCAAAGTTAATGAAATCTTTTGGTGAATTGTGTAGTTAATTTGTAGATATTGGGTCATTTTGAGATTTTAAAATAGTTTAAAGCCTACATCCTTACTTAATATATTATAATCAGACCGACTTCGACTGTCTACGCCATCGCTTAGCATTTTAATAAACCAAACATCTTAGTAAAACATCTTCATAATGAATTTCACCGAAACAAGTTGATTTAAACAAGCATTTGGGGAATCAAATGTTAACGGATTTATTATACATTTGTACATAAATAGCTTAGAGTACTTCGGAGGGAAATCTATCACGGGTTTTCTTATTTCGGCATTGTTCCATAATTATGTAATCTGGAATTTAAAGAATACATTTTTTCTCCTTTTCGACAAAAAATCCAAAACAAATGGTGATACAATTAGAACGGAGCAAAAAATTGAAAAACTGTGGAGTCCTTCCCTCTGTATTGATTTTCTTCTCCATATACTGTATCTGAAATGTTCCGATCACCGGTAGATACTTGTGGACAGGAGCAGCGTTTGAAATGTTTTGTTTCAGTTTTCAACCCCAAAAGGTTTACACCCTACGGAGAGGGTGTATTTGTTGTGCTTAATGTGTTCCTCAGTAAACAAAAGATCATACAGGTAAAAGCAGAACAGGGATAAAACCGAGTCGAAGGAATTAATCCCACAAGCTACCTTAATCGATCATTATATATATATATATACATATATATATATATATATATATATATATATATATATATATATATATATATATGTATGTATGTATGTATGTATGTATGTATGTATGTATGTATGTATGTATGTATGTATGTATGTATGTATGTATGTATGTATGTATGTATGTATGTATGTATGTATGTATGTATGTATGTATGTATGTATATATATATATATATATATATATATATATATATATATATATATATATATATATATATACATTAATATACATTAACAAGGACGTTTTAAATTTAATGAAATTATGCTGACATTTGTCCTACTTCAGAGCAAATGTTGATTTTTTCTTCCTACTTAAAACTCCTAATAGACATGATATTCATTTCTTGATATCAAATATTTCAAGTAAAGGTGATGTACATAAGTATTTATTGTGAACAAACCATTTGTCATGGCCTGATTACCACACCATCATTTCACCATGCAACGGCTTTAGATCCGTGTTCTTGCCATGGCAAACACCGTACCTCCTCCTCCTCCTCACCAGGCCTGCTCTCCAAGGCCGCAGGCTGAGGCAACTGCCGGCACACCCCTTTAACACACCTAATGCATTTGGCACCAATGTGTTTTAAACAAGGAAAAGAAAGGTATGGGTGTGCACATGTACCTGAATGAGAACCATTATTTACCTAATGGGCTTATTGATTATTAACTAGGTTAGGGTTTAAGCTATGCTTAACATATTGCTCATTACAGGCACCTTTTCAACACGCAGAGGCCTGAAGCTTATGGAATGTTTTATTAGTGTAAGCCAAACTGTCAAAATTTGAAAGCTTTATGATAAAGCATACAGCGTCGTATCTGCAAAGCGTTATTGTTTAAAAGTGAAAGCTAAACTACCACATTTATCTTTACTACTGATTTGATTATACCGAGTCTAAAATGATAAAAATATAATTGGTAGATCTCATCAGTATTAGATTTGTGTTAAAGGATGTCTTTGTAGATCTTCGTGACCTTATTAGGAAAGTGATGTAGGTGGCATTTAAGTGCTCTTAGGAATAAGACAGGACGTCGAGGGTGTCATTGGGGAAGGAAGATGAATTCAAACACCGGGTAGTAAGAGGTCCTCCAGAGAATCCTGGGATTCTAGACTAATATTGGTTAGCAGATCTTAAATGCTGTACTGTAAGTTAACCCATTCATCCTCGTAGGCCGAACGCGCTATTGGAACGTGCTGCTATCTCCTTGATACACTCAGCAGAGATGATATGGAACATTTGAATCAACTATTTCTTGTGGTTTCAAATTTATTTGAAGCCAAAGAATGACAATAATTATCTTCAATAATAATTCAGTTTCTATAATTGATCCCTAAGCATGAATGAGCTAAACTTAACCTCCCCACTAGCGCTGATACCATGCGGATTAGGACCTTAGCAAGGGTTATCATAAGCAGGTATGTAAATAAAGAAACTGTGTACCATGATGTCCTAGTAGTTTACTTATAGCTGAAATAAACATGGGGTGAACGTACGTCAATACAACAAATCAGGAAATTATGAAATTCAGACGCTGCAAATAGTAGTAGGTAACCACAGCATGTCATATTCGATTCAGTACAGCAGAGACTCAAATCGTTCATATTTAAAAACCGGCAAAATATGGCTTCCGTCTTCACACTGCATTACAACCACGTCTTTCATGCTCGGTCAATATTGATAGGCAATGAGAGTAGCCTAACATAATAGCGTGAAGGTCGATGCAAACATATCGTCATTTGAATAATACTTGGTGATTTTAGCATGCACACACGTACGTATTAATAGATATATATATATATATATATATATATATATATATATATATATATATATATATATATATATATATATATATATATATATATATACATATATATATATATATATATATATATATATATATATATATATATATATATATATTATATATAAAGATATATATATATATATATATATATATATATATATATATATATATATATATATATATATATATATATATATATATATATATATATATATAATATAATATATATATAGATAGATAGATAGATAGATAGATATATAGATATATATAGATAGATATATAGATATATATAAATATATATATATATATATATATATATATATATATATAATATATATATATATATATATATATATATATATACATATATATATATATATATATATATATATATATATATATATATATATATATATATATATATATATATATATATATATATATATATATATATGTAGAGAGAGAGAGAGAGAGAGAGAGAGAGAGAGAGAGAGAGAGAGAGAGAGAGAGAGAGAGAGAGAGATATTAAACTATAACAACAGCACGATTGGAACGTAGGATTGACGTTCAAGGTATTTATAGGTACGATCCAAATCAAAATCCCTTTGACGTGATGCTTGAAATTCGATCGGCGCCAAGTTTTGATTTTAGGAAAGGTGCCATTCCAAAGTGCCATCTATCGGTTGCTATGAAAACCAAATTATATTTGAAACAAAGTCACTATTTTCACAGTAGAGGGAGAGATGGTATACACTACAGAGGCGCTCTCTATTGCTCGGAATGAACCCTGACTACTGAAATACAAGCGTCTCAGCAATGCTGGTCTCCCACATACGAATCTAATGTGCGAACATACACGATCTCAAGTGTACGCTTGAAGCCACGAATTGGCTATAAAATTGCTGTTTTTCTTCATTCGAGTGATATGCACGTTCAACTACGAAAGTATACGACATCCCACGACAGCATGTACGATTGATGTACGACTGCAACATCATATGTGCGATACTGTACGTTTTCTATTATAGTAAGACGCAATTAGGCGAACATATTCGTAGTTGGCTACGGATATGAAGGTGCGTATGTATGCGAATATGCACGACATAAACACGAATAATTACGTCATACATACGCATATATACGCCAGTTGTACGTCTACCTACGACAATATTCGATTAATTACGAATATGTTCAAACTAAAAATGGCAAAATTCGTAAGTACACTACGATATATGGTAAATTCACCGTCAATTCGTGGCTTTGTATGATACATTTTGGCCAATAATCTAATTTTTCATTCTGAAGTAGGTCACATTTATAGCGGTACTTTTAATTAGTGTACGCACATGTACGTATATGTACGATTACATACGACTATGTACGACATATTACGATACGATGTTCAAGAATGTACGACAATGTTCGACAATGTACGCCAATGTTCGCCAAAAAATACTTCCCTACGACAGAACTTTTGTCGCACCCAAAAGTTTTACATGTAAAACTTTTTTTTAAATTCGCAGCATCGCCTACGAAAACCTAAGACTCACTGCGAACAACCGCGATAAATCACGACAACACACGAAAAACTACGACTTTTTAATTCGCACCTTAAAATTCGTATGTGGGAGACCAGCATTACTGCGTGGCAGCCACTCTACGCTGTACCGCTCATGGATGAGATAAGTAGAACCAAGTCTGAACGCGAGTATGTTTACATCTTGACTTACGTGTGATTGGCTTGCTGCAAACGTCACGTGACACACCGTCCCTCGTTATATTCTGACATGCTATCCATAAACCTGAGTGATAACCGCCCAGCGTCACATCTGAAAGAATGACATATGTTAGAGAACACGCAACAGCAGGTGACTGAGACGGCGGCGGCGGCGGCGGAGGCGGCGGCGCTGCGGAGGGCAGCAACTGAATCAGACGTGCGTAGACGCTGATCAGTACTCAACATAGTGAACGGCTCTTGAGAGGACATAGCAACAATCCAAACATAGCGGCTATCGCATAACTTCGCACTCACCTTATTACCAGTCGGCTTTGGACATGGATGTCTCACGGACGTTTATCTCCACCGCCGGAAGATGCTTTAAGCACTTTGTTCTTGAGCGTTTTTGAAATGAATTGTTTTCAAAATTAAGGAACAGGGCAGTGTTGGTATGAGGTTCCTGTTGTGATATTTTAACGCCGCAATATGATAGTGCAGTACGGCTGGCAAAGGGGCTCATCACCGACGCATCACAACTTGCTTAGGCCACACAATTGTTCTTCGTCTGGCAAATACACGAGTTTTTTAATGATAGAAGCATACAACAGCATATTGCAAATAAGTGGATTCTTTGCAACGGATGCTCATTCCTAAGTTTGGGAACTCAGGCAGCAGCGCGTGTGTTGACGTTAGCCTCAAGCAGCCAGCCGACAGTATGATAAATAGTGGCAGCCCCCTCCCAAAAGAGGGAAAGCTATTAAATGCTGGAGGCACTCCTGAAAGTGGAAAATGGTTAGAGATATTGAAGGGTGCGTGAATCAAAAGAGAACTCTAAAATGATTGTATGTCTATGGCAAATGAAGCGGCGGTTGTGTGGGCACAGGGGTGTCGGCGGCGGGCGGGCGGGCGGGCGGGCGGGAGAGGCATGCACGTGTGTATAGGCTGCAGGCTGAGGTGAGGAGAACATGCAAAGAGCTGGGGGCGCACTAGAGGCTCATCAGGGAACACTGCCAGGAGCAGGAGAGGCTCAAGGTGACGACGCTCAAGTATTGAATAAGGCTTGTAACCGACTAGTTGATATCGACCGATCCACACGCTTAGCTTTAAGATGGGATGATTTGGGGGAGTATGACGTTTGTTGCTACTATGTAAACTGTGTCAAACATCTAGATTTGTGATCTTTACACGACTTCGCAACTGAAGGGTCGCGGAGAGCCACTAAAAAAGTTGATGTTGCCAGCTATACGATACTAGTGAAATCTAAAACACCGGTGCGAACAATAACGAGTGCTGTTTGTTTGGCTGGCGGATTTTAACCTGATTTTCAATCACGGTATATAACAGCAGGGAGGGTATGGAGTAAGGTGGGAGGGGAAGAATAGAGTATTACGTGTGTATCCTGGATATATATATATATATATAAATATATATATATATATATATATATATATATATATATATATATATATATATATATATATATATATATATATATATATATATATATATATATATATATATATAATATATATATATATATATATATATAT
>OZ012697.1:14509710-14526909 GCA_963942565.1 Maea johnstoni | reverse complement strand
GACGTACCCTTAATGGTATATAAGCTTATGCAAGTAATACAAGTTGACATACTCCCCAAGGCAAGTAATGAGGGGTGACGTACCTATGGAGACATACCTTTTAGGATGGCATATTCCCCTGAGCAATTCACAAGCAATGAAGGTTAATTTACCCTTGAGAGATGGTATATGCCCCTAAGTAAGAAATGAAGGTTGACATACCCTTAGGAGATGGTATGTACCCTTAAGTAAGAAATGAAGGTTGACGTACCCTTGAGATATGGTATATACCCTTAAGTAAGAAATGAAGGTATACGTTCCCTTGAGCGATGATATGTACCCTTAAGTAAATAATGATGGTTGACGTACCCTTGGGAGATGGTATATACCCTTAACTAAGAAATGAAAGTATACGTACCCTTGGAAGATGGTATGTACCCTTAAGTAAATTATGATGGTTGACGTACCCTAGGAAGATGGTATATACCCTTATGTAAGTAATGAAGGTTGACGTACCCTAGGAAGATGGTATATACCCTTATGTAATTAATGAAGGTTGACGTACCCTAGGAAGATGGTATATACCCTTATGTAAGTAATGAAGGTTGACGTACCCTAGGAAGATGGTATATACCCTTATGTAAGTAATGAAGGTTGACGTACCCTTGGGAGATGGTATATACCCTTATGTAAGTAATGAAGGTTGACGTACCCTTGGGAGATGGTATATACCCTTATGTAAGTAATGAAGGTTGACGTTTTTGCAAGTGGGAAATGGCGGCTTTACAAATGCAAACCTCTGTTCCCTCTCGCCCTACGGCAGCAAGTTACAGTGGGTGTTTGTCGCTGCACATGGTTCGTTTTTACTGTTGCTAACACACTAACATATTGTGTTTAGCTGTAGTGTCGTTTGCTGTTCCCTCATCATCTGAGGATGCTCAGATCGTAATTCACCATTACTTTCTCACCAGTTTTTCCCTTTATATACAACAGAACAAGAGTTGTGCATTTTGCCAATAAGCGCTTACAGTGCTGCTTTTAGCCTGCCATGTTGGTCAGTGCATTACTGAAAAATGAAGCCGAAGCCTGCCTCACTCCCTGGGAGAAGCTGTGGTTTCAGCATGGTTGGATATGCTATTTTTCTCTTAGGTTAAAGAGGTCAGACTGCCCTGCCAGTCTAGACCATACAGAAGCTGAACAATTGCTCCCTTGTCCCTATTCCGTATAGATATGTCACTAGTTATTACGAACTGCCAACCTCTCATTACCTCACCTCACTAGTTTATAGAACAAAGCCTGATCTAAAATTTCAAATATATCAAGCTTGTTTCATCAGATTGAAATGATATTTTCCGCAAATCGACCTAGAGAGTTAAACAAAACAATAAACATAACACGACTGTCAAATCGCAACACCCTGCGTTTCACAGTTAAACTAGTCGTACAGACTAAAAGGAAGTATAGTGGTCCGGATATGGTAAGGTGGAGAAGGTAAGTGTGAGGTAGTTATAGAGAAGGGAAACTGATGACTGCCCTTTTTGTTATAAATGTCAAATGATATAAAGTTTACACAGTTAATGATATTTGAGCGTTTGTGTGCGTGTGGGGGTTACTTTTCTGTCAAGGAGGAAAGGACAGAGGGGAGGGCTCCCTGGAGTAGGAAGCATGACTACTATGGTGTGGGTGGGCAGGGGGGGAGGGGGAACCCAGTGTGGGAAAAGGCACAGGGCAGGGGCGACCAGTGGTCTTGTAGTGGTCAGGTCATGGTGTATGTGGGTAATACATAGAATTGAGCTGTTGTAGCACAACATCTTCCTCAAATCATTAATAGAGCAAGATGTATGTGAGCTAGAGTATGCTTTTCATTCCCACACATAGACTACTGTTAGAGTTGAGCTACCTCACGAAAGACAGATATTCCCAATAAATGGCTAACCCAGCAATGGAGTACACACTATTGCTATATTAGGTCAGAATTGGCGAGTGTTTTCCATACAATGACTGGTCCAGCTCTGAAGTAAACACTATGGCCGTATTACGTGAGAATTGGCTGATGTTTCAAATACAAAGACTGGTCACTCAATGATGTGCACATTATGGCCGTATTGAGTAAAAATTGGCTGATGTTTCCAATACAAAGACTGGTCACTCAATGATGTACACATTATGGCCGAATTGAGTGAGAATTGGCTGATGTTTCCAATACAAAGACTGGTCACTCAATGATGTACACATTATGGCCGTATTGAGTATGAATTGGCTGATGTTTCCAATACAAAGACTGGTAACTCAATGATGTGCACATTATGGCCGTATTGAGTAAGAATTGGCTGATGTTCCCAATACAATGACTGGTCACTCAATGATGTACACATTATGGCCGTATTGAGTATGAATTGGCTGATGTTTCCAATACAAAGACTGGTAACTCAATGATGTGCACATTATGGCCGTATTGAGTAAGAATTGGCTGATGTTCCCAATACAAAGACTGGTCAACCAATGATGTACACATTATGGCCGTATTGAGTGAGAATTGGCTGATGTTTCCAATACAAAGACTGGTCACTCAATGATGTACACATTATGGCCGTATTGAGTAAGAATTGGCTGATATTCCCAATACAAAGACTGGTCAACCAATGATGTACACATTATGGCCGTATTGAGTGAGAATTGGCTGATGTTTCCAATACAATGACTGGTCACTCAATGATGTACACATTATGGCCGTATTGAGTGAGAATTGGCTGATGTTTCCAATACAATGACTGGTAACTCAATGATGTGCACATTATGGCCGTATTGAGTAAGAATTGGCTGATGTTCCCAATACAATGACTGGTCACTCAATGATGTACACATTATGGCCGTATTGAGTGAGAATTGGCTGATGCTTCCAATACAATGACTGGTCACTCAATGATGTACACACTATGGCCGTATTGAGTGAGAATTGGCTGATGTTTCCAATAAAATGACTGGTCACTCAATGATGTACACATTATGGCCGTATTGAGTGACAATTGGCTGATGTTTCCAATACAAAGACTGGTCACTCAATGATGTGCACATTATGGCCGTATTGAGTAAGAATTGGCTGATGTTTCCAATACAATGACTGGTCACTCAATGATGTGCACATTATGGCCGTATTGAGTAAGATTTGGCTGATGTTTCCAATACAAAGACTGGTCACTCAATGATGTGCACATTATGGCCGTATTGAGTGAGAATTGGCTGATGTTTCCAATACAATGACTGGTCACTCAATGATGTACACATTATGGCCGTATTGAGTAAGATTTGGCTGATGTTTCCAATACAAAGACTGGTCATTCAATGATGTGCACATTATGGCCGTATTGAGTAAGAATTGGCTGATGTTTCCAATACAATGACTGGTCACTCAATGATGTGCACATTATGGCCGTATTGAGTAAGAATTGGCTGATGTTTCCAATACAATGACTGGTCACTCCATGATGTGCACATTATGGCCGTATTGAGTAAGATTTGGCTGATGTTTCCAATACAAAGACTGGTCACTCAATGATGTGCACATTATGGCCGTATTGAGTGAGAATTGGCTGATGTTTCCAATACAATGACTGGTCACTCAATGGTGTGCACATTATGGCCGTATTGAGTAAGAATTGGCTGATGTTTCCAATACAAAGACTGGTCACTAAATGATGTACACATTATGGCCGTATTGAGTAAGAATTGGCTGATGTTTCCAATACAATGACTGGTCACTCAATGATGTGCACATTATGGCCGTATTGAGTAAGAATTGGCTGATGTTTCCAATACAATGACTGGTCACTCAATGATGTGCACATTATGGCCGTATTGAGTAAGAATTGGCTGATGTTTCCAATACAAAGACTGGTCACTCAATGATGTGCACATTATGGCCGTATTGAGTAAGAATTGGCTGATGTTTCAAATACAAAGACTGGTCACTCAATGATGTACACATTATGGCCGTATTGAGTGAGAATTGGCTGATGTTTCCAATACAAAGACTGGTCACTCAATGATGTACACATTATGGCCGTATTAAGTAAGAATTGGCTGATGCTTCCAATACAATGACTGGTCACTCAATGATGTACACATTATGGCCGTATTGAGTGAGAATTGGCTGATGTTTCCAATACAAAGACTGGTCACTCAATGATGTACACATTATGGCCGTATTGAGTAAGAATTGGCTGATGTTTCCAATACAATGACTGGTCACTCAATGATGTACACATTATGGCCGTATTGAGTGAGAATTGGCTGATGTTTCAAATACAAAGACTGGTCACTCAATGATGTACACATTATGGCCGTATTGAGTGAGAATTGGCTGATGTTTCCAATACAAAGACTGGTCACTCAATGATGTACACATTATGGCCGTATTGAGTAAGAATTGGCTGATGTTTCCAATACAATGACTGGTCACTCAATGATGTACACATTATGGCCGTATTGAGTGAGAATTGGCTGATGTTTCCAATACAAAGACTGGTCACTCAATGATGTACACATTATGGCCGTATTGAGTAAGAATTGGCTGATGTTTCCAATACAATGACTGGTCACTCAATGATGTACACATTATGGCCGTATTGAGTAAGAATTGGCTGATGTTTCCAATACAAAAACTGGTCACTCAATGATGTACACATTATGGCCGTATTGAGTAAGAATTGGCTGATGTTTCCAATACAATGACTGGTCACTCAATGATGTACACATTATGGCCGTATTGAGTGAGAATTGGCTGATGTTTCCAATACAAAGACTGGTCACTCAATGATGTACACACTATGGCCGTGTTAAGTATGGGTGAGAATATGCTGGTGTTTCTATTGCACTGGCTGGTCAAGCAATGACGTCCAAAATATGGCTATACTGTGTTACAGTGGGCGAGTTTTCCAATACAATGACTGGTCCAATTGCTATATTTAGTTAGAATTGGAGAAGAGTAGTGATTCAACAATCGCATTCTAATGTCACTTCTATGAAGCAAACAGATTATATGTCGCTGTCGCGACGCGAAAAGGCTAAACGAGAGGAACCGAAGGTTTGAAGATTTCTCTCTCTATTTGTATTGCCTTATTGTGTAGTGCTCTGTGTAGGCTTAGAACATTGTTCCATCATCAAGTGACAGTTGGCCACCAGTTCTAGAGTGGTCGCTATTGACTGACATAAATGTGTGAATTTATCGCCGATTGTTGCACAGACGAACACGGAGAGAAAACTGGAACGGAATCAATGTATGGCTGCAATAATATATCATGAAGCACTCCCCTTTATGCATTGCTTGGCTGGAATTGACTTGGCGTTAGTCATGGCGCCGGGCCAGCCGCGTGGCTTCATACTGCCGTACTTGTATAAGAGTGGTAGACGCTGTGCTCGCGCTCGTTCGTTCACTGTACTACTCCAGCCTAGCTGATTGTGTTTCCCTGCACCTGCCACCACTGCCCGCGCCGCCGCCGCCGCCGACTCCCAGTGGCCATCTTGATGACGTCATGGCGGGATTTGGGCACAGTCTTCAGGGGCTATCTTCCATCGTTCACATGGTAAATTGAAAAGTTTATACGGGCCGGGCTGTAAAATATGGCCTGGAGGTTCAATGAGCCTGCCTTGCACAGGAAACTTAGATGTTTTCTCATGTGTTCTCATATAGGCACTTATTGCGCTGACAACGGACATAGGCCAGAGTAGTAGCAATAGCGGCCCCTTTCCCAGGCTAGAGAGTGACTTTTGAGTATGGGTTATTTAGCTTGCCATGGCCAGTTTCGTGTGTGTTGTATTTCAGGAGGTGCGCATCTTACATTATGCAAATATAACATCCTTGTGTCGTTTCCACCAGGAACAACCCCGAGAGAGGATTCCTCTCGAGGGGAAGTTATTCCTGGTAGAAACCCCACAGGGATGTCATATCTGTTTTATTATACCGAAGAAATACAAAACACAAAAGGGAGAAAAATTACGAACACCAGAGATTTTGGATAAATACTCGTCGTCTGCCTTGTTGAACTAGTTTCACCGGTAGGTCACTCGGCAAACTCCGTAGGTGTTCGGGCTAATGGTCATTATTCTTCGGGCTAGCGGTAATAATTCAACAATTTCATGGCTGTTGTCGTGAATTATTCAACTATTTCATAAGCTGTTAAGGACAACAGCCTGTCACTAAGGAGTGAGGAAATCATGACGATTAATCCATGGCCCTTGACCAACCAGAATCAAGAATCTTCACGTGAGGTATAATAAAACCAGATACCCCATAAAGGAGGTCACATTGTATTTTAAATGTACTCAGGCTGTAGAATAAGAAATTAATCTGAGTGGTTTATTCTGCCGACCTTTCCCGGATGGGGTCAGTTCGGTAAAAAGAAAGTCGGAAATATTGTACCATATATTTACAGTATCATTCCTGTCATTAGAATACTAACCTTCAATACTGGCTTTTTGGAATAAAAAATCTCGGAAAAATCAAAAATTACAGATCCGGTTCATTCAAGTTTATATATATATATATATATATATATATATATATATATATATATATATATATATATATATATATATATATATATATATATATATATATATATATATATATATATATATATATATATATATATATATATATATATATATATATATATATAAATCCTTTTGTTATGTGCCAGTCTGAGGTCACAGCCGGAGCAGAATGCCGAGTTATCTTATCATCGGAAAAGAAAATGATATGCGCGAATACCTGTACAAATCAACTGTTGTTTTCATTGATATATTACCAAATTGGGGTTTGTTCGATTTAATAAAACAAATATGACATCCCAGTATGGGTTACATGTTGGTACAAAGGGTACAAAGGGGGACGCATACGCTTGTTATCAAAAAATACCCCTAATGCCAAAAAGCACCCTTATTTTAATAAAAACGCTGACTTTTGCCAGTAAATAAACACCCCTTCTTTTATCAAAACACTAACAATGGATGAATTGGAATACATATTTTAACTTTATATTTTATAATCCTCTGCGTGTTTAGCGGCAGCAAGTGACGGCACAAAATCGGAAGCCCGGTCACTTCGGGAGTCACTCGCTGTCAGAGCCGCGAATATTTCGTGGATTGTAATGGGATTTTCACCCCCATACTTCGTACCTGGGTACAAAGAAGTACCCTTCTTTTACAAAATCGTGGACATGCGGAGGTCTTAAAAAAACTCTATCTTTCTCAAAATACGTAACTCTGTACCTGAGTGCCTCTCCCCCCGGGCTTAGGACACAGGACGGCAGCGGTAGGATGAAATGACACCCCACAACAACAGCGAGGCGTTTGAGCGCGCAGAAGTTGGACCATGCTTTTTTACAATTCATTGCAATGAGTGAATGAATGAGGGCTTAAAGGCACATCGGTACACACAGGCCATTTAATGCCTTACATTTTTTCCTAAAAGTGGTCCTTTTTCGCGAACAATGACAAAGGTTATAAGTTCTAGGTGAAAGAAGAAAAAGAGGAAGAGAAAGAGCACAGCCTTCAAATCCTAAGAGGACTAAGGGATCTTTTAGATGCATGGTATCTCCCTTCTTTTATAAGGCGAGCAGGGTGCCACACCAGCTTAGGGCTCCCTGGGAGGTGCCAGGTCCTATTACACACCATTCAGCAAGCCAAGAGGGTGGGATACTTGTGGAGTCAATTGATTTCCATTGTGTTTTCAAAGTGAAGTATTTTGCGACTATGAAGATAAAAAGACCTCGCAGAACAAATGTCAATTTGTGACCTTTTTTTACATATGTTAAATCTGAGAGCCATATCCTCGTAATGAGCTCAACTTTGACTGTCAAGTACATCACTAAAAAGACGAGAGATGAATCAAGAGGAAGACGCTAACAAAACGATTTCAGATGTAAGAATACATCTATTCTCAAACTTGACTTTTTTCAAAAAAATTACAATCTAGAATCGGAAAATGAAATACCTTTTTTCCTCAATTTCAACAGCAAATTCGAAGAAAATGTCATAACATTTAAACGGAGCCAATGTTTGGATGAAATGTGACAAACGTTAGTGCAGATTTTGTCTAAAATCTATACGCTGATAATTGTCTCTTCCTGTATAGCTAACGGCAACGTTATTATACATGTCCTTTGTCGAACTAAGTATACTTCTTGTCCTGTACCCGTAACGATCTGTGTCAGTCTACTTCCCCACCAAGCATTAAAGAAAACTTTATACTGACAGACATGAGCGTATTAGGAGACAAAGTAGCTCAGTTGGTTAAGTGTTGGACTAGTAATCAGAGGGTCATAAAAGAGTCGCTGGTTCGATTCCCGGCCGGGGCACTTTGACAAGACAGTTTATTCCATATTGCTTCAGTCTACCCAGCTGCAAAATGGGTACCTAGCATAAATAAGGCAGTGCTTAGAGCGTGTGCGCTATATGCTGCCAGTTGCTCTGAAATGTCCCCCGGGGAATTGAAATGGTTTCCGTTTGTACAGTGCCTGCTAGGGGAGGAAGGTCGTGTGAGCGCTTCGGTGAATACAAGACTATAAACCGAATACCTTTTACCTTTATGCTGTATACTGTATTTTCAGCGACTCACATATGCTATGTTAAGTGTTGGATAAGTTGTTTCCTACATTTATTCTTTTATCTTTACAATTTCTTTTCCTATTTCAATGTTTCGTATGATTTCCTTTCCTTGTGAGTTGGCAAATATACTGTACTAAATATACTATACCTGCAGTGTTAGTGTTCTTAAGGTATGTACATTGCATTCCCAACATTAAACCATGCAGGAATCAACATTGCAAGGTTCACATACTTGGTATATAGGGCTGACTAGCATACTATTATTTAGCGTAGGTGGGAGGTAACTGTGGCATTTGAGCCTGTGAGGGGCCCTTAAAGTTTTCCTACTTCAGACATAAGTATGCAGTGGCTGTATAAGTTACCGCTTGGCTATACAAACTTCTTGAATCCTTCCTTCAGCCCCCGAATGATATAGGCCCTACTAAAACATAAATAGCTATTCCCTAGTACATTTCCTAGAGTAATTTGTGTCCATTTAATGCGAGTCAAATAAACCGTTTGCAAAATCAAAGGAAAATCGGGAACACTGTTACATGTGTAAAGCATGAAAAAGCTAAATACACAAAACATATGAGATATCGAACACTCGCTTTCCGTGTAGATAACCCAAACGAAGGGTCTGGCCTTACTTCGCCATCAGGACACTATGACGGGATTCCCCTGGCAGGGTCTCCTTTCCGTGTAGATAACCAAAACGAAGGGTTTGGCCTTACTTCGCCATCAGGACACTATGACGGGATTCCCCCGGCAGGGTCTCCTTTCCGTGTAGATAACCAAAACGAAGGGTCTGGCCTTACTTCGCCATCAGGACACTATGACGGGATTCCCCTGGCAGGGTCTCCTTTCCGTGTAGATAACCAAAACGAAGGGTCTGGCCTTACTTCGCCATCAGGACACTATGACGGGATTCCCCTGGCAGGGTCTCCTTTCCGTGTAGATAACCAAAACGAAGGGTTTGGCCTTACTTCGCCATCAGGACACTATGACGGGATTCCCCTGGCAGGGTCTCCTTTCCGTGTAGATAACCAAAACGAAGGGTCTGGCCTTACTTCGCCATCAGGACACTATGACGGGATTCCCCTGGCAGGGTCTCCTTTCCGTGTAGATAACCAAAACGAAGGGTTTGGCCTTACTTCGCCATCAGGACACTATGACGGGATTCCCCTGGCAGGGTCTCCTTTCCGTGTAGATAACCAAAACGAAGGGTTTGGCCTTACTTCGCCATCAGGACACTATGACGGGATTCCCCTGGCAGGGTCTCTCCTCCTCGCTCCCTCGCCTGCCAGCAGCCACCAATCACGTCAGGCTGCCAGCCAGCCAGCCAGCCAGCCAGCCACGCTCTCGCAGGTGGGCTACTACACTCACATACTCTGCCTTTCTACGCAAAACAGCAAGATAGAGAGGCGAAGTAGCGCCTAGTAGATAGTCCATAGCCATAGTAGAGTTGGGGACGAAATGTTTGATACTTTAGGGGATATCCCATCCGGAGTTGGTCATGATGTGCTACAACACCCAACTGATGCATATAGATGTTTGATGGCCGCAAACCCTTGAAGTCTAGACTTCGATTTGATGATTGTCTTTTGAAAGATATCAGGTAATTAGATAAATGGAATGTATTACCAAATGATGAGGTAAACGGCTGGTGTAGGCTTAGATAAGAAGTTTCGCTTAAGGTACACACGTAATGTGCTTAATTGGTACAGGTAGACTGCTTGAAGAAAGTGTGGTTAAGGGGCGTGGTAGACTGGTCATTCTGCTGTATATATCAAAATAATTTTGTGTAAATATACACCAAATTGTGGGTTTTAAAAATACCCAAATCTCGCATCTATGATTGATACCCATTTTGTAATTTACCGTCCTTGTTGCTGTAATTTATTTATTTTTCGTCTACTTTGTCTTATATATAATTTGTATGATGTATGATATTGAATTATACTGCCCGGTTAGCAACCTTACCTTTGTATCAAACGTTTTAGGGATGGTGGTTGCCCCGCGGTTGACAAGTTGCATGACATATAGCGATCTACGTGGTTATCATCAATCTGCATGTAAACTTGGACAGAGATAGCACTGGTCAAAAGTTATAAAGTCTTTAAATTACCATATTAGAAACATTGTAGAAATAAGAAAACTTCCAAATACTGATACAACCAGGAGTGTGGTTGTCTCACTTGTGTCATCACGTCTTTACTTTAGCAGAAGTATTAGGTTGATTGAGAATTGTGAGGTCAAATCTGTTCAGAAAGATCTATCAAGACAACAGATCTAAGGAGTCTCTCTAGCTAGTGGTCATAATAAGATGCCTGTGGCTGCTGCTGCTGCTGCTGCTGCTGCACAAGGCTTACGTAGCTTCCTGTAGCTGAGTGCTGTGCTGCAAGGCAGGCTCGAGTGGGGGCACGGCCACTAGGCTCTGGCTTGACCGCTCAAGTGAGTGAGCAGGCTACGTGAAGGCCACTGGCTGAATAAGCCAGAAGCTAATTGACCACATCCTGCTTGCAAGTATGGTCAGGCAACTCACAGTGGACATCACATTTGCATTTGACGCAGACCACGACCACGTTCAAAATGGCCAACAATATTCAACTCTAAGGTCGGTCCTAGGAACCCTAAACAGCTCCTTTATATAGGCTGACGCCAAATCCAATCCTAAAACACAAACCACGACACTTTTACTACGGAACTTAAGGGACGATTGCCACTGTATATACAGTGATAAAAGCAAAACTGTTATATACATCAACCAAAGTAATGTTGCTAAAAATGATTATTAGACGTGGAACGGCCCCTCGTGGGACGACGCAGTTTACAGTTGCTTGACCGCCTTGTCGTAAGGATAATTTACAACTGACTAATCCGACAAACGCGTTATTGCCTCCCCACTAGCACTGCCACATCCAGCTGCTAGGGTGACGCATTACGCATAAATCACTATCCCTATGGGCAAAGGTGGACTGTCGTCATAGGTGAAGTCATGTCATGTACAAAGATGTCCATTGTATGAGGTGCCGTTGCGGACAAGAGTAAAAACACACCTCATAAATGTATGTAAAAACTTTGAAATCAAATACATTTTCAATGAAAAATGTTATAGAAGCAATGGAAAATAATGAAAAACTGTGGAATGAAATATTTTTTTCACATTTGTTTTGATATTTCTCAATGTTTTTCTTCAAAAAATCCCAATGCTTTTTTCTTCTTTTCCAGATTTAAAAAAGTTTTTTTTCTTTTTTTACAAAGTTTTTTTTCTAAATCTCACTGTAATTTTATCAATTCTCACTGCGTTTTTACGCCTCATACGGGTCGAACCTAGTCATGAGGCTTATATGAATAACCTGGGGAATTCCTTCATGGCGACAATAGCGTGTAGTCTCAATCTTACGCACATGAACTTGGGCACATATCAGTGACCTTTGATAGCCGGGTGGGGAGTGGCATTCTTGCCTGAACTACGGATTAAAAAAAAGTATTTTGGCTATGTGATTTCCTCTGCTCGTTACATTTCATTATTGGAACAGACGAACACACCCACATACACACACGCATGCACGCACGCACAGATACATACCACGTCTATCAAAGGTCACTGATATGTACCCAAATTCACGATCACGTGCTAAGATTGACATTGCACGCTATTGTCGTCATGAAGGTATTCACTGAGTTATTTATAGAAGCCTCATGACTAGCTATGACCTGGATAAGGCGTAAAAACGCAGTGAGAATTGATAGAATTACAGTGAGATTTAGAAAGAAAACTTCAAAAAAAAATAGAAAAACTTCCAAGTTGAGATTTTTAAAGAAATGCATTGAGAAATTGAAAAATGTTTTACTATCAAAGAAAATGTGAAACGAAAATCACTATTTTGAGGAACTTTTATAGAGAATTAAATGTAAATTTCAGCCTATCTTTGAATGTTTACATTGATTCTTTGACTTTTCTCAATGCAATAAATTTTTATTTTAAAGTTTTTTACAGAAAATATCGATGTTTTGAAAAATATCAGTGTATATTATATTTTTAGAGTGAATAATTTTTATTTTCAAAATTTTTGAAAAGTTTCCAATGTTTTGTTTATTTTTAAAGTGCAAACTATTTCATTTCAGAGTTTTTCTTTATTTTTCATTGAAAATATAGTTAATTTCAAAGTTTTTACATGCATTTATGCTGTGCTTTTTTACTTTTGTCCACAACGGCGACTCAAACAAAAGACCCTCATCAGAAGCCTGTTCATAATGAGAGTGGTGGTATCTCGCTCTATCGCGACTTAAGATCCTTTATGGTGGTATTGCCTTTTCATTTCACTTATTGCATAATAATAACCTCTATACTAAGTAAAGAAAATAACTTGTCTGTTAGTAGTGTCAGAGTATAAACCATTCCCGTGTGCTCATGATAGTAGCATCTATGGAAAGATAATGTAGGGTTTGCGCTTGAGTGTCGTCCCCCTTATACAATATCTATGTTCTATACAAATGTGAATGTGTTTCATGACTATTGAGTTATATACTCATCGCTTGTCAATCATGATATGGATGTGGGAAATGTTAAAATCGGCAAGATTAAATCCGCGATGATGTGCCACGCAAAATGTCGGTCAACGTCACGATGATATGCTATATTTGGTTTTATTATACCTCACTTGAAGATCGTAAGCCGTGATTGGCTGAGTTAACACTTGGCAATCATCATGTTCACTGATGGGCTTCATGTTCACTGACGCCATCAGTGATGGCCTTCATGTTTACCGTTGTCACTAGTGACGCCTAGCGGGGAATGTGTGAATCATCAGTCATCATGTTCACTGATGGGCTTCATGTTCACTGATGCCATCAGTGATGGCCTTCATGTTTACCGTTGTCATTAGTGACGCCTAGCGGGGAATGTGTGAATCACCAGTCATCATTGACCTACAATTGTAAATATGTATGTATTGACATTCTTAAGAGTATTCATTAAATGGTCTTATTCCTGTACAAATCAATTGTTGTTTTTATTGTTATTTCACCAAAATGGGGTTAGTTCGGTATAATAAATCAAATATACCATGCCAGTGTGGGTATCCTGATGGAATGTCTCCCCTCGGGCTCCACCCTCGGGAAAACCATATTCCCTCGGGGAGACATTCCATCATGATACCCAAACTGGCATGGCATATTTGTATAATGGTTATTGTTTAGAACCTTGCCACTTTCTGTCCGCCTCACTGTATGGACATTGCTATTGATTATGTGTGTGAAAATAATTTATTTATTGGAGTGTACTGGCTGACCGCACACACTGGTGCCTGCACTGACATAAGAGGAGGAGCAGCCCTGACCAGTGCCCGGGGGAGGAGACGGCGGCGGCCAGAGAAAGCTAATTGCCTTATTATGCAGGCAGTGCTGGGGAGGTGCTCTTCTATATAATGCTGATCTCCAAGTAGAAAAGGATCCTGGTGTGGGGCTATGCGTTAGGTGGACTCTGTTATATTGTAGTTGTAAAAAGGTCAAGTACACCAGATAGAGCTCATTGTAAGTTGTTGTCCATAAGCACTATACGTGACACGCAGATTCAGCCTCATTTTAAAATTCTTTAACAGCAACCAATCATAATGCCTACAACACAACACACCGAATAAAGAAATGAATTAGGCCAGATACCGCAGGCCATCGGTGGAAAGGCACTCATCGAAATAGATAAGCCTTATTAAAACGTGATCAAGGGAACATCCTAAGCTCCTATTAGAACATACATCATGATACAGCAAAGGCGTTGGCCTTGAACTATAAAAGAAGTCGGTGATAAGAATTTACCAGCGACTGTAACTTGGGCTCCATACACGATTCTCTTGCGTGAGTACATTGATGGGTTTCCTCCCAACATTACGCTGTTTCCATGCAGGATAGACATAGCTGATATCCTAATTCCCACATGAATCTGGGGCATCAAAACAGAAAGGGTACACTGCTTAGGGCTGTTCCATTTAAAAGTGTGGGATGGGGGGGGGGGGGGGGGGAACGGAAGGTAATTTAAAATTCGACACCCCACCCCTTCCAGCCATAGTTCAGAATTCGGGGGGGGGGGGGGGGGGGGGGTAAATAATTCAGAATTCGACCCCTGCCCCCACTTAAAAGTATTCCGTTTCTCCCACCCATACTTTTAAATGGAACAGCCATTGGCCAATTATACCATAAAGAAGGGGACTTCTCTACATGTACCTCGGGTGATAAGAGAAATACTGAGGAATAGGTTATTCAACTAAACAAAGACTTGCACGAATACATATCAAATATAGGATACCATTTTCGTTTAAGACGAAACTACATGTAGCTAGTTACGCATACACTACATTTTTTTTATAAATGGCTATACAAAGTCTCCTCTTCAAGCAATACATCCAAATATCGATGAAGGTTCTAGGTCTGCATTCAATTCCTGCTACGCTCGCATACCTAAAGAGAAAAAATAGTGATATAACTCATTTGAGAAAACCAAACTTCAATCTACATGTACCTTATATAGGAGCAAAGATTGCAAACAAACTTGCTGATTGGCTATCATGCTAAATGACCTTTTATCAAAACATATCTTTAGGTATGTCAAGTCTGAACGATTTTGGTGCCAACGTAGTTATACGGGGGAAGGCGTGTCTCAGTGCTGATTTGCTTAAAGGTAGAAGAGGAAATACTATCCAGTCAACGAAGTGAACTGTGGTGGGACTGGTCAGAGATGTCATGACAGGTCTTGACTATTCATACAATAGATGTATAACTTATCATATAATAAATTTTGATATCTTGCCTATAAAACATGTTTTTTATGAAGAGCAGCATTTCAGTGATTGTCCAATTGGGTGTCCAATGTCAATAGCAAAATTGAGTAGATATTGTAAGACCTGTTACACAATATGTTCCATTAGCTGCATAATTTCTGGTGCGATATGTATTATACAGTATTATATAAGACTTACAAACATGTTTTGGTCAAGTTATTGCTTTAAACTAAGATTTAAACTAAACTTAGCATGAGCAGATTGTTGTAACATTCCAGATGCTGCAACAATCAGAACGTCATAGCACAATAGGATTTACTATTGTTGGAAGCATCAGTATGTGTGACGCACTCATTGTTGAGGGAGGAGGTAAAGGTGATAAATTATACCACACCTTCCCATGGCTACCATCTCAGCCACAAAACATCATATACCGGTAATCTGCATTTATCTGATCTTATTGGCACAGATTGTTTGTATCCTTGCTTGGTAATTTTGTCTGTTTGGTTGGAACGGCTCTAAATAGTAGTAGTAGTAGTAGTAGAAGTAGTAGTAGTAGTAGTAGTAGTAGTAGTAGTAGTAGTAGTAGTAGTAGTAGTAGTAGTAGTAGTATGTTTATTTGCTGTAACATACAGTTACAAAATCATACATGTACAAAAAAATCATAATAACAGAAATTATAATAAAGTAAACAAAAAAGTAACATACAGTCCAGCCTGCATAGATATAGGGTTCTATATTCCAGGCAGAAATAGCTGGGATCTTATATTCGGGTTATTTTAACAGACAAGTGAAAAACCTGGGTCCTTTAGAAGGGCCCTTAGACAGCTTAGACATTATCAGGGCGGAATATATTGCTTTGTTAAAAGATTGGGTACACAGGTTGGAAGCAGCAACCCGAGTACCATATGTGGATCCCAGCACATACCTTAATGACAGCCCACAGGGAGTAGTCATAAAAGAGACGTCTGGTTCCAGTATACAACTCAGGGGTGCTAACCCACACCCTGCCTCGCCCTTAGAGTGTCGAAATAGATCCTTGTGACATATTTGGCTGATATCTGCCAAATCGGTACCATTTGCTCGTAACTCCATCCATCAAGGAACTTACCTAGTATGATACTCAAGAAGTTACATGGTTCGATATCGGGGGTTATTTCATTTATTTCTTCACTCAGGCAATTCCTGTTATCAACATTAGCAGGACACTGCATAATAACGTGTTTAGCATCTTCTGGTGCACCTAAATCACACCTAATACACATGCGAGACCCAATAGGCTGTCTTTTAAGTCTACAGTCATCGTCTTTGGTAGCAGAGGCCTTACATAATAACTTCACCATTACCTCACACCGCTTCATAATGGTATGGTTCACATCTGACATCTGCCACCAGACCGAGTATGCAGGGCCTCTCAACACTCTATTTAATAATTCCACCTTATTATTTGTATATGAGTTATACTCATCTAATTCCATGCAGGTTGCCATATTTAGGATGGTGCGTGCTTTTTTCTACTTTTTCCTCCGTACGGACATGAAAGTCACCTTTTGCAACAAATTTTGACACCTACATGGTCATAATAAGGGGTTTCTTTAACCAGATTAGTACCAAGTTTTAAACATTCTATTTTTTCTGCCAATATCAGTCTCACGTGTGGTTTCACCGAAATGTTCCTTTCTGTCAGGTCACATGGTCAACTCCTACAACCTTCTTTAGTCCCTGTGCCATACCAAGTGAGCATACCTTTCTTACAAATAACAACAACGCACACATACATGAGACTGGAAGGTGGTATTCTCTTGCATTTCAGTCGGTTGCCACAATAAGCGTAGAAATATCCTTAGTGTTGTTT
>OZ012697.1:14464710-14504710 GCA_963942565.1 Maea johnstoni | reverse complement strand
TCCCAAGGGGGCGCATTATAATAACGAGTCCGTGCGGAAATATAAACAGAGTGTATGTGGATGTTGACCTTTCCAATGTTTGACAGTTGTTGTGCAGCTCAGAGGGTCGGAAGCACAGGCCTTGTCCCCAAAATACCGGAAGCGATTGGTTTCGTTACGAGGCGCCTCCCCGTTCTTCAACGACCACATCCTTTACAATAAAATTAGTTAAACGTCTGAAATGATGTGTTGCGTGAATTTGACTTTTCATGTTCACTACGAAATTAGTCACAAGTGTACAATGTTCCTTATTGTCTTTGATCTGGTGAGAGGTAATAGTAATATTTCCTACCGGATCCCTGGCTGTGAGTAGTTGTACTCAAAACGAGCTGATAAGCCATAGTCTTGTGTAGCTAGGATCCAGTCTATTTTGTCTAGTTCAGTGTGTAGTATGATGCTACATTTGAGGTAATTAATGAAAAGTTATGGTTACCATTATTTCTATTATATTGTAATTATTATCTATCATTGAAGCTTACTTGTTACTTTTCTGTTTGAAATGTATGTCGACATATGATGTATTATGCTCAGCCTTTTAGACATGGTCGATAAAGATACAAGTCAATACAACACGATTGCGCCCTAGAGGCAGAAAACAAGTTGCACTATTTGATGCTTTTGGTACTCCGTAGCATACTCTTCTTTTTGTTTTGAATTAGTTACTGATTCTGTGTTAAACTGTGGTATAGTTACTATAAATTGATATGACACAGTAATGATGATTTTGTGTGGACTTATATACAGTCAATATAGACTCAATACAATTCAACGACCGACACCAACAGTCTCAGCCTGGTGTTCCTGGGGCGTTAAGCATGGGCGTTTGGCGCCACTACACTGTATATTGTACACCGTGCTGGAAGGCAGCCAGTACATATATGTGATGGTATACATAGTACGTGTATTACAAGCAGCCTATTGTGCAACTGTCCACGTCACACGGTAACAATGGCAGCGATGTCTATAGGCTGGTTGTTGGATATTAATTGTTATGGTATAAAATAGTGCAATGATTAAGAAAATGAAATCATAAAGTTTGTATTTATATTTACTGAAAGATGACCTAAAGCAACAGGGAAGTTCAGGTTTTGTTCATCATAACCCATTCATTGAACCTATCGCGTGGATACCTTTCACTGCACATATCATTATCCCTCCGGACCAACACCAACATTCTCAGTCTCTGCTTCACGTCGCGAATAAATCCCATCCCAATTCTGCTGCTGGGCTCCTCGCCTTCAGCCTCTTCACTGTGCCGCCGGCGTGATTAGCGAGTCCTGGCAGCAGCAGCAGCAAGGCGAGGCTTGTGGCCAAGTGGGATGACTTCTCTCTGTCAGCGTACTGGCAAGACAAGATCATAGGACTTAGCTCCACTTAGGCTGCTGCTGAACACTCACTGCTTATTCCAATATTGTGGGGAAGGTATAAGGAAAATATTCATTGCTCTAGTAATGACTCAAAGAGAAAATGAAACATTCGTTTTGCTTTTTCTTGTTTGATCAAATCTGCATTATCCGTTGGGTGTCACAATCGCCATCCTTTCCAAGGATTTATATTGCAGAGACGTGGCCGTGGCTATCTTGTTACGGCTGGGATCAGTTCTCTGAGTGCGGCTTTGGAAGGGGTCAGCTGGTGCCTCCCAGTGGGCTGTGCGCCTGCGCACACAGTGCTCAACAGAGCTTAAGCGCTGGCTGCCAGTCGTGTGTGCAGTATCCGCCTGTTGGTGAGAGCGGTCAATAGTCCTAGGCCAGCACTGTCCGGCCCGCGAACCAGGCAACAGGTACATCATGGCGGGCCATGCGTACCACTAGTTCATCGACTGAATGGATCCTAGACGCTAGCGGCTTTCGAAAGGGCCCCGCCCTGTTTTAACCGAGAGGTTATCATTAGTTTTGGTCCTAGCCACTAGGGCTTCGAGTACACTACACAAAACCACTGCTACAAACTTCGTCGAAATAACGGTTTATGGCAGCGAGTTTATTGATGAAACTGAGCGGCCAAAAAATAAAGCCATGCGTGCGATTGAAAGATTGTCTAAAGATTATATATGGGAAAATCTTTGGGATATTTTCGCGCCCGTGTACTTTTAGCTAATATGTCGAAAAAGGGGAACGACTTTACGGTAATATTCAGCGAATAGCGAAACAGCGAAACATCTATAGGACGTACACCTACGGTATCTAGTCCAGGCGGCGGAGATGCCTCATTCTGAGAATATCGCTAATCTGGCCATAAGTTCTTAAACCATGGTACGTGTGTGTTATGAATTGTTCAATTGATATTGTGCACGTACGTTGGCATACCCGTCAGCATTCAACAATCCAAAATTAGGATATTTCACTTATCAGGCGGTTTACTATACTGCGGCGTCTTTTGGTTTCATTTTGTTTAGTTCCAATTCTGGGAGGGGCCAGGTTAGTACGTTTGCTTAAAGAGCGGGCCTTTAGAGTTGGTAATCATGGAAACATATGTTAATAGGATAACTTTAATTTCAATTTATGTAGCAGATCACAATTGCTGCATGATAATATACACACAGTTTTCAAATACACGCAGATAGCTTTGGAACTGAAAATGTCGTCATCAACAACATTTACATTGTGTGATTTTTCCAGATATTGTGTGATCTTTCAAGATCAAATATTTACTATGTTCAGCATATTATGAAATTCTTGGCTCTTGGCTAGAAAATAAATTTGTTCTTGAGGAATGGTGGATGATTTTTGAAAGTTGGCAAATCAGTAGCTAATCTGAAGATTTCTGACCAAGTTATATAATTCATACCTGTTAACATTCAACCATCCAAAATCAGGAGATTTTATGCGGTTCCAATCCTGGCCACCAGGGGTCAGATTATTTTATTAGTTTAGGAGTGGGCTTTTATACTTTACAGGTGTTGGCAAATTGATAACCATACAAGTATGATTATGAAATAACTTTAATTTTATGTAGCAGATCACACTTGCAGCATGATGACAAATTCCCAGTTATGAGAAACTCACTGAGATTGCTTTTGAACTGAATACATCATAATAGTCCATGACCCAAAGGGTTGGTCAGTATCATATTGGGGGGGGGGGGGGGGGCAAATTCTGATTAATGTTTTTTAATTCCCCATATTCTCAGCTTCATGGTATTTCAGCAACAAATATTTTCCAAATCAGACCTTTTTTTCTTTTCCCAAGTGAACTTAGCTTTATATATTTACACGATCACTAATTTGCTTTTACTCACTACCCATATTCCTCATATTCCATAACTATTACATCTCTATCCATTCCCCTTGATACATGGATCCGTGCGCCGGCCTACATATGTTGGCGCACGGATCCATTCCTTTACCATACCTGCCTAACCTTTGCGCTGTGTTGCGCCCAGCACCACTAGCTTCATACTATTTTCCATTCCTTTCATTTCCACTCCTATCACCTTGTATCGGACTCTTTCTGGTTACCTCCATACTATCCAGACTCCCTCAATCAGAATCTTGCCCACATAGGCGGATAGACATGTACGCGGAAGCAAAGTATAAACGTATTCATTGCTCACTGGAAAGTGCTAGGATATGAAAATGAAATACACTCAAGAGATATCCTGCTCAAGAAGACCTGTTTACGACGAACATGATTCTTCTTGCTTACCTGCATAATCGATATATCTCGCAAATTACGAGCAGCAGATCTGTAACTGCCCAATAGGTGGCGAGTCCGTGCACAATGCGACTCCCAACTAACCATATCCAGAAAAACACTCAATTCAAGAGGTGACATATTGCATTGAGGGTGTAATATTTTGATAGCACACGCGATTTCTTTGCGGAGAATTTGTGCTGAAATACGTCTATCTCACTATACTCTACAGACAAAAGCTGGTCACCTGCGTGTGTATTGATTATCCAGAGTTTTTCGGAACTAGGGTTGGATGACATGTGTCGGCAGTAGAATGGGTGTAGGGGGGGGGGGGGGTTGACTGTAACGTGTTCGTGTTCGGCGTTCATTTACCCTACAGGTCTGTAGGGTAAATGAACGCCCGGCCGCTACGCGTCGCCACCGTCCTGTATTATAATATTATAATTACTTGTGACGTCATCAAAACTGTAAAATCGCTAATTTCACTGATTTAAAAAAGGTTATTTAATTTCCTAAAAGTGTATTCTTAGTACAATTAGTCCATTGAATGTATCCATGCTGTTTGACCAAAACAGAGTGGACGCTATCATACATAACTGGAAGAACCAGGTTTTCAGTAATGAAACAATCCCAGGCGTTCCACAAAGGCTTTCGACGTGTTTGAAGCCGCCTAACGGCGGGTTCTGGAACCTCGCGTCTAGTGCGAGGTGACAGGTGGCTGTTTGCATCGCTAATGTCAATGAAACTGATCATTTAAAGAGACTGCATGTTTACGGTGCGGGGAGGGGTGGGGGGGGGAGATAAGCCCATTGACGTGTGGAGACCTTTCATTCCAGACAGACAGCAGTCAGTTGGTATATAAATATATATATATATATATATATATATATATATATATATATATATATATATATATATATATATATATATATATATATATATATATATATATATATATATATATAAATATATATATATATATAATTCTTTTATCATGCACAATATAAATACATACATACACACACATAGATACATACATACACACACACATACATACATTATTTGTGTGGGCGAACTTTTGGTAAAAAGTGTAGAATATATTGCATCCACTGATGGTGGAATGTCACAAAATAGTTCAATTTGGTGTGATGATCCCAAGCGCAGGATTGGTCGGTTTTAAAAGCTTAACAGTCTCAGTATTAGCATGTGAGTTGTATTTGATAAAGACACATTTGCCTGAACACACGAAACATTGTTCGCATTTTTCTATATAATGCTGTGGCTTTGTTTCATCTTATATACCCTCTTCGTTTGAGTTTGTATTCTTTATTTGTATTATTTTCTGCAAGGTTACTATTTGTAGTTTAGCTGCGGGTCCGGTATGGCCTCCACAGTTATTAAAGCTATACTTAGCCATAGCGGTAGACAGATACCAATACTGTATTAATGGCCCTCCACCAATGCCTCAAGCACTACAACACATCTACTTCCATTCAACATTGAATATGATTTATATTCCTGTGTAGAACTAATGTAGAGTAGGTAGGTAGATATTGGTTGGCTGTAGCTGTGTAGTTGTGCCGCCGCCGCCGCCGCCGCGTGCAGCAGCAGCAGCCCGAGCAGGCTCAATGCTGTGCAGCTCATCATGTTCCGCCGACAAGCGTTTAACTGGCCAGTTTACACAGCACTGTGGCGGATTATTATATCAGGAGGCATCGCCCCTACCCGAGCTGCGGCCCCATCCATCAATGAGTTCTTATTAACCAGCCGCTCGCGGGACCTTAGGGTACAGTTTGCCTTCCTTCATTTGATTGTCTGCAGCAGCAGCAGCAGCAGCAGCAGCAGCAGCAGTAGAATCATCAACATACGTCCCTACGAACAGCACTGAGGAATGGTGCATGATTTAGGAAAGCTCTATGAGGCATATATGATCATTGTACGATAAAGAGAATATGTTCCGTACATCGCTGTTGACAGTCAAGGTTGGCAGGGGGCGTTTATTAGAACCGCAGGTTATTATTGGTATTCATACATAGATCTGTTAAATCATAAATCGTTTTTTAGAAAGATACATTCAAGGATGACCATATATGCGAACACAATAGGTGCATTGGTGAGAAGTTACCGACAGAGTAGGTTATGGTGTGTGCAAACACATGTGACAATTCGCCATTCGAAATATTGCCGATTGGTCGTACGTGTAAGATGTATCGATTAACCGAAATACATTCCATATCAAAAAGTCGGCTTCAAGCATATTTGGCTTTTTTGCATAATGAAATTCAACGCAAACAGTGCAACTGCGTGAGGGGGGACAGCTTTGCCAGTTCTATTGCCATGCATGTGAGGCTGCTCCTTGGCGGCTGATCAATGCAATAACGACATCATGCCTCTCTTAAGAAATATTCTCAGGAAGATTACATCTCAAAATAATAAAAAAAGCAAAAAATAACGCATCTTTGACTTATGGTAATCATTAGATTAATACACATCTTTTTATGTTGTTATACATATGGACTGTCAGTTAGAGTATACATTCTTTATCTACTCCTCGTAGAGGAGTGGGCACTCACTTAAACGGCTTGCAAGTTAATACGAATCGCAGATCATACAAGGCCAGAAACATATCACTATAGTCCAGTCCAGTTTTATGTCTGATTGTTGTGAACTTCTTACGGTGAGCACGATAAAGGGTTCAGCGTACTTGCCTCTAAATGACAATTTGACAAAACTACTACTTCCGGTATGATACTTCGAGACATAGCAGGGTATTCGACAAGGTGGAAGTGTCATCTAAAAGTCAATTTAAAGATACCCCAGCGACAGAAGTTCATCAAATCGTGCATAGACGTCCATTGTCCGGTCCCCTTTGAATATCTAAAGTAAAAAAGGGGCCTGATTTCCAAGTGGAATTGACAATGACAGCTTATGCAAAGTTTCATTTATTCCTATCTTTGGGGTATTTTTCAAATGGAAGTTAAGTTTTAATGTCACCTTTGCCTTGTCGAATGCCGTACTATACCTTTTAGCATTTTGGTTGTAAACCAGCAGTAGGACGGGCCAGGTGGGGCGCCAGACAGATGATGGGAGGTGGAGGAATGGCAAGAGCCTACTCGTCACCCACAGGATACACTAGCTGACACTAGGCGACGTCTTCTTGCACTGTCACCCACAGGATACACTAGCTGACACTAGGCGACGTCTTCTTGCACTGTCACCCACAGGATACACACTGACTGACACCAGGCGACGTCTTCTTGCACTGTCACCCACAGGATACACACTAACTGACACTAGGCGACGTCTTCTTGCACTGTCACCCACAGGATACACACTAACTGACACTAGGCAACGTCTTCTTGCACTGTCACCCACAGGATACGCACTAGCTGACACTAGGCGACGTCTTCTTGCACTGTCACCCACAGGATACACACTAACTGACACTAGGCCACGTCTTCTTGCACTGTCACCCACAGGATACACTAACTGACACTAGGCGACGTCTTCTTGCACTGTCACCCACAGGATACACACTAATTGACACTAAGCGACGTCTTCTTGCACTGTCACCCACAGGATACACACTAACTGACACTAGGCGACGTCTTCTTGCACTGTCACCCACAGGATACACACTAGCTGACACTAGGCAACGTCTTCTTGCACTGTCACCCACAGGATACACACTAACTGACACTAGGCGACGTCTTCTTGCACTGTCACCCACAGGATACACACTAGCTAACACTAGGCAACGTCTTCTTGCACTGTCACCCACAGGATACACACTAACTGACTCTAGGCGACGTCTTCTTGCATTGTCACCCGAAGGATACACACTAACTGACACTAGGCAGCGTCTTCTTGCACTGTCACCCACAGGATATACACTAACTGACACTAGGCGACGTCTTCTTGCACTGTCACCCACAGGATACACACTAACTGACACTAGGCGACGTCTTCTTGCACTGTCACCCACAGGATACACACTAACTGACACTAGGCGACGTCTTCTTGCACTGTCACCCACAGGATACATACTAACTGACACTAGGCGACGTCTTCTTGCACTGTCACCCACAGGATACACACTAGCTGACACTAGGCAACGTCTTCTTGCACTGTCACCCACAGGATACACACTAGCTGACACTAGGCAACGTCTTATTGCACTGTCACCCACAGGACACACACTAACTGACACTAGGCGACGTCTTCTTGCACTGTCACCCACAGGATACATACTAACTGACACTAGGCGACGTCTTCTTGCACTGTCACCCACAGGATACACACTATCTGACACTAGGCCACGTCTTCTTGCATTGTCACCCACAGGATACACACTAACTGACACTAGGCAACGTCTTCTTGCACTGTCACCCACAGGATATACACTAACTGACACTAGGCGACGTCTTCTTGCACTGTCACCCACAGGATACACACTAACTGACACTAGGCGACGTCTTCTTGCACTGTCACCCACAGGATACACACTTACTGATACTAGGCGACGTCTTCTTGCACTGTCACCCACAGGATACACACTAACTGACACTAGGCGACGTCTTCTTGCACTGTCACCCACAGGATACACACTAGCTGACACTAGGCCACGTCTTCTTGCACTGTCACCCACAGGATACACACTAACTGACACTAGGCGACGTCTTCTTGCACTGTCACCCACAGGATACACACTAGCTTACACTAGGCGACGTCTTCTTGCACTGTCAACCACAGGATACATATTAGCTGACACTAAGCCACGTCTTCTTGCACTGTCACCCACAGGATGCACTAACTGACACTAGGCCACGTCTTCTTGCACTGTCACCCACAGGATACACTAACTGACACTAGGCCACGTCTTCTTGCACTGTCACCCACAGGATACACACTAACTGACACTAGGAGACGTCTTCTTGCACTGTCACCCACAGGATACACACTAACTGACACTAGGCCACGTCTTCTTGCACTGTCACCCACAGGATACACACTAACTGACACTAAGCCACGTCTTCTTGCACTGTCACCCACAGGATACACTAACTGACACTAGGCGACGTCTTCTTGCACTGTCACCCACAGGATACACACTAATTGACACTAGGCGACGTCTTCTATCACTGTCACCCACAGGATACACACTAACTGACACTAGGCCACGTCTTCTTGCACTGTCACCCACAGGATACACACTAACTGACACTAAGCCACGTTTCTTGCACTGTCACCCACAGGATACACTAACTGACACTAGGCCACGTCTTCTTGCACTGTCACCCACAGGATACACACTAATTGACACTAGGCGACGTCTTCTTGCACTGTCACCCACAGGATACACACTAACTGACACTAGGCGACGTCTTCTTGCACTGTCACCCACAGGATACACACTAACTGACACTAGGCGACGTCTTCTTGCACTGTAACCCACAGGATACACACTAGCTTACACTAGGCAACGTCTTCTTGCACTGTCACCCACAGGATATACGCTAACTGACACCAGGCGACGTCGTCTTGCACTGTCACCCACAGGATACACACTAACTGACACTAGGCGACGTCTTCTTGCACTGTCACCCACAGGATACACACTAGCTTACACTAGGCGACGTCTTCTTGCACTGTCACCCACAGGATACACACTAACTGACACCAGGCGACGTCTTCTTGCACTGTCACCCACAGGATACACGCTAACTGACACTAGGCGACGTCTTCTTGCACTGTCACCCACAGGATACACACTAACTGACACTAGGCGACGTCTTCTTGCACTGTCACCCACAGGATACACACTAACTGACACTAGGCAACGTCTTCTTGCACTGTCACCCACAGGATACACACTAACTGACACAAGGCGACGTCTTCTTGCACTGTCACCCACAGGATACACACTAGCTTACACTGGGCGACGTCTTCTTTCACTGTCACCCACAGGATACACGCTAACTGACACCAGGCGACGTCTTCTTGCACTGTCACCCACAGGATACACGCTAACTGACACTAGGCGACGTCTCTTGCACTGTCACCCACAGGATACACACTAACTGACACTAGGCGACGTCTTCTTGCACTGTCACCCACAGGATACACACTAACTGACACTAGGCGACGTCTTCTTGCACTGTCACCCACAGGATACACACTGACTGACACCAGGCGACGTCTTCTTGCACTGTCACCCACAGGATACACACTAACTGACACTAGGCGACGTCTTCTTGCACTGTCACCCACAGGATACACACTAACTGACACTAGGTGACGTCTTCTTGCACTGTCACCCACAGGATACACACTAACTGACACTAGGCAACGTCTTCTTGCATTGTCACCCACAGGATACACACTGACTGACATTAGGCAACGTCTTCTTGCACTGTCACCCACAGGATACACACTGACTGACACTAGGCGACGTCTTCTTGCACTGTCAACCACAGGATACACATTAGCTGACACTAGGCCACGTCTTCTTGCACTGTCACCCACAGGATACATACTAACTGTCACTAGGCGACGTGTTCTTGCACTGTCACCCACAGGATACACACTGACTGACACTAGGCGCCGTCTTCTTGCACTGTCAACCACAGGATACACATTAGCTGACACTAGGCCACGTCTTCTTGCACTGTCACCCACAGAATACACACTAACTGACACTAGGCTATGTCTTCTTGCACTGTCACCCACAGGATACACAATAACTGACACTAGGCGACGTCTTCTTGCACTGTCACCCACACGATACACACTATCTGACACTAGGCCACGTCTTCTTGCATTGTCACCCACAGGATACACACTAACTGACACTAGGCAACGTCTTCTTGCACTGTCACCCACAGGATATACACTAACTGACACTAGGCGACGTCTTCTTGCACTGTCACCCACAGGATACACACTAACTGACACTAGGCGACGTCTTCTTGCACTGTCACCCACAGGATACACACTTACTGATACTAGGCGACGTCTTCTTGCACTGTCACCCACAGGATACACACTAACTGACACTAGGCGACGTCTTCTTGCACTGTCACCCACAGGATACACACTAGCTGACACTAGGCCACGTCTTCTTGCACTGTCACCCACAGGATACACACTAACTGACACTAGGCGACGTCTTCTTGCACTGTCACCCACAGGATACACACTAGCTTACACTAGGCGACGTCTTCTTGCACTGTCACCCACAGGATACACGCTAACTGACACTAAGCCACGTCTTCTTGCACTGTCACCCACAGGATGCACTAACTGACACTAGGCCACGTCTTCTTGCACTGTCACCCACAGGATACACTAACTGACACTAGGCCACGTCTTCTTGCACTGTCACCCACAGGATACACACTAACTGACACTAGGAGACGTCTTCTTGCACTGTCACCCACAGGATACACACTAACTGACACTAGGCCACGTCTTCTTGCACTGTCACCCACAGGATACACACTAACTGACACTAAGCCACGTCTTCTTGCACTGTCACCCACAGGATACACTAACTGACACTAGGCGACGTCTTCTTGCACTGTCACCCACAGGATACACACTAATTGACACTAGGCGACGTCTTCTATCACTGTCACCCACAGGATACACACTAACTGACACTAGGCCACGTCTTCTTGCACTGTCACCCACAGGATACACACTAACTGACACTAAGCCACGTCTTCTTGCACTGTCACCCACAGGATACACTAACTGACACTAGGCCACGTCTTCTTGCACTGTCACCCACAGGATACACACTAATTGACACTAGGCGACGTCTTCTTGCACTGTCACCCACAGGATACACACTAACTGACACTAGGCGACGTCTTCTTGCACTGTCACCCACAGGATACACACTAACTGACACTAGGCGACGTCTTCTTGCACTGTAACCCACAGGATACACACTAGCTTACACTAGGCAACGTCTTCTTGCACTGTCACCCACAGGATATACGCTAACTGACACCAGGCGACGTCTTCTTGCACTGTCACCCACAGGATACACGCTAACTGACACTAGGCGACGTCTTCTTGCACTGTCACCCACAGGATACACACTAACTGACACTAGGCGACGTCTTCTTGCACTGTCACCCACAGGATACACACTAACTGACACTAGGCAACGTCTTCTTGCAATGTCACCCACAGGATACACACTAACTGACACAAGGCGACGTCTTCTTGCACTGTCACCCACAGGATACACACTAGCTTACACTGGGCGACGTCTTCTTGCACTGTCACCCACAGGATACACGCTAACTGACACCAGGCGACGTCTTCTTGCACTGTCACCCACAGGATACACGCTAACTGACACTAGGCGACGTCTCTTGCACTGTCACCCACAGGATACACACTAACTGACACTAGGCGACGTCTTCTTGCACTGTCACCCACAGGATACACACTAACTGACACTAGGCGACGTCTTCTTGCACTGTCACCCACAGGATACACACTGACTGACACCAGGCGACGTCTTCTTGCACTGTCACCCACAGGATACACACTAACTGACACTAGGCGACGTCTTCTTGCACTGTCACCCACAGGATACACACTAACTGACACTAGGCGACGTCTTCTTGCACTGTCACCCACAGGATACACACTAACTGACACTAGGCAACGTCTTCTTGCATTGTCACCCACAGGATACACACTGACTGACATTAGGCAACGTCTTCTTGCACTGTCACCCACAGGATACACACTGACTGACACTAGGCGACGTCTTCTTGCACTGTCAACCACAGGATACATATTAGCTGACACTAGGCCACGTCTTCTTGCACTGTCACCCACAGGATACATACTAACTGTCACTAGGCGACGTGTTCTTGCACTGTCACCCACAGGATACACACTGACTGACACTAGGCGACGTCTTCTTGCACTGTCAACCACAGGATACACATTAGCTGACACTAGGCCACGTCTTCTTGCACTGTCACCCACAGAATACACACTAACTGACACTAGGCTATGTCTTCTTGCACTGTCACCCACAGGATACACAATAACTGACACTAGGCGACGTCTTCTTGCACTGTCACCCACACGATACACACTAACTGACACTAGGCGACGTCTTCTTGCACTGTCACCCACAGGATACACACGAACTGACACTAGGCAACGTCTTCTTGCACTGTCATCCACAGGATACACGCTAACTGACACTAAGCCACGTCGTCTTGCACTGTCGACCACAGGATACACACTAACTGACACCAGGTGACGTCTTCTTGCACTGACACCCACAGGATACACACTAACTGACACTAGGCCATGTCTTCTTGCACTGTCATCCAAAGGATACACACTAGCTGACACTAGGCGACGTCTTCTTGCACTGTCACCCACAGGATACACACTAACTGACACTAGGCCACGTCTTCTTGCACTGTCATCCACAGGATACACACTTACTGATACTAGGCGACGTCTTCTTGCACTGTCACCCACAGGATACACACAAACTGACACCAGGTGACGTCTTCTTGCACTGTCACCCACTGGATACACACTAACTGACACTAGGCGACGTCTTCTTGCACTGTCACCAACTGGATACACACTAACTGACACTAGGCCTCGTCATCTTGCACTTTCACCCACAGGATACACACTAACTGGCACTAGGCCACGTCTTCTTGCACTGTCACCCACAGGATACACACTAACTGACACTAGGCCACGTTTTCTTGCACTGTCACCCACAGGATACACACGAACTGACATTAGGGGACGTCTTCTTGCACTGTCACCCACAGGATACACACTAACTGACATTAGGCGACGTCTTCTTGCACTGTCACCCACAGGATACACACTAACTGACTCTAGGCGACGTCTTCCTGCACTGTTACCCACACGATACACACTAGCTGACACTAGGCCAAGTCGTCTTGCACTGTCACCCACAGGATACACACTGATTGACACTAGGCGACGTCGTCTTGCACTGTCGACCACAGGATACACACTTACTGACACTAGGCCAAGTCGTCTTGCACTGTCACCCACAGGATACACACTGATTGACACTAGGCGACGTCGTCTTGCACTGTCGACCACAGGATACACACTTACTGACACTAGGCGACATCTTCTTGCACTGTCACCCACAGGATACACACGAACTGACATTAGGCGACGTCTTCTTGCACTGTCACCCACAGGATACACACTAACTGACACTAGGCGACGTCTTCTTGCACTGTCACCCACAGGATACACACTAACTGACACCAGGCAACGTCTTCTTGCACTGTCACCCACAGGATACACACTGATTGACACTAGGCAACGTCTTCTTGCACTGTCACCCACAGGATACACACAAACTGACACTAGGCAACTTCTTCTTGCATTGTCTACCAGAGGATACACACTAACTGACACTCGGCGACGTCTTCTTGAACTGTCACCCACAGGATACACACTGATTGACACTAGGCGACGTCTTCTTGCACTGTCACCCACAGGATACACACTAACTGACACTAGGCGACGTCTTCTTGCACTGTCACCCACAGGATACACACTAACTGACACTAGGCGACGTCTTCTTGCACTGTCACCCACAGGATACACACTGACTGACACCAGGCGACGTCTTCTTGCACTGTCACCCACAGGATACACACTAACTGACACTAGGCGACGTCTTCTTGCACTGTCACCCACAGGATACACACTAACTGACACTAGGCGACGTCTTCTTGCACTGTCACCCACAGGATACACACTAACTGACACTAGGCAACGTCTTCTTGCATTGTCACCCACAGGATACACACTGACTGACATTAGGCAACGTCTTCTTGCACTGTCACCCACAGGATACACACTGACTGACACTAGGCGACGTCTTCTTGCACTGTCAACCACAGGATACACATTAGCTGACACTAGGCCACGTCTTCTTGCACTGTCACCCACAGGATACATACTAACTGTCACTAGGCGACGTGTTCTTGCACTGTCACCCACAGGATACACACTGACTGACACTAGGCGACGTCTTCTTGCACTGTCAACCACAGGATACACATTAGCTGACACTAGGCCACGTCTTCTTGCACTGTCACCCACAGAATACACACTAACTGACACTAGGCTATGTCTTCTTGCACTGTCACCCACAGGATACACAATAACTGACACTAGGCGACGTCTTCTTGCACTGTCACCCACACGATACACACTAACTGACACTAGGCGACGTCTTCTTGCACTGTCACCCACAGGATACACACGAACTGACACTAGGCAACGTCTTCTTGCACTGTCATCCACAGGATACACGCTAACTGACACTAAGCCACGTCGTCTTGCACTGTCGACCACAGGATACACACTAACTGACACCAGGTGACGTCTTCTTGCACTGACACCCACAGGATACACACTAACTGACACTAGGCCATGTCTTCTTGCACTGTCATCCAAAGGATACACACTAGCTGACACTAGGCGACGTCTTCTTGCACTGTCACCCACAGGATACACACTAACTGACACTAGGCCACGTCTTCTTGCACTGTCATCCACAGGATACACACTTACTGATTCTAGGCGACGTCTTCTTGCACTGTCACCCACAGGATACACACAAACTGACACCAGGTGACGTCTTCTTGCACTGTCACCCACTGGATACACACTAACTGACACTAGGCGACGTCTTCTTGCACTGTCACCAACTGGATACACACTAACTGACACTAGGCCTCGTCATCTTGCACTTTCACCCACAGGATACACACTAACTGGCACTAGGCCACGTCTTCTTGCACTGTCACCCACAGGATACACACTAACTGACACTAGGCCACGTTTTCTTGCACTGTCACCCACAGGATACACACGAACTGACATTAGGGGACGTCTTCTTGCACTGTCACCCACAGGATACACACTAACTGACACTAGGCGACGTCTTCCTGCACTGTTACCCACACGATACACACTAACTGACATTAGGCGACGTCTTCTTGCACTGTCACCCACAGGATACACACTAACTGACTCTAGGCGACGTCTTCCTGCACTGTTACCCACACGATACACACTAGCTGACACTAGGCCAAGTCGTCTTGCACTGTCACCCACAGGATACACACTGATTGACACTAGGCGACGTCGTCTTGCACTGTCGACCACAGGATACACACTTACTGACACTAGGCCAAGTCGTCTTGCACTGTCACCCACAGGATACACACTGATTGACACTAGGCGACGTCGTCTTGCACTGTCGACCACAGGATACACACTTACTGACACTAGGCGACATCTTCTTGCACTGTCACCCACAGGATACACACGAACTGACATTAGGCGACGTCTTCTTGCACTGTCACCCACAGGATACACACTAACTGACACTAGGCGACGTCTTCTTGCACTGTCACCCACAGGATACACACTAACTGACACCAGGCAACGTCTTCTTGCACTGTCACCCACAGGATACACACTGATTGACACTAGGCAACGTCTTCTTGCACTGTCACCCACAGGATACACACAAACTGACACTAGGCAACTTCTTCTTGCATTGTCTACCAGAGGATACACACTGACTGACACTCGGCGACGTCTTCTTGAACTGTCACCCACAGGATACACACTGATTGACACTAGGCGACGTCTTCTTGCACTGTCACCCACAGGATACACACTAACTGACACTAGGCGACGTCTTCTTGCACTGTTACCCACAGGATACACACTAACTGACACTAGGCGACGTCTTCTTGCACTGTAACCCACAGGATACACACTAGCTTACACTAGGCGACGTCTTCTTGCACTGTCACCCACAGGATACACGCTAACTGACACCAGGCGACGTCTTCTTGCGCTGTCACCCACTGGATACACACTAACTAACACTAGGCCACGTCTTCTTGCACTGTCACCCACAGGATACACACTAACTGGCACTAGGCCACGTCTTCTTGCACTGTCACCCACAGGATACACACTAACTGACACTAGGCCACGTTTTCTTGCACTGTCACCCACAGGATACACACTAGCTGACACTAGGCGACATCTTCTTGCACTGTCACCCACAGGATACACACGAACTGACATTAGGAGACGTCTTCTTGCACTGTCACCCACAGGATACACACTAACTGACACTAGGCGATGTCTTCTTGCACTGTCACCCACAGGATACACACTAACTGACACTAGGCGACGTCTTCTTGCACTGTCACCCACAGGATACACACTGATTGACACTAGGCAACGTCTTCTTGCACTGTCACCCACAGGATACACACTAACTGACACTAGGCGACGTCTTCTTGCACTGTCACCCACAGGATACACACAAACTGACACTAGGCAACTTCTTCTTGCACTGTCTACCAGAGGATACACACTAACTGACACTCGGCGACGTCTTCTTGAACTGTCACCTACAGGATACACACTGATTGACACTAGGCGACGTCTTCTTGCACTGTCACCCACAGGATACACACTAACTGACACTAGGCGACGTCTTCTTGCACTGTCACCCACAGGATAAACACTAACTGACACTAGGCGACGTCTTCTTGCACTGTAACCCACAGGATACACACTAGCTTACACTAGGCGACGTCTTCTTGCACTGTCACCCACAGGATACACGCTAACTGACACCAGGCGACGTCTTCTTGCACTGTCACCCACAGGATACACGCTAACTGACACTAGGCGACGTCTTCTTGCACTGTCACCCACAGGATACACACTAACTGACACTAGGCGACGTCTTCTTGCACTGTCACCCACAGGATACACACTAACTGACACTAGGCGATGTCTTCTTGCACTGTCACCCACAGGATACACACTGACTGACACCAGGCGACGTCTTCTTGCACTGTCACCCACTGGATACACACTAACTGACACTAGGCGACGTCTTCTTGCACTGTCACCCACAGGATATACACTAACTGACACTAGGCGACGTCTTCTTGCACTGTCACCCACAGGATACACACTAACTGACACTAGGCGACGTCTTCTTGCACTGTCACCCACAGGATACACACTAACTGACACTAGGCAACGTCTTCTTGCATTGTCACCCACAGGATACACACTGACTGACATTAGGCAACGTCTTCTTGCACTGTCACCCACAGGATACACACTAACTGACACCAGGCGACGTCTTCTTGCACTGTCACCCACAGGATACACACTAGCTGACACTAGGCGACGTCTTCTTGAATTGTCACCCACAGGATACACACTAACTGACACTAGGCAACGTCTTCTTGCACTGTCACCCACAGGATACACACTAACTGACACTATGCGACGTCTTCTTGCATTGTCACCCACAGGATACACACTAACTGACACTAAGCCACGTCTTCTTGCACTGTCACCCACAGGATACACACTAACTGACACTAGGCCATGTCTTCTTGCACTGTCACCCACAGGATACACACTAGACGTCTTCTTGCACTGTCACCCACAGGATACACACTAGACGTCTTCTTGCACTGTCACCCACAGGATACACACTAGACGTCTTCTTGCACTGTCATCCACAGGATACACACTAACTGACACTAGGCAACGTCTTCTTGCACTGTCACCCACAGGATACACACTAACTGACACTAGGCAACGTCTTCTTGCACTGTCACCCACAGGATACATACTGACTGACACTAGGCGACGTCTTCTTGCACTGTCACCCACAGGATACACACTGACTGACACTAGGCGACGTCTTCTTGCACTGTCACCCACAGGATACAAACTAACTGACACTAGGCCACGTCTTCTTGCACTGTCACCTACAGGATACACACTAACTGACACTAGGCGACGTTTCCTTGCACTGTCACCCACAGGATACACACTAACTGACACTAGGCCACGTCTTCTTGCACTGTCACCTACAGGATACACACTAGCTGACACTAGGCGACGTTTTCTTGCACTGTCACCCACAGGATACACACTAATTGACACTAGGCCACGTCTTCTTGCACTGTCACCCACAGGATACACACTAACTGACACTAGGCGACGTTTTCTTGCACTGTCACCCACTGGATACACACTAACTGACACTAGGCCACGTGTTCTTGCACTGTCACCCACAGGATACACACTAACTGACACTAGGCGACGTCTTCTTGCACTGTCACCCACAGGATACACACTAACTGACACTAGGCGACGTCTTCTTGCACTGTCACCCACAGGATACACACTAACTGACACTAGGCGACGTCTTCTTGCACTGACACCCACAGGATACACACTAACTGACACTAGGCGACGTCTTCTTGCACTGTCTGGGCAAATCAAACCCTAGCTAGCCGCCTTGAGCTAAATATGTATTTTGAGCACCCAACATTTCAATTATCAGATCAACTGAGTATATTTTGTTTATGTTCTGCCTTCGCACAGTGAATTCATTGCACCTGACTTCCACGCGATTAACTAGTTGATTAGCGGCTAGCCAGTAGCATAAAAAGACTGATAAAGTGTTAGCCGCTCATTTAAAGATATGTTCCAGGCTTTGTTTAGCTTTAACCTTACATTTGTTGTTTGTGTGTTTCTTTGCCGTTTTAGAATGTATAATTCTCGTAGTAAACTAACAATCAATGAACCCCTTTATTCATTTTTCATTACCTATCAAGGTAATGCTTACTTTGCAATAGAAGTATCTGAATAACATTGGATATATAAAACCTGTACGAGTGCGCCACTGTTGAAGTTATAGGCTTACTTAATCGTTTGTAACCCACGGGGCGTAATTTCATCATATCTATGCCAAGCTTACATTAGTAAATTTCCAATAGGTTCCAGTAGGACCCATGAGGACACTCATTAAATTATAACCGTTCGCCTTTAAGCGATTATCTACTGTACAGGCATCTGATCCAGCTAATTTCCTGCCTGGTGCAATCCAAGACGTTTCCTGATCGATGTCTTACCACCAGGTCGCTGCGATCCAGCTCTGTCATGAAGGATGCAGAAATAAGATTGATAGAAGCATGTCTCTCAGTAACACTTTTAGCACCAAATGGGACCTGCAATCAGCAATCAGCACCACATGTATAACACATACAGCATATATACATATATATATATATATATATATATATATATATATATATATATATATATATATATATATATATATATATATATATATATATATATATTAGATATATGTGTGTGTGTATATATTGTAACTCTGCATAGCGTTGTGCTTTCTAAAAATGATTAAATCGGATATTTCTATCATTTCTTTTCAATAAGGCAGGTGTGTGCGCCTACGGCACCGCGAGTTGACTGCCATAAACTTGAGTTTTTAGCGTCCCCAGCAAAGCAGCGGAGACTCCGACATGTCACTAGTTACCGCGCACAGCTGCTGCTATTCTCTAGCTGCTGGCTCAGCAGGACATCGTTTCACCTGGCCGCCAGGCAGCGCTCTCCCATCATTAGCGTTTCTTCCTGTGCTCTATTGAAGGTGCCTACACGTACCTCTGGTAATGCAGTCCAGCTTCACACTGGAATGCATTTTATCGAAACGCATCGACAGAATGGATGCGAATTGTTTCAGCCCCGATATATGTTACTGTATGACTATTTGATAAGTAAGATGCCATATTCATGTATGGTTCTAGTTGTCATTAGTCTATGCAAATTTCCCAAAGTAGGCCATTCTTTTTTGCCATTTTAACAAGTGACTCTGAATGCTTTGAAAGCACTATTTCAATTATGGAATTTACTTTGATTGAACTCCCTGTAAACGTTGATATGCCAAATTTACGATTCGAAATATTTGAAATTGTGAATATTGTAACTTTGTGCAAGGGAAAAGTACCTATTTTAGAGAACTTACTACAAAGACAATACCTATTCACTCAGGCTTTGATAGTAAAAAAGTCAGTATATTCTAAAGTTCGGTCCGGATTACTCCGGACCACACTCTAATATGGTGTGACTATTAGTACTATTTATCAGAATCAGCTTTTAAGTGAAGTCAAACTGTATTGTGCCTATATGGTAACTAATGTTGTAAGGAAGCGGAATATCTACGACAGACACAGGCATTGTCCAAATCACATCCTCATATGTCTGAAAGCAGGACTTGGATCCTAGACATTGTTCAGAGATATCCGCACGGCAATCAATCCACGCACAATACGTACGGGAGTTTGCTCTGTCATTTTGGTCGGCCAAAATTGCAAACTGGTGTAACGTCTATTGCTACCCTACTGTTTATGATATCATATTAGTCAACGGCATTCGAGATTATGTCTGACGTGATAAACATGCGTCGTATCATGCAACAGGGATTACCCATACTCAGAGGGCGAAATTATAATAATTGTGTTCAAATCATCCGTAATGTATGTTCACTTTGTATGACTTAGAACAGGGGTGAACCACCAGCACATAACAACACAAACAGGTCCCTATTGACCTTTATACGAAACTCTGGCTGCATCAGATCGACCTGCTAGCCATTCCAGGGATCTGAGTGGCGTCAGATTGCCGATGCGCCGCCTATACTTGCGATTACGCCTGATGCTTGTGGGGAATAGATATGATGATTTCCTACTGGGACTGGGATGAGCTCATACCATATTACCATTATTTCCTGTTGGGAAACGTTCTATGGAATACGAAGTAGTAGTACGTATCGCCCAAATGTCAATCAAATCGTGTGTTGCAGTGTCAAAAACACAATGGAAAGATTCATACGGCAACTCTGGTTGAAATTAAGGACACCTTATCGCCATGCTTATATCCATAGCATCAGAAAAAGTTAACACAAAACAATGCATTAGAAAACGTCCGTGTTTGTCAATATCCCGGATGTCCTGTCGATAAACTACCAAATGAAACACCACTCTTAATGTCGTATTCAAAAGCTGAGATGTTTTTCAACAAAATGAGAAATTATTTACAGTGAGTTTTCCAATCTTAAGCGAGCACTAGTCCCAGTAACACATACCCTGCTGCACTCAAGATAGGTCTCGCCATTGGTGGATACACATCTTTAAGTTTCCTTGTATGCTGCGGTGTCAGTTGGGGATTCTAGGGCTCATTTGTTGCGAACGTGCAACAACCACAAATTGATGACCTATCAAAAGGTAGGCAAATTGAGAATCGCCAGAGTGGTTAAGTAGGGCGAATGCAAAAGGTGTGCAATCAGCGAAGACGTCCACTAAGGGGGGGGGGGGGGGTTATTATTTTGCTTGTTTGTGCTTTTTTTTTAAATTTCGCATCTGCTGGTTTTTATTTTCACATATTCATAGGCAATAATAATCAAAATTATATATCTTTCATACACTCATTCTTGTTTACAATCATACTGTATTCATCGTCATATTGTGTTCATCCAATTTTTACATACAATTTTCTTCATCTATTTTGATCCTCACGTCGTCAGGTTTAAATCAAGACAATATAATATTTCACATATGGCACTGTCAAAGTAAACATTCATAGATCAATTCCCAAATTCTTAGAAAAGTTTGATCGGTTCCATCAATGTATGCCTAATTTTCTTCTATCAACATCTGAGTCTTCAAAAGTGCTTTTACTTCAATTAGTGCGTATGGTATACCTTTTTGTCTATTTCTATATATTACTCTTTTTGTAGCAAGAATTGTTTTGTCTACTATACATTCAAGTGTTCCAGTGCCCATGATTTCATCTATGTTTGAAATATTAATACTATTATCTATCTCTGTTCTTAACCATCTTTCTACTTCTTTCCAAAAAACTATTACCTTTTCACAGTTTAAGAATGCATGATCAATGGTTTCTTCTAAGTTTTCACAATATGGACATTTACTTGTATCTGTTAATCCCATGTTACATAGTTTTTTATTCGTCACTATTCTTCTGTGTAACATTTTGAATTGTAAGTATTTTGTGAAGGAGCCCTCTTTCATACTTTGTATCTGAGTGAAAGATTTTTCTACAATGTGATATGGGATTTCTTCATTTAATGACTTCTCCCATTTGTTTTGAGTCTCCTTAACAATATTGTTGTTGAAGTTCATTACCAAGTTATAAATTTTTGCACAGCCCTTTGTGTTATACCCTATTTTAAGTAGAATATATGGCAAATATGGCCCAAACATCTCACAATCCTTGGTAACACAGATTAGTTTGGATGTATCATATCTTAACCTTTCGTAATCCAGAAAATTTATTGCGTGCCCTCTATTTGTCATCTCTTTACATGTCAAGAGGTTACCATTTCCATCAAGGATGTCACTCTAGTTTGTATAACCTCTAAAAAACCATTCCTGTTTATAGTATCACTATTGAACCAAAGTGGGATATTATATGCATTAGTATTCTCTTTTTTTACTATATTTTGTAAAGTTACACATTCTTTAGCTACATCATTCCAAAATGGATTATCTATTTTTTGTAGTAAAAAACCAGGATATTTGTCTCCAAATAAAATAATTTTATGTATTTTGTAATGTCTAGGAAATTGTTCCCATCCGTCATTTTGATTTTTTAGACGTTTCAACTGGGATATTTTCAGGGCATTATTAAAGACTATAATGTTTGTTAGTTTTAATCCACCTAGCTTATTTGTATTCTCTAGAATTTCTTTTCTGAATTTGGGCGGCTTATTATTCCATATAATTTTTTTTTAAATGGTTTCTAATGTTTTCATAGTATTTTCTTTCGGTGTGGGCAGGGACAACAGGATATGTGTAATTTTCGAGATTAACAGGCTTTTTATTAATGTAATTTTACCTAGTGGAGTGATATTTCTACCACTCCATACTGTTTTTTGATTTCTTTCATTTTAATCTAAATATTTTGGTCTGTTATTTCATTTATATTTTGCACATCATAAGCAATACCTAAAGCTGTAAATGTTTGTGTCCATATTAATTTTAAGTCCATCCTGTTGTCTCCTTTTCCCCCAAGTTGAACCACTTCTGTTTTTTCTTTATTCACCTTCAAACCTGACAACCTTTCAAACTCTAGGAGAGTTCTCATGCAACTTCTTATACTCTGTTCCTCATATTTCAAAAACAAGGTAGTATCATCTGCTTATAGCGACAGCTTGTGTTCTTTGTTGTGTATTGTTATTCCTTTTATATTACAGTCTGACCTAGTGGCCTCGGCTAGAAATTCCGCTGCCAGAACAAAGAGGTAGGGTGATATAGGATCACCCTGCCTACACCCCCTTCCCAACCTAATTTCGTCCGAGAGATGTCCATTTTGTAAGATTTTTGAGTTTGAATTCTTCTGCAATAATCTCACCCAATTTATTTTGTTGTCCCCAAAGTTAAATTTTTCTAGACTGGTTTGAATACATTTCAAAGAGATAGAATCAAAGGCCTTCTCGAAATCTATTAAAATTATTAACCCATTTAAAAAATATATTTCACACTCATTTATAATATCATAAATTAACCTAGTATTTTCTCCTATGAATCTCCCGTTTATGAACCCCTTTTGATCTGCATGAATTCATTTTGGAAGAACTAATTTTATTTGTTTGGCTAAGATGCCCGAAAAAGAATTTATATATTTAATTAAGTAAAGTTATTGGCCTCCAATTCTTCAGATTATTGCGAAGTTTACCCCCTTTCAGAAAACAGGTAATAATCCCACTAAGTTGCGATTTATTTAGTTCCCCATTTACTCTATAGAAGTTCATAAGTTTTAATAAAAGCATCTTGATTTGGTTCCAAAATATTTTATAAAACTCATTTGTGTAGCTGTCTGGGCCAGGACTTTTGTTATTTTCACTCATAAACTATGTGTCTCAAGTCATCTAAACTAATAGGTCTTTCCAGTTGTAGTTTTTCTGTGTTGTTTAATTTTGTTAGTTTGTTAGGTATTTGTGTGTAATTAGTCTTGTTAATCTCTATTGTTTCTTTTTCTGTGTATAGATTCTCATAAAAAGATTTCGTTTCCTTTAAAATATCTATACACATATATATATATATATATATATATATATATATATATATATATATATATCTATATACATATATATATATATATCTATATATACATATATATATATATATATATATATATATATATATATATATATATATATATATACACACATATATATATATATATATATATATATATATATATATATATATATATATATATATATAAATATATACATATATATATATATATATATATATATATATATATATATATATATATATATATATATATATATATATGTATGTATATATATATATATATATATATATATATATATATATATATATATATATATATATATATATATATATATATATATATATATATATATATATTTATATTTGTATACATGTATGTACCTACCCGGGCAGGTAGTGGATAGCAGTGACGTGTGATTAGATGTGTGTTTGTTTTCTAAAAAAAAAGTTTAATCTTTCACCTCACCTTTAAAACATTACCATTCGGAAGGTCGCCCTGTCTCATTTCGGAAAAATGCATTCCGACTGTTGCAATTCTCCGCCTGCTTGAATTAAGTTGAGATCTATCAACATATAGCAATGTGCATTTATATATGCAAAGTTTTACCTGCATTGCAAACATCCGAGGTTATCATGTTTGGAGAGAGAGAGAGAGAGAGAGAGGGAGAGAGAGAGATTAGCCAGAATTTCAATGAGAAAATGCTCCAGAATAATTCATGACTCACACAGGAAGCTCTGTTTAGTGTGTTTGATTGATAGCTTGGCATATTATAAGGACAATAGGTATCTAGACCAGCGACTCAGCGATAGGAACATTTCACATCCTCCCAACAGAATATACACACAGCGTCGTCGGTTGAGATACTGTAAAGTTCGAAATATTGGCGTGGAACTAATATTGGCGACATTAGCGAGTGGGTTAGATTCGCTAATATTACGATCCGTTTATATTTGTACCATTTTTTCAACAATTTTTCATTTTGCACAGGCCTCCAAGCGCGTTTCTGTGTTTGAAGGCCAAGTGCACCAGCAATCTGCCATTGCGGCGATATTGTCTTCCGTTGGATTGCTACACGATTAGTATCTCTGCTACTACCCTTTAAAACGGTGTATATTTTAGTCCTTGTCTCTAGCTATTTTGTAAACACGAACAAACTAGCAATGGATTCGGGCATACATTTAGTTGAGCGTAATTTGAAGTCACGTATAATGCTGCTCTAAAGACAATAGGGGCTCGGACACTCATGCCGTCACGGTGTATTGTAATTAGTGTCCCCAAAATAGAACCGGCTGGACGGGCCTGGTAACACAAACAAATCACGGCCAGATAGGACTTTAATGTTTTACCAATACCACTGAAGTTGAGACATGCTAAACATGTTTGAAACGCAATTGAAATGAAAACATACCAAAGGCTGTATTCTGATACGTGGTGCGGTAATGGCGGGCCATCGATATCTGATCTCCATGTGGCCTGGGGGCTCGATGTAAAACACCCTGGATTTCTAGCTCTGTGTATAAGACGCACCCCGGTATAATGGGAAATAAATGTGTAGAAATGTGCGTATTATACACGCAAAATTACGGTAATCACATAATCAGGCTGCATGTTTTTTTAAGTTCCGTTCTGTTTCATTGTACAATTTAAAAAAAGTGTACCAAATGTGAAGCTTCCGTGCATCTGTCGGCAGATGGCACTTTTCGAGATGGTTCACACGCTAATATTACGATTCGCTAATATGGAAAATTGGATCAATTCGCTAAATTTAAGCACGCCAATATTTCGAACTTTACAGTATATGGAATGCTGTGCCATAATGCCAAGCAATGGGTCCCAAGATGGGAGCCGTGGGTTTGGGTAGCGTGGGCTTAGATATCCAGCACACATACATGTTTGATATGCTATATGTGAGTCCATGTGACAGCTACTCTGCAAATAATGCCGCCCCTACTTCTGCTCATCCAGCGAGCTCTAGCGAGCAGCCGTACGCGTTAGACTTGTTAAGTCCACACTCATATGCAACTTAGAGATTAATAGAGAATAAACCGGCAACCCAACTGATTTTCCATGACGCCATAGATGCATGTATATGCGTTTGATACACGTGCACACATATTCACGTTTGGTTTAAAACAGTGCATAGATTACACTATTTATGGTAATAAATACTAGGAATATAAATTATGCACTAGGGGTACCAATAACTAGAACCTCTGTCTTGTATGCATTAAGTTTGAGTTTATTTTGCTAGATCCACGTATATAAGTAATTGAGGCAGTTTTCCAACTTTGCTACCCCTATGTCAACTGGTTGGGATGTATAAGTGTGTATTATTCCGCCATCACCATATACGGGCAGCCTTTTCAAAATATCAAATTAACGCACTCAGTTTCAGAGTATATAAGTAAAATCATTTAAAATGTTGTCTATGTTGGTAGTTTTGAAAATATATAAACCAGTTTAAAGGTTGTTATTTCCTTTTCGATTTTCAAAGATGTGATGCTTGCACTTGCTGCTTCCCTGAATTCATTCCGCACCCGCCCCTGTTATGCCCGCATGTTAAACATCATTGTTATGTTAAACATCATTGAAAATACTTCATTCCCATACCCTTTGTATATATCTTTTATGCTTTAAAGTGCTGCACTAAAGGAAGAAATTTCAATTAACAAACCTATGTATTTCCGGGCGTACCCAGTATCTGTCTAGAGCAATGATTCCTTGTATCTACCTATTAATCTTTTGAAAGAATTGTCCTCGTAGTAACATATATCCTTTCATTAGTTGTGCCATCGCTTGTCGTATAAAACCGCTTCTCATTAGGAAATGCAATTTTCTGATGCAGTGAGTTTCTTATTAAGCAGCACGGCAGCATGGCCGATAAGCAATGTCTGTAACTTCAGTGTCGTGCCGTGTGAAATAGAATGGCATTTAGTACTATGACACAATCAAAGCATGCGCTGTAATGGGTGCACATCTCACACTTGCTGCAGCCTCACGATGGGCCACGTTGACAGCAGGCGCCCGCTGCCACGCCGCCCGGACATTCCCCGGCTGCCTGTTCCCTTCCTACATGCTCCTACTACTACTACTATCCTACTATTGATTAATTTACAGCTACTTGAAGTTGATGTTTTGCTTTCGTTTCTTCTTTATGGTAGCACGTCAATTTCTGTTAGGTTTATTTCTTTAAGTTGCGTGCGGTTTTCAGCGGACTCCATTTGTATTCACAGCTACATGCCAGACAACTACTCAATTCTGCGTTTAACAAGTGCCTGGCGTGATCCGATGAAGTGTATAGCGATTCGCGCTTGGTTCGGAACAGGCATCCTCATCATTTCTCTGACCTCAACTAATATATGTTTGTATCGTTATTGACCAAAATTGCAAATCGCGGAAAATAAACAATAAAGCAAATATAATGAATAAAGAAAAATAGAAACAGGGGAAAAATTATGAGACAAAACTTTTGAGTACCTGCTTATAAGTGAGCAGGACCTTTCAATAGCCTATACGCTACTTGCCAAAAAGTCGGGAACGTGCTATCCTTCGCCCGATCTCTTTTACGTTGTTTTACGTACATCTTGTAAATCGCTGGCCCTGAAATGAGATGAACCGTATTTATCTCATTAGCGCTGATAATCTTACCGATTAACCAGCTAAAAACTTCTCCAGATTGCAAGCCTTCATGTCTATGACAAATACTGCAACAGCCAATGAGGCTTTAATACCACTTCCACTGTGTGGGGTATATGACCTGTCATAGAGAACGGCTTGCTTGGAAGCATTCGTCACGGCATGGGGGAAAAAATTAACAAAGACATTATCTAAAGGTATCCACAGCGTTTCATTCGCTTACATTTCTTTCAAAAAACGATTGTCCTTATCAGAGTGGTGAATGAATCATTTACTAGGATGATGGTGTTAGACTTGTCAACAAGTAATTATGATTATTCTTTTGTAACATTTGTGTTTTTACTACATTTGGGTGTAATTATTTTTTACATTTACGATTGCTGTTACATTTGATGTAATGTATTACATTTGGTGTTGTAATAGACGCCCCTCTGCAATACTGGGTATTTGGTTTGTCTATTATGGCACCGGTAGCTTTAAGAGAGAAGCAAGGGAAACTCCTTCGCCTTGCCTCATTGAGATGATTCATACAAACATTATGATGCTACAACTGCTCAATGTTAAAACAGCGCTGCGAGGAGGCACACAATGTCACGCCGATATCAGTGAATCGACTATCCTACCCATTCCCAAACATAAAGACATCCGTGCAACTTCTAGCCCAATATACGAGCAATTAACTGACGTCCTTCTTCGAAAAAGCATGACCAATTTCACAATAAAGCTTTAATCGAATAGCTATAAATGAGATTTATTTCTTGCGTAAGGCGATTTTTCTAATTTGAGTAAACAAAGGCAGGAGTTCCGGTAGGGCACTATGGTTTGCTATCAGTTGCGGAGCTTAGGGCGCGGGGAATGAGGTCACCTATCAATAGATTGCCTGCCTGGCCGCGGCTCACTGCCCCCCATGTGTCAAGCTACATTCTAACTCTCATTTCTCTTCTTAAACCTCTAAACCTTTCCTCATCTAATTAAAATCGCACGAGACAACTTAATTTCAAATTGTAATTGACATATCTTGCTGTTCAATACTCTTGCCGTTGTGTTGTTTCGCTCAACGACAGCGAAAGAGAGGAAAACAATGGGGCGGAACACAATGCGAGGTGTACCGCTGATATTTTGATCAATAGAAAAGTACAGTGAAACCTCTAGATGCTTGCACCAGAGGCATATATACTGCGAAAATACAGAATCAAAGATGTGTGCTCACAAACGAATGATATCAAAATAGAGGCCTCTGTTTCTGCGAGAACACAACACTTCGTTGGATATTCAGCGTAAAGATGTAATTATATTATAGCTCTTATGTGGCTTTTAATTATTCACTGTACTGTCAAATTTTGCATAGCTAGCTATTATTATTGTAGGCTTAGGAGATCTATAAATATCACCACTGGTTCCTGACCTTCCAATCCATAGTTTTATACCGGCATTTGTTATGAGGACCGACTAAATACACCTCTGCTAAACCAGACCAATAAAAGTCTCCATGGAATCTGTCGATCAGCACAAGGCCGCCGTACGTATTACGGCAGAGTATGTGGCAAGCAAGGAATAGCAGCGGATTCCCTTTCATCTGATAGCCAGCACTTCCATTCCCAATATCAACAAACGCCACAACTTTAAAGCTTCTATTAACATATAGATTGGTAAGAATGACAAATGTTGATATCATGAGGTAGATGAGCTATGCATTTGGACATCAAAGGCCAGCTCCTCTCTGATGTCGTAGAAGTGTGTTTGAACTGCGACAACTCTAGATGAATGCACCATGACACTTCCCCTACTCCTCCTCCCATTCAGCTAAGAGTCCCAGATGATCATACGAGATGACCTGCGCTAATGACGCATCTCTCTCTCTCTCTCTCTCTCTCTCTCTCTCTCTCTCTCTCTCTCTCTCTCTCTCTCACCAAACTCCAAACATGTTAACCGCCGATGTTTGCAATGCAGGTAAACCATTGCATGTATAAACGCACATGGGAATATGTTGATAAATCTCAACTTAAGCAGGCGTAGAATTGCAACGGTCTGAATGCATTTTTCGAAATGAGACTTGCCGACCAAATGGTAATGTTTGAGGTGAGGTAAAAACAAACACACATCCCCTAATTGCACTGCGCTGCTATCCACTACCTGTCCGGGTAGGGCCACGACATTTTAGCCCTGATATGCATTATAGATTTGTATATACATTATTTACTCCTATAAAACAGGAGGGGCATGTTTTAGAGGCTGTTCAATTTGAACGTGTTCATAATTATGTCATCATATTATTCTATATTCTACACACCATTTAAATACGATTGCTATGAAATCATATTAGAGTGATTATCTTTTAATAAGTATTAACAAAAAACAAGCATGTAATTGAGAAAACTTGTTTGTCGAAAAATGCCTACTGAAAATAGCACAGACAGAATGAGAATTGGACTACTGGGATTTTTATTTTTCTCATGGAAACTAATGTCCCAAATTGCTGCGTTTGTTGTGTTTTGTTATTTTTTGTAGTTAAAGACATTAAGATGACAATTTGGAATTAAGTTCCATAATTTGCTGATCCAGGTCTGTTTTAAATTAAGCTTTTTCAATAGTGTAATATCCCTTTCTGGGTCTCCTCTGACAAACTCTAAGACCTCTACCTGAAATATGCCGGTATGGTTTATGCTCGGGCTCGTTCTTAGTACGTCCATACACTATGTACTAGGCTATCATGTTGTTGTACATAAGTCTTAGTGCGGATCTTGCATTTATTAACTGCAATTTATCAGCTGTGAATTATGGCTTTTATAATTGCAGTTGAAGGAATCCGCTTTTGTCCTAGTGTTCACCTGCACGATGGTTGGCTCCCAAGCATGAGTTTGCAGGTTTGAGTCCCCATAGCATCCCCATGAGCGGGTTTGCCTGGCCTTAGATAAATGTGAGGCGCAGTACTGTCTATGATGCTTCTGCAACTTAAAGATTCCTTGGAACTACTCGTAAAGAGAAGGGGATTTCTTCCCGGTTCCAGGTTTATGATCTCATCGCAATATAACCTGAGCTGTTGAAAGCACCATTAAAACTGATACTGTCCTTCCTGCTAAAATTGCAATTGCAGATAGTTGAATAGTATATATTTCAATAGGGTAGAATATTCTTCCTCCTTTGTTTACTTTTATGCAATTTCTAGTTTTTTCAGAGCTGGGGCTCTCTCATTAGGAACATCACCCGGCTTCTATTGTTTCAGTGCCAGTGGAATGTCCTATGGATTAATATAGTTGGTCTCAAATAACCCTTCGTAATAGTTTAGTCGGGTAAACATCTTGTGGCCCTTGACCTACCAAGCAGATCTGAATCATTACATCATTAAATCAATATATTTCCGTTCGGATGGTAAGTAGTATGAGGATGAATTGAGAAATTTTCTATAAGGTATACTATCCTTACATATGACTGGGTGGCATAGAGTAAAGCGGAGTATCTTTGGATTTAGTATACAACCCTGTATATATATATATATATATATATATATATATATATATATATATATATATATATATATATATATATATATATATATATATATATACATATATATATATATATATATATATATATATATATATATATATATATATTTATATATATATATATATATATATTTATTTAACTCACTCATACCATCTGTCCAGATGTATGTCGTCTATGAACTACACAAATAGATACGGTATTTTATGATATGGGTATACTTAAATCTTCATTCCAGCCCATAAATGTGTTGACAAAAGAGGGGGCTACTTGGTTCCTATTGGTGTACCACCTTTCTGTATGTAGTGCCTGTATGCAAAAGCAAAATTATCCATTGTTAGTACCATTTTAAGTAAATTAATGAGAGATTCATTAGATGCGTTGTGGAGACAACAAGTTGAATGATGTGGTCATATGCTTGCTGACGCTGAGTTATTGGGGTATCTTGCGTCTGTTGAGGGAGATTTCATAGATCGTCAGCCGAAGAAGCGCGCTCTCTCTCTCTCTCTCCACGTATGCACGTATGTATGTATGTTACAGTATGAAGTTATGTATACATACATACAGATAGACGTTCACACACAGCTTTAGCCAGTAACGTGTTACTTATCAGTATTTGTCTATTGCAATAATAATATTATCATCGTTTTTTGATAACACTACATATGGGTGAGCGTGTTATAATGGTCATGTATCTGAATGATGTTACCTCCTATATATGGATTTAAATCCCTTCATAAATGGCGTTGTATATACACTTAATCATGATGCTTAGTAATTTCAAATTGCATCATCCTTAAATGTTCCTATCACCATGAATCGAAAGCAAAACATCAAATGAGCGTAAATTCCTTACAAAGTAAAATTGGCGCATCAATGTATTTCTGGGATTGGTCAGCTCACCACAAGGCCCTTGAAGACGTCATTCTAATCCGTGACTGAGGACATGAGGTAGCGACCTCTGCATGGCGAGAGGAGTGTCCAGAGAGGGCCGAGACCTATATATATTTATATATTCTTTGGAAGACTTAAGCAGCTGCTTTCGAATCTTAACTTTTGCTGACTTGCAAAGGAACAATAATATTTTGAACTTGTCATAAATCCAAAGAAAATGTATGCTATTCTAAAAGGATAACATTGGTAAGGCTTTTCTAATATTTCTGTGTTTTACTCAACCTTTGCTTCATGTTTCTAGGGTAAAATCTTCCTATAATCCTGGTTGAAGTTTGTAAGGAAGTGTTAGCTACCGGATGGTGTAGGTTAGATGGACACCATCTCATATTATTATTTTCTCATAGATCATATCGATACATATTTTCTAAGCAAAGGTATACTGCAAAATAAAGATACTTGAAAAGGGCACTGTGGACATAAAGCTGGACTTATGACCTTGTAAATCTATGTGAGTGTCATGAAAACAAGGTATAAATATAGGATATAAGCGTGGAGATGGTGAAGTATAGATTATAATGCGTCAAAGCTGGCAAGACACCAGATGCGACCAGCTCTCAGCAATAACTCGCGTGCTGAGCAGCCCAGCAGGGACCGAGCTGCAGCGAGTTGACCAGCTTAGTGTCATAGCACCTTCTCTGTCTAGCTACCCGACGACACACAAACCTGCTGCTATCTTGGGGAGGGCATTGTTTTGGAAAAGATGTTCTCTTCGTAAAATGATTTTGGGGAATACACTGTCGTCTATGTAAGAAACAGGAGACGTATTACATGCACAATTCGCTTCAGGGGGTAAGGTAAAGCCTATTCCTGCATCTATAGGGCGTACTATGATTGCAGAATAATGTTCTAAGAATTTAATTATTTTGTAATAACCTATAATGTGGCTAATCTGTAGATTATTATTTCGGGAATGAGAGAATACAGAGTTGAATGCTTCAATAAATGAATTTGTCATTTATTTCATTGAGTAACTGTTTTGATATCTGTTTTATACGATAACAGCGCTGAACGCAAATACGTGAAACATGAAGATTGGCTAAGCCTCTGCTCACTCTATATGCGACTATGTTACATTGAAGGAACAGTTGTGGTAAATGTTTAGCTGGAAGTATACCTATATATCCTTCGCCCTTATAGACAACAAATGTGATAATTGTAGTTTTTTGAAAAACTGATGCTTTGCCGCGTTTTGCCGTTACAAAGCATTTCGCTCATATCGTGCATATTTAAAAGGGATTTTGAAACAGACACTTGGTCTGATTCTACCGCTCACATTACATGTCGTGCTCATATGTAAAGTATGTTTGATATGCCTGAGTCACATAGTCTAAATGTATTATCTAATAATCCTAAACATCCAATTATTTGAGCGAAGGCACATATTCAGTGAACAAATGTGGTAATTGTAATTGTATCATAGAAAATTGTTTACCACTCCTTGATATTTTTCTCTCACATTAAAATGATGTATCATCTGAAACGATTCCAATCCTCATTCAACCATATGATGATGTCATTATGGACACCTGTTCATGTTTAAAGCTTAATTAAAGCAAATCAAATCTACGTCGAAACTCCATTGATAAATACTATATCTTTCACGTTTGATTGCCAAGCTGCAGAGGTATTATTTTTGGTAGTAGCACTGGCAGCAGGGGTTCTCCAGAACAAACTGAACAAACTGTGCTCACGCAATTCTGCCATACACAATGCCAGCCCATTGCACTTTGGTCACATTCGATTGTATTGCATTCCCTTTGATGCGGATTGCCGATAACGCATGAATAGCTAGCTGGCAATGTCGATAACTTTATTATCTTGTGAGAGGTGTTATGAACTCTGCCTTCGTCAAGATCGTGTAGCTTCATTACCGACACTTGGAAACTAGATAGGCCTACTCATTGTTAACCACTTAGATATAACCTGTTGAGGTCTATATGGAGTCCTCATAGCATCAACCACCAGCTCCGCAAACGACTGGCGATATCTGTATCATGCGTAGACAACATTACATGATTTTCTCTTAAAATTGATCCTGTATTATTTTTTAGGACATCTTGAATGAAGTCATTAGAGTTGAACTAACTCGCCTCCCATTAGTTCAAATATGAGGAGGACAATTTATTCAAATAAAACTTTCAATTAGAATTTGATATACATGCAAAATACAATATTTCTGCCCACGAATAGCTTTTCATTTTTAACTCATAATCGAGTTAAAGTTGAACCCTTAGAGCCCAATGCCACCAGTTAATTGAACATTGTGTGGTCAAGGATATTGTCCCAAATAGGACGTTAAGTCCGGAGTTATTTGCAGCTCATGCCATATTTGTATTGCAAGGGCCATACCAAAATTACATTTTAAAAATTGGAATGGCTATGTTGTCAACATACAGGACAAACCGTTTGTGCAATGAGGGTATGTTATATGAGAACCTTGACTTACTGACATGCGTTTGGACCTCCCCTAGATAACTTACATGGTGGATCCAATTCGATCGGTATCCCAGAGCAAGTGCAGCATGTGACACACTTGCAAGGGTAATATGTAATGCAAGTCTACTTCGGGTCGATGATGTAAGACTCAAAAGTCTCACTAGAAGCCACAGAGTGTGCTCACTGGGTAATCTTTATAGTGAGGATGATACGATTCATATCATCATTCACTATCCTACCTCCCAAGAACAACGATAAGCGATGTTCGATGAAATTCAGAACATCCCGAACAGTTTTGGTACATCACCGACTAGTAGTAGTGGTATTCCAAGGGCCTACCATATTTTGGATTATGACCTCCGTCAATAGACCAGGACTACCCCTTTTGCACTAGTTGAGCCCCTGTATTATCTATTTTTTGTGTTAACTGGTATTATCATGATAAATATATGTATATACATATATATATATATATATATATATATATATATATATATATATATATATATATATATATATATATATATATATATGTGTATATATACATATATCTATCTATCTATATATCTATCTATCTATCTATCTATCTATATATATATATATATATATATATATATATATATATATATATATATATATATATATATATATATATATATATATATATATATATATATATATACACACATATATATATATATACATATATATATATATATATATATATATATATATTTATATATATATATATATATATATATATATATATATATATATATATATATATATATATATATATATATATATATATGTATGTATATATATATATACATATATATGTATATATATATATATATATATATATATATATATATATATATATATATATATATATATATATATATATATATATGTGTGTATATATATATATATATATATATATATATATATATATATATATATATATATATATATATATATATAAATATATATATATATATATATACATATATATATATATATATATATATATATATATATATATATATATATATATATATATATATATATATATATATTTCAAAATGTTATTATCATGTTGTTTCTGTCTAAAGGATATGTGCAGATCACCTATATACTATAGAGACACCGTGCCATGCCATTTGTAATATGCACAATCTTTAGACCGATTAAAATTGGAGCCCTCCTTAATCAAATCTTATTGAAGCAAGTAATCATTATGTGGTTCATTAGTATCATGAATGTGATTTCTTCTCTGACGCATGGTGCTATAATGTTGTAATTAGGACCTATGATAAGCGTAGAAAGAACATCCCAATCAACACATCTAGCCCAGCTACTTCCGTCCTGGAGATTGCTTTATTGAATAGCAATGTGATTTGGTAAACTGGCTTTTCCATTAGAAGAGAAAATATTTGTTCCGATGCTGTCGATGATGGCAGCGTACCATATCCTAAAGCACAGCAGTAGTTAGATCGGGTTACATTTGGAATGCCTGAATGATTAAACAAGCGGCATTGTTAGCAGCATAATGTGAATGCCGATATGAATGATTCACAGGCGCAGTTATTAGAGGGCGCTTTACGAATGTCAGTCCATGCGCCGCGCTCTTAGCAACACTCGGGCCCAAACATCACACCGTGGGGAGCCGTGGAGACTAGTTGATTCTCTCTTTATCTGCACGCGTTGCTGCCACACACCGTATTGTGAGGGCAGCCCCCATTCCGGAGACGTGTACCGCTTTGCATTCAAAGCTCACTCTATCCCACCCCGAGAAGCAAAGGGTTCAGCTCCCTGTATCACTAGCAGAGAATGCTTAGAGTCTTAGCTGTGTAATCAGGCACTATAGAGCAATATCCGTGGCACCATTATCACCCTTCAGTAGTAGATCAGTGAGTGGCCTTTGACACGGGGACTTCAGCCACGGCCATGTGGAACCGTCCACAACTTACCACATATGTGGTAGTCTTCTGCAATTTGTCAATCCTACATGCATTTATGTGTAACTGAGGCGCAGTTGTGTGCTGTTCATTATTCTAATATTGCTCGAACGTCAACTCGTACTATCTGTGAGCAATTGACATTTCCCAAAAATCGAGTCGATTTTTTGTAGCCTCTATCTAAAAATGGCACAGAAACATTGTATATAGAATTGTGGCTACTGACATTACTGTGGAAGTAATGAGTCACTTTTCTGCCTCGCGCTCAGCACCGCATGTGGTATTTACTCCCATGCTAATGTACACATTATTTTATCGCCTCTGGACTCGACGTAAGCAGTGCTTAGAATCTTAACCGGGCTATTTGTCGTTCCTGTACCAGCAGACTTTCTCTCCAGCACGCACAAGCTTACGCTTTTCTTCTTTCAACCGCACTGTGTTCTACTGCGACGGGCAGCAATCCAGACACTTGCTTACTTAAGTCCTTGAAAACACATATTCATATAGCGCATATTCATGAACGGTTAGAGAACATGGAAGGATGGAAGGAATTTACGTCGCTTTCAACAGCTTAGGTCATATGTGTGTACATGTATGTATGTATGTTTGTCATGCGTGAATGTATGTGTGTCTGTATATATGTGGGTATTTACGAATTATCTGTCCCAATACACCCACAGCTTGCTGACTGCTTTATTTCCTCTCGTCCCACCAGACATCAATAATTGAGCAGGTGGGTTGTGGGAAGTTAGAGCTGCAGAGCCAGCGGTAGCAGTATCGTCACGTGGGCTAATAGGCAGGAGTTGGATGGCCGCTGTCTCCCAGCTATTTCCCCTGATCTCACTCACTGCTCCCTCTCTCCAGCGAGAAATAGTGCAATCCTTACCCATATCTGACGTATTAATATACTCAGTTCCTCACATGCCCTAATTCCGAGAATTCAAAGATTCACATCTCTTGCAAAGGACTTATTGTTTAAAGAATGAAGCTCGTTATTTAGGTTAAAACTGTAGCTTCAGATGTGAGCGCTCAAAATATAAAAGATGAATATTAAAAGACTTAATCAAGTGAAGTTTCGTTTTTTCCAGGCATTCATATTTTTGAAAAGAAAGATGTTTTTTATGCGGTTGTGATATTGGATTGATGATAATACATATGATGATTGGCCTGTGCTTCAGAAGTAGTTGAATGGACTATCAACGAAAAAACCCATCATTGCTTGGGCACAATCGTCTATGTTGGCAATTGGCACTGAGTAATCCATACGACTAGCTGTGTCTAGCAAGCTGTTCTGTTCAGATTCAGCTCTATAGGGGCGATGCATAGTTTCCAGCTTTTGATCGACTGTAGACTTTGATAAACTAGCGTTTGCTACAAGCAAACATCAATCGTTTAATGGATGAGTAGTTCCCTTTACCGGTAGTATTTGAAATCCTACCGGAAAGATATGAACTCCTGCTTTTGGTGGAGGAGATGATCCTACGATATAATCCGCTTCTAATTATCCATTGGGCCAATGTATAACGGCATAAGGTAAATATTGTTTCACTAGTAGCGTTTGATTAATCTGTGTAATCGTATATATGTTATCGCTTAATAGACAACATATATATAGAAATGTGAGAAAAACAAGAATTTAAAAAATTCAGTAAACAAAGGGGATAGGTGTGATACCTTTGATGCACACATCACCTTTTCAAATAATTTAATGTGAGAGATATGACAAACTAAACTGACTTCAAAACACTTCCACATGTCATTACTTTTTATCTCTCAGTAATAGGTACAGTGCCATTAAAAATTTCTGTATTTTAAGACTGAAGTAAGATTATTTTATTTGGATGGATTAGAGAAAGTAGGAATAACATTGAGTAAAACTACTCGGATACATTTAATTTGAAGTTCTCTATTGTGTAAACCTATCTCGCATTTTCTCACATCCTCGACGAGAGATATACATAGAGAAACATGGGCAGGTTTCTATAATTAACTGATTAACTGATTTGACTTCTGAGCAATGTGAAGTATTAGGGGTAATTGATAGTGAATGATTTCTGTGGATGATATCCATTTTCATTTTCAATCTACCAATCGGATTTTAGTATTTTTCGAGATTGAGAAAGGTTTATTAAGCAGGATTGGCCCCTCTGCCAGTAGGAGGTGAAATACTATCAGTAGAGGAGTCATTTGGTCCAATTGGTTCCTCGGTACGAAACCTACCAGATTGTCTCCCCTAGCATGACACAATATATATATATATATATATATATATATATATATATATATATATATATATATATATATATATATATATATACTGTAGAATAGGTGTATATCGCGCTACAAAAATTTCGCGAAAAGCCGATTTTTCGGATTTTCGCGTATACTTTATTTCACGAGCCAGCAAGTTCTACAGTGACATCTGTTGAACCAAACAGTAATCAAAATATTGTGGAAGGTTTGGTGGCCGTCTTACGGCCATAACTTGGCACAAGTTCCCCCAATATTGGTAAAGTAAATATGTGAATTATAATATGATACCTTGGTGACATATTCATAAGTTATCAATGTATCATACTATACTGAATTTGTAAAGTTATTGCATGCATTTCTCTTCGATTCAAACTCGGACCGGCTAGGGGTGAATTTCACCCTATAGCCGTATACAGGTATATACTCGCCAACTGCAAATTCATCCTTGCCGTAAATTGGCAAACATTCAAATTCACGGCAAATACAAATTTCATTATTTTAAAAATATATCTTATTCTGATAATTATCAACATACAT
>OZ012697.1:14423998-14464510 GCA_963942565.1 Maea johnstoni | reverse complement strand
ATATATATATATATATATATATATATATATATATATATATATATATATATATATATATATATATATATATATATATATATATATATATATATATATATATATATATATATATATATATATATGTATATATATATAAATATATATATATATATATGTATGTGTGTGTGTGTGTGTATACCTTATGAATACATGTGACATTAATAACGTGTGTATCAAATGCAAAGTTCCTCCATATTCTCCATTGAGTTCCTACCTTATGAGTTAATATACTTCATTATGTGCCATCAGGGGAAATGAATTGTTTATCGACATTCCAATCAGATGGATTTGAATTATTTATCAGCTCCTCCAAACTTTGCAAGCCATCGTTTGGCGAGTAGATATCCAACATAGAGCTGGAATCATTTTCGCTCTTCAAAAGGGCAAAGGATTGAGCCGGCTTTTGACAATGGTCATTTTTTAAATAAATAGAGCGTTTTATGTAAATAAAATCAGTCTCCAAATCAGAATGTAGGCCTTGATGATTAGCAGAAACATTTCTTTTCAAAGCTGAAATATTTTCAAAAATTCACTTTTTACGGGCGTGAATGACTAATAAATCAGGGCGCCTCGTCGACCAAACGTTTTGTAGATGAAATACGTATCGATACCGTTGCAAGTTCCCATAATATATAGTCAAAATAGCGACCGCCACAGACTGCCTCTGTACAGATCATATCTTCCGATAGCTTTTACATAAAGGTTTGAGGCACTCTGAGTGCCACAATGATTAGTAATGCCGGAGCCATTCTTCAACTCCTCAGTATTAATGCCCGTGTTGACCTCTCTGTACACTAGTGACCCGGACAGCGCTGTATTCCCCCTTCTATCGATAATCCATATCAGGCCTGTCAAAGTCCACAGCAGCTCTGTGCTCTACTCATCATTAAGTGCTAATTTCGGCGGGCATATGTCATTTGATGCACCACCTATGATGATGTATACCATCAATCGTATGGTTCACAGGATGTACTGGGGTTGGGGAGTTTCAGGCTTAAATGCTTGGGGCAGATGCGTCATAACAATTACAGCTATTCACCACAAAGCAATGAATAACAAACTGTACGAAACAGTGCTAGACCAAAGATCATCTCATATGTTCCATATGCAATCGCAATGATTAAGAAAAATGTACTTAATGAGACCATTTATCAGTTGCAGTAATATAGTAATATATACAAAAACATACGTATATGTACATACATTCATGCATTATCTTAACTTACATATATAGTGTACATGCAAATAGAACAAAATGTCAATTACTAGGAGTAACCTCTGAAACAAATAAATCTCCGTTTATCACGCTAAAATAACTAAAACCAACACTAAACTAAAACGCAGCAAGAATTAGTACTAGCTTTGTTTTCGACCATGAGAAAAAGCTTGATTGTCATGGTTACAATAGACAGATACCAGCTATCATAACAAACGGATAATATGTGCTGTTTGTGTCAATCAGTTCATTCAGAATTGACAATTTCTCCTGTCACAGTTCAGGGCCAAACACATATCCTCGTTAGCGTTTCATCGACGTACTGAGGCTTGTTCAATACAGGGCGGATGTATCTCTCCTTACGCGCACCTTCACAACGGAAATTGGTGCCATTCTTACTCCGAAGCTTTCAGCGGAAAGTTCCTGAGAAGAAAGCGGCCAATCCCTCTTCGCTAGCTGTGGCTCATGCGGCTTAGCAATCGTACTCGCCATACACTCCCTGACCTTCAGCAAGATTAGAGCGTAACATTTGGCATGGATTATCCTGCTATAATCTTACAAGCCTCTGTGAAAAAACAACCTAATCCAACTTATTATGGTACTATCATATCAAATATCTCATAGAAAAATCATCTGGTAGCAAATGATTACATAACTATCAAAAATGTAATGATTAGTAGAGCATTACTAAATCAATCCTTGGGAAACGAACACCCCAAATATTTTCATGGCTGCGGCGTCGTCATCGACAGCCAGCACTGAGACCAATCATACGATGTGAACGTGGAACGAGGCATGATACATAACCTCTGTCGCTTGGGCCTAGGTGGCGACTTTCCTACCGTACCCCCTACTCAACCAAAAACATATGGCTAATCACCAAATTCTAAGGTCAAATCCAAAAGTTTCCGTTACCATAATAAAATCATAAAAAAGAATCAAATAATTTCCTCTTGGAAGAATTGAGAGAAACTATATTGTCGCTCGTCGCCGCCGCCGCCGCCGAGCAGTGCAGTACTGACCGCCGAGGGCACTTAATGGCGGTTGTTTGGGTTAAGTACAGGTATAACTCTAGCATAGGAAAGTGCATTCGCTTACTTTTGTTGCCAGTAGCGTTTCGTATTCTGCCTCACGTTGTGAATAAAACAAGCAATTCCAGAGAAGCATTTCATTTGGGAATCAACATGGCAGTATATCCTCATCAAGCACTATTCGTTAGAAAAAACAGGTTGATTGGATAAATGCGCGGCTAAATGGAAGCAGCAAGAAGCAACCACACGACATCATTGATGGACGAAAGCGGTTAACATGTGAATGAACGTAAACGTACTCTTTATCACCACTGGACCATGTAAGGCGGCACCGGGGGTTTATCTACTCATTGAAAGTAAATAAACACGGCTGTTTTCTGTGTGCGTCTTCGTTGACGTGAGCGCCATACATGTACATTTCTTTTAAGCAACGGTTAGGGTTTCCATTTCGGTGATACTCTTGCCGAACATCAATAAACCTGTACCGGTATTCAAAATACGATAAGGTCAATTGTTCAGTCTATGATTCTACTTATCAAAATGTAATTGACGTGAATTAAGCTCCTATGGAATAGCATTGAATAGTGATGGTTTGAATTGAAATATTGATTATGGTTGCTATTATTACACAGAAGTGCGTGCGACATCTGTCAACACAATATATCTGCTATTCGACAAGCAGGCCTGTTTATGATGGCTCACTGCATTGAGGTAGACAGCATATGGTGATGAAAATTCTAATCTTGTGATGCGCAATATGGTGTACTAGTATCTGCAACTGAAATCCACACTGCTGTTTTACTGAGAAAGATACGTACTGTCTGTATGTGCATTAAAGTGAGGTCTGTGACTTTTACAGATCAGCCCCAGCCCTACTCTACCCAATACTATAGCATAGGTTACGCACGTGCTGCCACCAATCACCCTGTCGTGCAGTTAGATGGTTCTCTGTGTTGATGTTCGTCATTAGGACGGCCTGGACGAGCAGTTATACAAGCAAGTATTAGTCAATGGTCAGTTGATACCAGCAAAGCTAATTCTAGTAATGCATATGTGTCAGAGAGAGTCCTGGTTCGCCGACGCATGAACTCACCTGCTGCTGATAGCATATCATCAATAGCAAGGCGTTACTCCCAACGGCTTCCAAATGGCCCATTTTTCTTCACCTGGGGAATTACTGTAATCATGCCAATGACATATCCTTGATAAACCTCCTGATAACCACACGAGTTATCAGTTTTAAACACATGCTGCTGATTCATGAAATTGTCGATGAATTATATACTCTGTAGTGCAATGTTTACCATGATGCATATGTAAGGCAGATATGCAACGGACGAATTCGAGGCTAATTATGCTAATTGTAACAGGTTTATTTACAGCCAAATAGGAAAGTGTGCAATTTTAGCTGGGAAACTATCCCGTTTCATATTCGCGGATCAGATCGTAAAACCCCTACAGGAGCTGTTCTGCAGATTGATATTGAAATGTTTGATGCCAGAGGCCGTGGACAGTAAAATAAATGTACCGCATGCGGCTACATAACATGCCCACCACCACGCTAGTTCTGGCAGAACACCAGAAGGAAGCTGGTCGTTTTGAAATCGATGGGTTAGAGGTGGGATTGTAATGACTTTGTGATCACACACACACACACACACACACACACACACACACACACACATATATATATATATATATATATATATATATATATATATATATATATATATATATATATATATATATATATATATATATATATATATGAATATATATATATATATATATATATATATATATATATATATATATATATATATATATATATATATATATATATATATATATATATATATATATATATATATATATATATATATATATATATATATATATATATATATAAACTGGCTGGAAATACTGTTAATTCTTGCATGGGGCCAGAGTAAACGTTAGTCAGAGGAGCTCAACTCTTAAGAGAGTCCGAACGTACTAAGATAGGACCGGACAGCGTATGCCTGTTGCTCTGGTATGTTATGACGTCACCATAGCAGCAGACGCCCATGGAGATACCAGCTTGTAGGATCAATTACAGGGTGTATTCGATATTCAATTGAAATGGAGACAGAGACACTTAACAATCGAACCCACTTGGTCAATTACTTCTACTTGGGCTACTGCCAAGCTGTAGTTATAGGTCACTGAGCAACGCCAGTATGGATGAACAACACACCTTTAAACAGCGGTGAGAGAACAAGTCCATTTGGGGCAGACAGTGTCATCAACCCTGTTATAGGAAAGTTAATTACCCATTGAAGTGAAATACATATTTGGTCACCGATTGTTGCTAAGATTTTATATTTGAAAAACATGGTGTACATTCTAGTGAGAAAATAGATAATGCGCGAATGCGTCTCTCTCTCTCTCTCTCTATCTCTCACACACACACACATGCATGTATATTTTAACTTGATATATCGAACTATTATCAGACGTGGGAGTTTGATGTTTAAAAAGAAAATAGCGACACCATAAAGGTCATAAAGGAGCATGATCTTTACGTGTGGCCAGAGCGCTTGTTTGATCACAATACATGCTCACGCTTAGTGCGGGTGTCACGGTATTAGAGAGGTTCCGCTATGTCGTAAACGCCTCTGCGAACGGCTAAGCTTGTACGGAGCCGTAGGCGGAGGCGGGTGGGTACATATATGAATCCGATATGACGGGACTACGGCTACGCCGTAGCTGATTAAAGAAATCAAGTGGCGATCATCTCTGCCAAACGGAGCCTATTTTTATATTTGAAATTTCTATATCAAAACCGGCGAATTTTTTAAAACCGCTTGGTCAATGTTGAGTTAAAATATTTAACTCAATGTTGCAATCAATGTTTTTGTGGATTATCAATTTAATATTCCACATTTATTCAAATAGCTGCGCCGTTTTGGACTTACGGCGTACAGCGCGGCTTAGCCGGTTCACGAGATCGGCTCAGGCGCGCCAGGCTACACGCAAAGTGATGACGATGCATCACTTTGCGTGACGTGGCACTATGCTTCCCGTAGCCGGAGCCGTAAACGGGATAGCGGAACTTGCCTATTGATAAGAACCCGTCCTCCTAGATACTTGTAACCAAGGTTGTTCGGTACTGAACTTAGCTCCGTTTCTTATTGGGAATTAGGAAACGAGAATTGTAAGGTGTTCCCTGGACCTAGACCGATGTTTTTGGTCCAGGTGGACACGCTAGCACGAGCACTGCAGCCAGGTTTAATAGGGTGTAATCAGAGTTGTTGCTGAAGGCCGCCGGAGCTTCACGGCGTATTGACGATACAGCACAGCTGCGTGCCTGGCCTTCAAACGTCTTACCTGCGTCACGTGACTTCCTCTCCACAGCTATAGAGGGTTGCTTATTGATAAGTCCTACGACTAATAGTGTAGTTTTGCCAATGGGGTAAACGTGAGTGTATGGTTTTCCAACTTCGGTTGCATATAAGGGTATGGCTATCCAGCAGCCCGGTGTTTAAAGTTTTCAAAATCTGGTAGATACATATAAATGTAGCACTGCCTCGAAACTACCGTACTTTGAAAGGACCTGTTGCAGTTCCCATTATCCTCTGTAGACGGCTGATTTTATTACTAGCAAAAAATAGAAATGATTTTCCATTAAAGAATTTCATTTTTAGCTATTTCAGTCTCAGGTAGCATCGCAGATGGTCATTCCCTGTGTACGCGAGAGTAGTCGTCATAGCCCAATGCTTCTAACTGTTCCTCCTCTCCAGTCTATAGATTCTCAGCAACAGGACACAATCAGAACATAGGCTCTATGCTACGAGCCTCATTTTTGCAGGATGAACACCGATCAGACTTCTTTGTACCCATTTGGAATAGTTTGTCACTAGTAACAAAATCCTCTGTGTAAAGTTCTCAATTGTGTACATTTTTAAGTAACAATCTGTAGATTATAGGTGATTTAGAGAGAAAGAATCTGAAATTTCAGTAGAATATATATATATATATATATATATATATATATATATATATATATATATATATATATATATATATATATATATATATATGTCAGTCTTGTTTCTCCATCTATTAATGTTGATTGGCCAACGTCTCTGTATGATTGGTCGGATTAAAACAATCAAAGCAAATATATTGTTTGCACAAAATCAATCCAAAAGGTATTTCAATCGTCTGTCGAATGTTTACAATGTAAATACTATCATTAAACTGTGCCTCATCAATGTTATAATAGTATGCCCAGCCGTCTGTTTGATTACATATTCTTCTCAGCCAAGATAATTTCAAATCTTTGTCAAACAACAATACGTTGGTGAGTTTCACCCAATTCTCTGACATTTTCCAGTATAATTGGCTTGAATTTTGTAGGTTATTTCCCCATAAAAACTTTTATCTAATGTTCTCATGATGGTCAGATTTGGGCTGGGAAGAGACAACAGGATGTGTGTGATTTTTGATAACATCAGAATTTTAAATATTGTGATTTTGCCATACAGCCTGAGGTTTCTTGGTAGCCAAAGAACTATATTTATCAATTAGTTGTCCATGCTTATTTCCGTAAATGTCATTCTTTTCATTGACTTTGGAAAGTGATCCTCAGTGATTCAAAGTCTGATGTCCATATAAGGTCATAAAAAAATTCGAGTATATTTGCTGACTTTCTTTTGAGCAGGGTGGTGTACCTATTGACGTTAGTGCATATAAGGTTTTCCATTTTGGAAAATTCATTTCTACCACTTTGGGGCTGAAACACCGATTGAAGAAATTCCATTCCCAATGGGTATTCTTATTGGCCATTGGGAATCATTTTAGGACCATATTTGGTAAAGACTGCCATATATGGAACACTGCACTTCTTTCGTTGCTTAGCAACGTGACCTAGAAATGCATATGCCCATAGGCACGCTCATTAACTTGGCCTCCTTTCTGGTGGGAGCATTCGTGGCATGTAAAGAAAGTGCCAAGTATTCCCTAAAAAGTTTTTATCATGTTTATTTATCTGGTACCTAGCAAATAAAGAATCTCACCCTTAAGTATCGGATAAAGGCCTTTCAACACTCTGTGAGAAAATGTTTTTGAGAACTAATTACTGTGCAGTATTTTCAGGGAAACGATGGTCATTTGACCATGCGCATTGATGTTGACCCTGTTCTGGAAAATTGTACCCCTTTGTGTAAGAAATTTCATCCTCTGCCACACTCGTTGAAGAAGCTCTATAATCTAGCTGGGCCATGATGTCTCCCGGTCTGGTATGGTATGGCTCATCATCCCCCACCTGCCTAGCAAAAGGCAGGGATCTGGCGACGCCACTGTGCCCTCAAAGCAGATGATACGTGGAGGACAGGGTGAAGGACGGGCGTCATGCCCCACATAACTCACTGAGATCTGGAGTCAGGCAAATCAGCACGACCAACGAGTCCCTGTCATCTCGTAACACTGCAATAGACTTCAAGAACTGTGCATGCTATATGATCAATTCTTAGAATAGCAGGAGAGGTGACGATGACGATGATAACTCTTGCTCCTCATAAGGAGGGCGTGGGAATCCTCCGCTGGCATCCCGTCTACTCCTACCTTCAATCTCTTATTGATAAAACAGTCTTAGAGTATTCCAATACATAAGCATGCATGACAACAATAGCACTGCTTATGAAAAAGTGCCTTTGCGCTAACAGGTGGAAGGAGCATATCTGTTATCACCTTCCTCTGCGCAATGCGGGTTCATTGTTAGATTCTCTTCTATACATACATGCAATCTCAACTGAAACCGACACTTTATACATCGACAACCAGTAGACCGCGATGCAAAACGTTTTGCAACTGATCTTTAGATAGAACCAGGGTATGCACACTTTTGCATATCTAAATCGCATAACACATTTTCAGAAGGGCTTGGCAAGCGAAATGAGGTACTGAAACATGGAAATTGACGTAGCTCAAGGATCAAATTAAACTGTCCGTTATATTGCGAGATCATTTCAAAAGAGGTGTTAGTGGATTGCTTACAAGAGATCTTTGAGGTTGGATATAGTTTATGAAACTTTGATCTAGAGTGAAATTGTCCCTGACTATGGTAAGCATGCGCATTAACATTTGTAATAGAACATTTTACTTCTGTTATAACCTTTTAATCACGCCTCTTCTGCACTCGCTCAACATTGGACAACTTGAAATTGAATAGAATAAGGACTCGTATACTCCGTGTTTCCTACTGTAAAAATATGCTTTTGTGCCTTGAAAGCAAACGAATATAAGTGGGCTAAAACTCTTTTGCATAACAGTGACACAATAGCAGTTTAGATTAAACACAAAACACTGTCGTAACATGATCAATTGCATGAACATGTTATGTTTAAAAAATGCGTATACTTGGTAGTAACTCCAGAGAGCACGCTGTGAGAGAACCTAATGTGATTTAAGTAGCCGAATTAAGTTCCCATTTATTGTGGAATAAGGACCTTTAGACTGAAGCCTTTTCGTTGCTGCTGCCAATAACTAACCAAGCAGATCTCCCTCTGAGTTGTCACTTGTGTAGTTTATATATCGGGCACCGCTGCGTTCCTAGGAGAGGGCGTGATAGATCAGGCGGCATGCTGCATGGCTGTTATGACAACTCTATACTCGTCATGCTTGCTAACACAACACAGCTTCAGAGTCGTCCTGCCTGCCGTCAATACAGCGCAGCAATATAGCAACTCTCCATCGCATTGTACTACTTTGTGCCCAGGAATGGGTAGTCGAGTTATATCTTGCGACATTGGTATAGACAGTACGGACAACCCGTCTGAGAGTGCTTCTGAGATAAAGCGAGCTGAGAGCAGTAGTGACAACTACTGACACACCACGGCCCTGCATCACCTACAAATACTCATACATATATATTGCCTGCTACTTAAGTGGCTATCCAATAGTGGGCTATAGTCATGGTTAATACTGTATGGCAATAGGCGAGAGGCTTAAAGCACGCTAGCATAGCAGTGCCAACAGGCCCCACCTGTTCAACCTGCTACTATCTGCTGGCAGGAGCCGCTCACGCTGCCTCTCGCACTGGTCAGCCTGCGGGCGGCGGCGGCGGCGGCGGCGGCGGCCGGCAGTGGGCACACACAGTGTAGTCTGGGTACACGTAGCGCTACCGCAGCCCAGTACCAGTACCAGCAGCAGCAGCAGCGGCAGAGGAGTGCTGTATGTAGTACAGTCAGGGGTTTTTATTGATTAGCACAAGACGCAAGGGATCCCCTCCGGCACAGTACAGGCCACACGGCGGCAAAGAGTTATGAATAAAGTATCCGGCGTTGCCGCTACCAGCACACACTATATCGATCCTATATGCTAATCCTACCACCACCACCACCACCACCGCCGCCGCATGCCTCTACGCTATACTCTCCTCCTCCACAAACCACCGCCAACCCCTGCTTGATCCAAGTCCACCTACCGACCTCAAAACACAAACATCTACATGCATTCGGGGTGTTCCTCCCTTGCCGACAAGTGTGACGCGCAGGCCCGGCCACTTCAGCATATATACACACACTGGCACGCGCCCATTCTAGGCGTTACGTGCAGATCAGGCACCAACTCCCATAGAGAACGCAGGATTCACGTCACAACCCACATACCATAGTCTTGAACCAGTGCACATGCAGCCATAGGTGGCTACGATTACCTAGCTTATACTTTTAACGTGAACCAGCTAAAGGGGCTGGTGATAGATTTGTAACAGCCTGTTCGAAAATCGGATAATAATTGATATCCACCCTCAGTTAATAATATTATGAATTAAAGAATATGATGCTTATATATATATATATATATATATATATATATATATATATATATATATATATATATATATATATATATATATATATATATATATATATATATATATATATATATATTTAAACATACAGTATATATATACATATACATATATATATATATATATATATATATATATATATATATATATATATATATATATATATGTATGTGTATATATATATATATATATATATATATATATATATATATATATATATATATATATATATATATATATATATATTATGAGTTATCCTACTTGTAAAAAAGGGATACGGCCTGGTATCTGCGTGAAGCCAGCCGTATCGCACGAGGCCTCCGGCCTCGTGCGATACGGCTGGCTTCACGCAGATACCAGGCCGTATCCCTTTTTTACAAGGAGGATAACGAATTTATCATCAGCTCCCCCCCCCCCCCCCCACACACACACGCCTCCCAGCATAGTTGTATTGTTGGTAATGGGCAAATATCACAATGGGACCTAATGGGTAAAATTAACATTATGCAGAGTTGAGGCAAAAAGTACGTTCATCTATACACAACTTAGTGCTCCAAAGGGGTTTGCGAAGTTTGGATGGCAAATTCGAGCGATTTGTCACAAAGAAAATGAAAAAAGCGGAGATTTTCGTCCGACCTGACGCCGACCAAACGGCAATTATTTCTCATATGTATGTGCAACATACCAACCCAAATTCATCTTAATTACTTTCTGCCATCTTTATTTCCGTGTATACACCATGTTGGCAGATTAACATGCGCAAATAGTGTTTTAAACGCCAAAAGAATCGAGTCAGGCGGTGATGTAAAGTGGAATGACCGCCATTTCATTTTTCGTCGTCAAGGGTTCAAAACGAGGCCGTGACCTGTAAACTTGAGGTCAAACCCGTAGTTGCCATGGCGAAGTGGGATAAAACATTGAGAGTGGGGATAACACACTTATCCGGGTCCTAACATTGCCATTTAATGAGAAGCAATGAAATACAATCCAGTACCCAACAGCAATTGACCAATCAGCTGCGAGTATCACAGTGGAGCTGATGATAAATATATATATATACCGTTTTAGATGTGGTCAGGGGGATTAAGCTAAGTAATCGGATGCCTTCAATGTTTCTCCAGAGTGCATATGAAAGAATGGCCTTTAAGGCTGTGATGCTGGTGACTCACTCAAAATAATCCATCTCCTAGTTTAGCCCTCCTGTCCTCATTCTAATAAGTTTTATATAATCCTCGTAGTCCTGGTGTTTGGACTCCGAGATTTCTTTGACTTAAGTGCTTGAGCCGACCTAGATAGAACCACAATTTCTATTTTGCAATGTTTTACCTCAAATGACATTTTCTTGATCAATAAGGAATACCTTGAAGTCGTAAGTACAATGGAATTCTGCTCAACACACTAGGCTATGGCAACTTGATTGAAAATTTGGAGTTCCTGCAATATAGTGTCATACAGCACACAGCTTAGCTGGGAATTTTACTTAAGAAAGTAGGTCAACATCAGATATGGGTGCTTTGCTGTATCTTACTGGTGACCTACTTTTTAAGGTAAAATTTTTACCAAAAATTGTGTGCTGTAGGGTATTATCTTGCAGGATCTCCAAATTTTCCATCTTGTTGCCTTAGCCTTAGTATATGCAGCAGACGTGCATTGTATTTACAAATCAATTAACCCTTTATTGATCAAGGAAATGTCATTTGAGGTAAAACATTGCAAAATGGAAACTGTGGTTCTCTCCATGTCAGCTCAAGCTGTTAAGTTAAAGTAAACTTATAGTTGAAACACCAAGACCACAGGGATTGGATAACAATAGTTAGAAAGGGGACAAGATTGCTAAACTAGGAGATGGTTTATTTTGAGTGCGTAACCAGAATCACAGCATTACCAGGTAGACATTATTTTCAAATGGCAGAACAGAGGCCTCACCATGGCCATTTCAGAAGCATGTATGCACGCAGCACAAGTTAACCACAAGGTCAACTTAAGATTTACTGACTTTAATGCCGACGCATGGATAGATTGTGATAAGCAATAATCAAAATGGTGTAGTAGTAGTAGTAGTAGTAGTAGTAGTAGTAGTAGTAGTAGTAGTAGTAGTAGTAGTAGTAGTAGTAGCAGCAGTAGTTATTTCCATGGTTGCTGCATTGATTTTTACGTTTTTTTCTTAAAAAAACAACAGGCAAAATCGCAGCCGTTTTGTATGCAATAAATATATAGCAATTAAATGTAATGAACAATGATACAAAAACTAGAAAAAGGCTATAATGTATGGTAAGAAAAATATGATTCTCCATCAGGTTGCTTTGTGTTAAAAGTCAGCCTAGTGAGATCAATTCAAATTTCGAAATCGGTGGTTGAATAAGTGCGGTACTTGATTTGGAAAACTATTTACTTTGCTAGCGAACTACCAACTTGGCCAGTCCTGCACCGCTTCGACATTGAATTAGCACTGCCCTACACATCCACGTGCACCCCAGCATCGCAGGCACAGTCGTGAGCTTCTATAACATACTACAGACACTCGCTGCCAATCTAGCCTAATCTATGCTGGCATTTCACGATAGCATCAATAATATATCGCGGGCCATAGGGCTACCGGCTCCCTCCTTATGCTCCCATCTCTTACCAAACAATACACATACATATATGTATGATAATGCTAAATGCTTGTAAAATGTGATACACTCAAAAGGTTCTGACGAGAAGAAATCCACTGAAATTACTTGATGCATACATTTACTCGATGAATTTAATAACGTAACGTGCTCGCACTTGGATTATTTTGTATATGTTCTTCAACAAATGAATGGGAATACCACAGGTGATTATAGTAGGAACTACTCTTTGCTAACACTGTGTCTACTCTAGTAGCTGAGGGGAAGTGCGCAGTAGGACACATGGCTCATATGGTGCGCCGCCGCCGCCGCCGCCGCCGCCGTAATAGCGAGGTTCTGTTTGCCCTAGTGGCCTTTATTACTCTCACTTCACATCAACGTGACGGCAAACATTCCAAACCATTGTCTCTTTCATACTACTACGCATGTCGAAAACTGCATACATGTCACAATAGAAACATATAGACTAGCAATTAAATGCCTGGACGTGTCGTGAGCGAAACTAGTACAGCCATCCCACAGGAGCTGTAATGCTGGCTGCTCCGAGCTGACAGCCTGGGCCTCTCAGTCCTCACATGCAACTGAAGTAAAGCAGGGTCAAATACCCTCCCTGCACTCATCCATGTCTTCACAGCCACGGCTGCAGTGCTGCTCAACTAACCCTAGGAGGGTTACTCATAGTGTGAGGAGCAAGAATGGCTGTTCGAAAATAGGGGTTTTCTTGTACCCAAGGGTTTCCCTGTCAGACCAGAACCATCCAAGCGTGCTAGGATAACTTGCCATGTAAACACTGTTAGCTTAAGGCCCTCCTTAACACATTTTATCAGCTAATGGTATAGGAATTACCACGAAGTTTATAACAAGTGTTGCAAAGATCTGTCTGTTGTTATTATTATATTGCAGATGATAATGTTATAATGTTTTTTGTTGTTGTCAGTATTATTATCGAAGTTGTCCATATTACTGTTGGTGCTGCTAATGTTGGTGTTGTTGTTGTTGTTATCTTGCGCAAGTCTTTGCTATGTGTGAAGAATATTAGACAACGTCGAATTTTATGATGTTGATCGGAACACATGTTAGGATGATGATATATGATAGCGTATTTATGAAGGATTTTGGTATAGAAAATAGCCATCTTAGCTTGCGTACTGCGATTTAGCATGACTCAAACCCAGGGCATAAACATGGTCCAGAGACCAGATTAACGAATGTAGTGTTCTTCCGCGATCCTTCGACATGAAACAATCTCAGCCATCGATGGTACAGTTCATTACCTTTAATGAAAAGCCTAAAAATACATCACAAGTAGAGAGAAAACTGCATAAGACGTATATACTTATACCAAACAAAGAGGATGTCGTGTTAGAAACCGGTTCTGAATCGAATGCAACACGACAACTTGACAACAGGTCTTTCGTATACGTAGCTTAAACGGGAGTGCATACACCTCAGGGAAGAGGTTATATCGGTACATGAGTATTTGGTGAGAATATGGCCGATACAAAACTTAATGGAGTGAATTGGGTCATCGCGTAAGATAGACGTATGAGGCCCTGCCTAACGAAAACAAGTCGCGCGCTTATATGCATTTTATACACACACACACACACACATATATATATATATATATATATATATATATATATATATATATATATATATATATATATATATATATATATATATATATATATATATATATATATTTGTGTGTATATATGTGTATTTATTTACATATATATATATATATATTTATATATATATATATATATATATATATATATATATATATATATATATATATATATATATATATATATATATATATATATATATATATATATATATATATTTATATATGTATATATTTACATATATATATATATATATATATATATATATATATATATATATATATGTAAATATATACATATATAAATATATATATATATATATATATATATATATATATATATATATATATATATATATATATATATATATATATATATATATATATATATATATATATATATATATATATATATATATATATATATATATATATATTTATATATGTATATATATATATATATATATGGGTATATATATATATAAATATATATATATATACATATATATATATATATATATATATATATATATATATATATATATATATATATATATATATATATATATATATATATATATATATATATATATATATATATATATGTATGTATATATATATATATATATATATATATATATATATATATATATATATATATATATATATATATATATATATATATATATACATATATATATATATATATATATATATATATATATATATATATATATATATATATATATATATATATATATATATATATGTATATATATATATATATATATATATATATATATATATATATATATATATATATATATATATATATATATATATATATATATATATATATATATATATATATATATGCGTGTCTATGCAGGTATGTATGCATGTAAGTAGTTATGTATGCATTGTGAAATGTAATATACCCTGCATATGTATGAACGTACGTGCGTGCAGAGTCACATACATACATTTATACACACCCACACATACATACATACATACATGACCACACACATCCATACATACATATATACATACATACGAACGTACGTACGTGCGTGCGTGCATAGTCACATACATACGTTTATACATACCCACACATACATACATACATGACCACACACATCCATACATACATATATACATGTTCATACATACGAACGTACGTGCGTGCATAGTCGCATACATACGTTTATACACACCCACACATACATACATACATTATAACATACATGACCACATACATCCATACATACAGCCTAACACCTCATGTGTGTATGTTGGCATCTCAGCTGTGTAGGTTAGCAGTGTAGAGTATTGCTCAGTATAACATATGGCACCCCGTATTAGTATGGAACAATCGATATGGCACACACGGTATACACAACATACCAACACAACCAGCCCGCTATAATAACGTATATAACACCTGACTCATAGCAAAGCATCGAAACAAAACAGTACATACAATAAACGGTATGGGGGTAGTAAGCCCTGCGCTGTCAAGAGAAGATGGATCAGACGATTAGGCATAGTAAGGTAATTGGCTACTTACCTGAAAAGTGGCTCCAGTTAGAGTTGGTTATACTGACAACTCCTAATATTAAGGCAAGGAAACTGAGTACCATTCCAACGTATCTTGCTCGCACGAAAATGTCGTGTTCCCAAAAGGCTATAAGAACATTCCACTGATTCACACTAAGTTTAACCTCATCATCAACAGGGGCTTTGCCCTTTTTCTTTTGCTTAGCTTTTGAGGATGATTTGGATTTTTTCTTCTTTTTCTTCTTTTTTTCAGGATTATTCACTACAAGACTACTTTTATATTCCTCGGCGATTTTTTTGCGGATTTCTTCCTCTGGATCTTGAGGTATATGACTTTCCTCCAATTCAGGATGCACAAATTTTAAACTTTCCTTTCGTGCCTTTTTTACGGGCGCTGTCACACGTTTTTTCTCCCTTTCTTTTTGTTGGTTGTCAAGAAACTCCAGTCGTCGTTTGAAGGAAGCCCTGCGGTCCGCCGACCATTTCATCCACGCTGAAGTCGTATTTTTCCCCAGAAACTTTCGTTTTTTGGAGTCCCTACCTAGTCCACCCCGTTTTAATCCCGGTGATCCAGTGGGGGAGCCGCCAGATTGGGAATGGTCGTCGTCGTAGTAGTAGTCGTCCATTTCGTCAGAACCGGGCCCGGCTCCTCCTCCGTGTTGTTGTCCTGCTCTTCTCCTAGCAGCACTACTGTGGCTACCCTGTCCCCGAATCCCACGACCGCCGCCTCCGCCACTATCCTGCTGCCGCTCCGTGTGCTGCGAGAACAGCTCATCAAACTGCTGGTTGCCATCCCTCATGGCGCCCCTAGTGGAGATAGCCGAGTCGTCCCTGCTCCTCCTATCTGCTGCTGCTGCTGCTGTCCGTGGTCTCGCTCCTCCTCCTCCGCCGCCGCTCCTCCTACCACTACTACTACTACCACCAGCGCCTCCTACGCCGCCCGCCGCCGCAGCATCTACTGGAGCTGGGCCGCCGTCTCTCTGGTAGGCACTCTCCCCGCCGCCTCGTCGCGGCCGCTGCTGCTGCTGGTTCATGGCCAGGTCGAGAGAGGCACGGCGTCTGCGCGGGGCAGCACCGCTACCGCTCCCGGCCGGGAACGAAGAGAGTCCCGGAGCCGGCAAGGAGGCACCGCGGTCTGAGAAGGGTGCTCCTCGTCCTCCGCGCTGCAGGTCCTCCTCCTCCTCCTCGAGGTCTGCCACAGCACCCCCACAGTCCCCGCCCGGGCCCGTCTCCTCTGGTGGCGGGAGATCCTCGCGCGACGACACACCAGAAGTTATCGTCTCCCCTATGCCACTCGTCTCCGTGGAACTCAGCGTGTGGATGCGATGGAGGGTTTCTGTTCTATCGGGGTACTGCTGCAAGGGTATCTCCTCGACGGCCGCGTGTCCCGAGCGGGGTTCTTTCCTTAAGACAGGGGGGGCTTCTCGATGTCGCTGGTTGACGTCGGTCATGCTGCCCTAGACCCCGGGCTACATCCGCAGCAAAACTTCTCTTCTAGCTGTAGACGACGACACTGACTAGTAACACTCTCGCCTGTGATATCTAAAGCCTTCGTCTAGCACACGTTGATAACGAATTCCCTTCAGCCGAACAGTCTCCGTGTAATAATAATACTGCTCAGCTCCCTTGCATTAAATATTTACCATTTGTCTTTAGCTGTCGGCGACGGCACTCCACGTTCTACGATAGTGAAGTAGTTTTGTTGGCAGCACCGTCACGTGTTTCGCAATGGTCAGGCACAGCAATTGAACTGGGTGAGAATCACCTTAATATCTGGAATGGTCCGATCGCATTCTACGCCTCATCCGCTCTGGAAGTAGTTGTCAGTAGGGTGCTAGTCGCGCCAGCTGAGTCCATGTCTCTACTCCCTCGGTATACGGTGCATTCTATATACTACCTGCGCTGTGTCAGCTTTATGCTTTAGTAATTAATATGCAATGAAGACATGCCAGCCTACATTCAGGCTAGCATGAAAAGGGGAGTAGAAGAAAGAAGTAGTGGCCTATTTGTAGTTTGCACACGTAGGCGGCCGGGGCTGGAATTGCGCCGTAGTGCCTCGCAAGGGGAGCAGGCCGCCACTGGGACCTGGTCGCCGTTGAATGAGCCACATGAAACATTCATAGGCCGACGGCAGTCTGAGGATAATTTGTTCGTGTTTCTTTCCCAGCCTGTATGGCTTTAATCACTTTCAACATTGTTGTTGCTATTGTTTTGACGCCACATGCAGTCCGCCATGGGATTGCGCTCGTCTGGCAGCAGCGGCAGCGGCAGCGGCGGCGTCTGAAGCAGGCCTTATCAACGCTACGTCGAACTCTTACCAGCGTACGTTTAGCGGCTATTTATAAATATCTAGAAAAATCTCAACTCGGTGTTAATTAGTGTCGAACCACCGCATCCTAAGTTTGTGTTAGTCGGCCATTGGGAGCTTTCGTCTTCTGAGCATATAAACTCATTGTTGTTGTTGTTACAGGCATGGTTAAACGTCCTCTTCAGATGGTTGTCTGTCCTGTTCGTCACTCACTCCGCTTCACCCCCTGCCTGTTCGCCCGGCCTTGGTAACCTGTTTCAAAAGAAACCAAAAACACGTTTAAGAAAACAACCACGCCATTGTGTAATTATACACCTATCCAAACACCCCATCATGATCGTGTAAGGAAAACCAGTGATACATCACTCGATTTGGACCTAAAGTTTCGATATTTCAGGACAGTGGAAATCTGAAGTAAATATGCAGTAGATAGAACTGCGATGACGCTAACATCCTCGCTGAACATGGAAGTTATCACTCTAGACTCTAACTGTCATTAGTGGAACCAATAGTAACAGCTCATTTCCTCTTGTTGTCAGTGCACATCTCGAGGGGTAGGGGGGGGAGGGTGTCAAGGGCACTTGTACAGCATTCCTGTAACTTGAGCATTGTAACACGAAACTTAATCAGTATGTTGGTAAAAAGTGAATGCCATAACATTATACGGGCGGTATGCATTACATTCCTCGACACACTTTCTCACAGTCAAGGTTGTCTCACCATCTTTACAGTTTAATTCCTGAGCAACTTAAACACGCACAGATGAGTGTGGCAATCGTGTGCTTGTATTGTTTCAAATGTTAGAGATGTCAATATCTCATTTTGTGCTACAATATATGTAATTACACACACACACACATATATATATATATATATATATATATATATATATATATATATATATATATATATATATATATATATATATATATATATATATATATATATATATATATATATATATATAGAGAGAGAGAGAGAGAGAGAGAGAGAGAGAGAGAGAGAGAGAGAGAGAGAGAGTTTGTTTCGATAATATGCATTGCTGGATATACAATTAGACATTTGCAGACATCTGTAGTTCTCATTATTTTATATCAAATAGTTTCACATCTTTCTTCTGATAGCTAAAATGAAAAACAAATATAAAGTCGATTTTTTAAAAGATTAGCTGTTTGTCTCAGGAATATTTTACGACAAAGGTGATGCTGTATCATTTTCCATTCTTAATATATACGTGTTTTACTACCCCTATCATAATTCCTTAATAGAGAGGAAGACGCCATTAAACAAAGACGCTTTCCTGTAAAATGCATGCCCTCCATTACTCATCAGTATCTGCCTGAAACACGCATAGCTGGCCTCCCACAGTACAAAAAGAATGCAGATGGAGATAGTGTAAAGCCCGGGATCCTTAGACAACCATTTAGGTACGAGAACCAAACTTTCTTTTTGATTTCTTGAATATTCGTTTAGACGAAATGGTTTGAAAGTGCGGAACTCATCGTCGTGAAAGATAACAAAATTTCGCAGTCTTTCTTTATTTGCATAATAAAGATAGACCAGATTTTATAAATACTACAGCAAAGCACTTTCAATTAAGTGTCATTTAATTCCGATATTTTTTGCAAGTACATGTAATACTGACATATGTTTTTATCATCAGCTTCACCCTGATACTAGCAGCTGATTGGTCAGTTTCTGTGATGTACTGGACTGTATTGCAGTACTAACATTGCTTTTCATTAATTGTCAATGCTAGGATCTAAATAAATGTTTTATTGCCATGGTAACTATGTGTTTCACATCAAGTTTACAGGTCACAGCCTCGTTTGGGCCCTTAGCGACAGAAAACAATGGAGGACATGAATCTCTCTTTCACCGCCGCCTGAAATTGTCTTTTTGGCGTTTAAGACACTATTTGCGCATTATAGTCTACCAGCATGGTGTATATATGGAAATAAAGATGGCAGATGGTAATTGAGATGGATTTAGGTTGTTATGTTGCACATACATATGAGAAATAATTGCCGTTTGGTCGGCGTCAGGTTTGACGAAAATCTCAGTTGCTATATAGTCTGTCGGACATGAGTTTGGCAACCGCTTTTTTCATTTTTTGGGGACAAATCGCTCGGCTTTGCCATCTAAACTGGCAAACCTTTTTGGCGCACTAAGTCGTGTATGGATGAACATGCTTTTCGTCTCAACCCTGCAAAATGTTGATTTTGTCCATTAGGACCCATTGTGAAATTTGACCATTGCCAACAATACAAGTATGTCGGGAGGGTGGTTGCTGATGATAAATTCGTTCAGCCAACCATATCACACCCGGCCTCCGGCCTCGTGTGATATGACTGGCTTCTCGCAGACACCAGGCCGTATCCCTTTTTTACAAAGAGGATAACTAATGATGTGTGTCATTTAATGATAAAAAGACATGCGTCGAGTTAACATTTATCTCCAGATACTAAGATGCCTAAAATACACGGACAAACAAAGTTTCGTTATTGACATTGAATCTTTGAGTACAAAGATGTTGAAAATCTGCTTCATAATGACCTATGTTATCAACTTCCTGAGTTTCATTTTCAACTATTAGAAACTAAGAAAATACGCTTGAGTGATTACATTTAGATAATCCAATCAAATCTGTTCACATCTACTGCAATACACTTTAAATGTAGGACATAGGGGTGATCAAATATGCTCCTGGTAGTAATTAGAGGAACTAGAATACCCTAGTTATCTCGAACCCAACCTGTAGTCTAGTGCCATGAAACATGAAAAGGTATTGGAAAGGATCAGTCCTAAGGGTATCTATCTCGCCTAGAAGGATTCTAGCCTTGCAAGAGTTCCCAAAACTTGAGGGACCCCTGCTGCGACTAGAACCACGCTCTACACAGCATCTGAAGTTATCGCGACCATTAATGTGTGTATAGTGTTGTGCTTTGTATTATATTAACGTCTTTGTGCTGTGCGTACACATGTATTTATCTGTTATCGTGTAAATATCAATTTCCTGCAGACTATTGCATCGTATGTTAAGTGCACATCAGTTTGCCTTATTTGATTTAAGTGTTGTTCAGTTACCCTTTAGTTTTAACTTTGGTTGTTTTTCTAAGCTCAGTTAATTTCATTTTGTTAATAATGTATTACTGTGTAGTTTATTCATTATTGATTTACCATTTGCGACAGTTTAGGCCACTTTTTTTCAATGTGGGGCCCAACATCAAAGATGGATTTTTCCTAAAACAGAAAAAGTGGCCTTAGTTTGCATTTACTTAATGTGTATGCATTTTACGGCGAGAACTGTAGTGAATAAAGATACATTTACATACATCTTATTACTTTTATGAATTAATGAAGCCCATTTTAATCCCTTTTGAGCAACAACATGGTGGATAACAGGACTTGTAATATATTTGAATATGTATATTCTTTACCATATTGGATGTATGTCACAGTCTGTCCTGCGTAACGTTGTGTTTAGGCATTAAAGAAATACTTTTTTCAAGAGCCCCTAAATCCTCCATGACGGACAATCAAAAGGATCTGAATTTTTGATTATCGCATCATTCAAAATGTGAGATTAATATTCCAGTGGCAGGTTGAAATGTCTTACTTCACTTTACCTTATTCAGAATGGATCCACTTTTTTTTTAATTTTGAAATTACACAGTTGTGTAAAACGATTTTTATTTCTTTTTTTCTCTTTTGCACAAGACATAAATGACATCAACATCACAAATATACGAAGATACACATAAGTTTTAAACAAGCAAAACATGCAACACATGTATATGCATTCGTTAGCTATTGACATACATTCAAATACTTAAAGCTGAAAACCTAGTTCAGCGTATGCTATCTAAGCAAACCATACAACACACATGTATATATCTATTCATTTTATATTTAAATATATTCAAATACTTAGAGCTGATAACCTAGTTCAGCGTATGCTATCCAAGGATGCTCCCCATTTTTGATTAAATTTTTCCATCCTTTGGTTTATCTCGCATTCGTATTCGTCTGCTATCATTTAATTTTTAACTGATCTTAATACATCACATATATTACATTTCAGACCGTCTGGTCATTTTTAATAAAAAATTAACTTGGTAATAAGAATGAACATATTGATTTGAAAGGTATACTGATTCATTTCTGTTGTACCAAAAATCATTTCTTTATCTGAAATTTTGATGCTTTGTTCTACGTGCTCCCTTAGCCATAATTCAACTTGTCTCCAGAAATTAGTGGTCTCAGGACATTCCAATAAAGCATGAGTTATGGTATCTATTTGATTCTTGCAATATACACATTCGTTTGTATTTAAAATTCTCATTTTATGTAATAAATTTCTTGTATTTAATCTATTATGTAATATCTTAAATTGCACATATCTGTTATACACACATTTGGGAACTTTTTGTGTAATTTTGAAGGCTTTTTGTATATCATCAATCTAGATTTCATCATCTAAAGTATGTTCCCATCTCTCCTTGAGATCATTTATGACATTATTGGACTTCTTTTGGATAATTTTATATATTTTCTGACATCCTTTTCCACCTAATTGAATGATGTTTAAAATATTGGGTAGAACTGGTTGAGCAGTGTTATTGTTGTTGAATGAATTTTTTAAGTTATTGATTTTGTTTTTGATAATTTCATATTCTAAGAAATTGCATTTAACTACTACGACTATAACATCTTTCCAAAAGTTATTGTTACAAGAGCGTAACAATGTGTTCAAATAGATATCCCCAAAGAGAAAGTGTATAATGAGGAAGGTGGGGAATGCGCACCAACCCTCATTTTCTTTTAAAATTCTCCTTAACCGGGTTATTTTAAGTGCTTTATCAAAAGCAGATACATTTGGGTATTTTAGCCCTCCCTGCTCTACAGGATTGAATAAAATTTCTTTACGGAACTTTGCCGGTTTGGAACCCCATAGAAAATTATGATAAATAAGCTCTATTTTTTAAAAAAGTTTCTTTTTTTTGGTGATGGCAGAGACAGCAGGATATGGATGAATTTAGATGTTAACAAACTTTTTATAATAGCAATTTTCCCAATGGGTGTAAGAAATCGTGGCGTCCATATCCGTATCAATTTATTAATCTCACCAATTTTTATTTCCATATTAATTTCTGTAATTTCCATCTTTCTGTCTACATTAAATGTTATTCCTAAAGATATGAATTTGTTTGTCCAAATCAAATTTTGTTCTTGACAAAAGTTAGCCCTGCTGTCTCCCCATACCCCAATTTTTATTATTTTAGTTTTTTCTATATTAACTTACAGACCAGAGATAAGTTGAAATACATGCAGAGCATTTAGGGCTGCTCTTAAATTTGAATGGATCCCCTTATTTAGAATTACATGTAGCATGGGGACCTCTCTTAATTATACTATTGAGAAAGGTGAGAAAAACGAGATAGGGCCGTGGATGGCAGCAACGTCAGATGGGTGCCAGGATGACGAAAAACAGTGCGCCCTCAGGCTGGTACAAAAGGTCTGGAAGCGCTAAACATTGAGTGTATTAATTCTTACTCAAAATAAAATGTCTCCAATTTTTTGACGTCACTTTCAAGGTCAAACGGTCAATGTCTAAGGTTGAATCATTGGAAAAAATGCCTGGTGTGAGTTGCAAAAGCATCTGTAATATAACATCTGTACGGTATATAGTGACTTCTGGAATAGAATACAACACCTTGATATAATCTACCCCATTGCATTAGGCATTCCATACAATTAGTTTAAAGTCCAGGGTCTATAACCGTCAAATATAGTGAAAATATGACCAAATAAGCATAATCATAATTTTTCATCTAATATCTCATTATTCACTTTTCTATTGTATACTCCAATAAGGCTTGGAAGTTATTCTATGTGGCTTGTATTCTAACTTGTATTTAATTCTTGGGTAGAAACCATTACTTCCTAATTGTTATGAAATCCAGGTTGTGGTTATCACTTAGAGGAAATTGCAACACTTGATTCAGTTAGCAGATACTCTTGGGGATAGTGTAGGACGTATTGGTATAGGTGCTAGTATTCCTTCACTTCCTGTTATCAGGATACTATTTGTGAGTAAAGATCCTGGCACCATTGACTAAGGGATCATGTGGGTCTGAGGGAAATGTTCGCTAGGAGAAATTTCAATCAATTATATTCCTCCAGATTCCCAAATCTCTCATTTCCACCATACTACATATTTTTTTTTACTTTTTGAAGATCAATTCGGTTCCAAAAATTGTGTTCAGCAATGAGTCAGGAATAATGTATGTGTATGTATCTTTATTAACTGTAAATTCTCAATTACAAAAAATCATACATTTAAGTATAAATATAATTGAAAGAAGAGGCAAAGGTGATACACGATTGGTGGTGTATCACATACGGTTAATACATAATAAATAGCAGGTAGTACATATAGTACTTAGCATATATTTTAGTGAGTATATACAGATAGTATGGGTATAGATAGTATGGAAAGATATGTACAAATAAGGGAGAGTTGCGGACTCCAAGCTTTTAACATAGTAACATATCTAAAAACATACAGGTAATTAGATAGGACTATCTGTACACTCACTCGTTGAAACTGTTATACTAAAGCTGCTCTCACACTGAGCACGAAGCCAACCAGACTGTACGCGAAGTATGCAAATTCCACTACTGGTTAACTTCGCGGAGCTTCTGGTTGTCTTCGTACTTAAGCGTGTCCACTTCGCCATACTACGTGGTCACTTCGTGGCCGCCGCGGAAATTTTTGAACATTCCAAAAATTTCAACACGAAGATTGACCTACATACATTCTTGTCCACTACGTATACACTACTGGTTGACTTCGCGTTCTACTGGTTGACTTCGCGTTCTACTGGTTCACTTCGTGTTGACTTCTTCATCAAATTTCCAACACGATTGACCAGGAAGTGACCGCGAAGACAACCCGTAGTAGCGCGAAGACAACACATTAAGTTCATATGACCATCTCATTGTCTTCGTGTTTAGTCGTGTTGGTGTTTTTGCCTTCTTGTTAGCTTCTGCAGAGATCATGTACACTTCTCATAGACTTTGTGTTATCTACTGGCTTCCTTCGTACATATGCGTGTTGTGTACGTGTTGACTTCGTATGGTATGGTTGATTACCTTCTAAATTTACATATTGTCCGCGAAGTGAACAAGAAGTGGAGTTTAGCCACTTCGCGTACAGTCTGGTTGGCTTCGTGCTCAGTGTGAGAGCAGCTTAAGAGAGATTATATAGGTGAGTAATATAGAGGGGTATAGAAACTAGAGATGAGATTAAAGATTAGGGCAGGAAATTTAGCCCACACCCTCTCTATTTCCCATCACTGTCCTATACATCTCATACACATTTGATGCAACAATCATTAAAAAAGGAAAGCCAATATCAGGACGAATATCCTCAGGAATATTACCAAGAAGTGTTGAGAACATATCATTCGAATTTGGCAGTATTGGATAAAGATGGGTTGCTTCAAGATCGCTTATCTCATTTAGCATTTTAGTCCGAATGTCCTGTAGGTATTGACAATGCATTATGATATGTTCAGCATTTTCTACAGACAAATCCATACATAAATCACAGTATTTAGAGCTGCCATTTTTTTTATACATATAGTTATCGCTTTTGAGGTTACTTGCACCACATACAATTTTAGCCAGAAAGGAAGAGCCAGGCGTCCCAGGTACTGCTACCTCTTCTTGGACACTGGTGACACAGCAGGTGCTCAGGCGATGCCACAAACCTGTATGAGCCTTGGGAAGATGGATGTGCCTATACAGGGCGTCCCCCCAAAAAATGCAATCCTCTCCTTTTCCCTTTTTTAAACAGCTTAAGTAACATCTAAAATGACTTCATGGTGAAATTGAAGGATATCTTAGAGATAGCCTGTTGTAGTTTCAAGCAAATCCGATCATCCATGTCAAAGCTGTTAGGCAAAGTTTGAACCCTCTGTCATTTCACTCCAGCACAAAGTAAATTTCCAATGCAAAACCTGCATACTGACCAAGCTATTTTTAGCATTCTGCTCTAGCTTCTGGCGAGGAGACATGAAAAACCAGTCCTCACCATATGTTTTACATTGCGTTGGATAGAAATAATAAGGGGGTCAAACTTTACATCACAACTTTGACTTGGATGAACGGATTTGCTTGAAACTTCAACAGGATTTCCCTAAGATATCCTTCTGTGTAACCATGAAGCCATTTTTGATGTTACTTAATCTGTTTTGAAAATATACTGAGAAAAGGGGAGGATTGCATTTTTGGGGGGACGTCCTGCTACTTTTGCACTTCTGAAAGTCATAACTAAGGAGTTCTGAAGAGGACAGGTTTTGGGGAGGTCTTATTTGAAAGGTGACATTTTAAGCTAATTTTTAACCTAAATCATCCTGGTGGTGCATTTTCCCTTTGAATACGATGTATAATCTGTGGAGACTTGTAGGGAAATCTGGGATGAGGAATTTACAAAAATGTCTCTGGTTATGGTTGATTACGGTTCAAAAAGTGCCTTAAAAGATTCCTATTGCAGCTGCTTATTTCAATTTATATTAGGAATTTCTAGAATGTGTCATTTCACCTTGAAGATATTGTATGGTGTCATTTTGCAGGATGAATTACCTACAAGGAATGTAATCTGCCCTACGTTTATACGATGAGGATTTATATTGCTGCTTGATTTAGCTTGATCTTGGCATGTTTCTAAAAGTTTTAACTCCTAACAAGGTGTTTAACCTCGGAAATGTCATCAGAAATCAGAAACAACATTTCTTTGCAAGATACTGTGTTGCCGATCATGGCTTCAAAGTTGAATTAACCTCTCCTTGGAACCTACTGAAGCTTATCCATCTCTTAAGTAAATAATGACAAATTTGATAATAACTGTGCTTCTGGCCAGTTAACTATGTAATGAGTAATTCATATCATATCTGACTCTTGAATCATCTTATATCTGGACTTTTTAATTACAATCATTGTCACTTTTTCTGCCATATTGTGGCTAAGTCGTGACTAGCCAGTTGTAAGCGGTGGATTAAACCGGGGTACTCGGCAAAACCACTGTCTAACCCTAAGTCACTGGCACCTTTCTCAAATGTCCGCCCTGGATTCTAACCCGGACAATGGTTGGAGACGACTAGAGGTCAGTGGCAATGCATTAGACCACACGAATATCAAGGACAGGCCCTCTGAGACACATTCCTTTTGAATTCCTTACCCAATATTAGTTAAGACCAACCATGTCTCCATAATAACTATTAAATTGCAATGAAACTTATAAAAGCTTTTTTACGTCAGTGGAAAATAATGAGAAATTCAATTGGAAACTACTATTTTGGTTATAGGGCAATACTTTCACCATATTTGTACTTTAAGTTACCTTGGACCAAACATATATTGCACTAAATACCTAATATCAGCAAAGGAAAGACAAAACGGAAAGTGTTCTACACTATTAGTCAGTGTAAATCATAATGATTTTTGTTGACGCTACTTTTTAAGATCAAACTAGACATTTTCCAAAACTCGACCTTTGACCTTCAAGTTGGTTATCGTAAAATTGGCGACCTTAATTACTCATCTTCCCAAATCGGGCAAGACCCACGAAGTATCCAAGGTTTTCATGATATTTCCATGGGCGTTTTAAATGTTTTTGTTTCTCAATTTTATAGTAAATCATGAGAGAAATGATGAAAAAAATTGTTTGTTATTGGGCTATATTTTCACCGTCTTTGGCCATTATATTACATTGAATTTCTCATTAATTGTACTGAACACCTTATGTAAGGTAATGACTTATATAAAGGCAATTTATTCTACTCTAAAGGTCTCTAAGGCAGTTGCTTTTTTGCAAGTCAAACTAGACATTTTTTCAATAAATTGATCTTTGATCTGACCTTTTGACCTTAGAAATAACGTCAACAAAACTGGAGACACATTTTCTGATTCCCCTCTTCACGAATAGCTCAAAGGGGTCTTTCAGTTGCAGAATGACCATAGGCAGCCCTCCACAATACCGCACATTTATATAGTGAGCAGGCCAACCTATTCTAACTCACAATTTGGAGCCAGGCAACGTAAGCACATGGCCACTGAGTCAGTGAGTCAGTGAGTCAGACAGCGAATCCCATCACATGATGTACGGTGCTGGAGAAGGTGGTATTTTTCCTTCTAAGGAAATTCGTTTGAATTTCTCAGTCGACATAATTGGGAGAGCTGAGTTGCTTAAGTGACTACCACTCGAGGAAAGTGCAGTTCAAAGTGCACCTCGGGTTATATACTGTAGTACGATTCCATTTGCCCATTTTAGAACCTAGGTTTAAGGTCGATAGCATCATTCATGGACTCATCTTGTTGAGGCAATTTTCTAAGTGCCTAATTTCCAGTTTACGACCTTACATCCAGACGAAGCGGTGGAGAGAGTTTGCTTTAGGAAGAGTGGTTGGCTTCCATAGGTCAATAGATCCAGGATTGAATCTTAAACTAGTTACTTGCCACTGTCGCATTGCAATTGCCTTCGCGCATGCCCACAGATACAAAATGATGAGATGTTCTTGTCGAAAAAGTGGCTGCCAAGTGTTGATGACATTCTTCTGTCCTTAACCCACTTTTGAAGTGGAAATACATTGCCCCTGTCTGTCCATGTTAAACTGGAGTCGACATGATCGTATGCACCAGCGGGTTCACATCGTGCAATATGATGATAGGAAGGAGTTCAATAAAAATAAATTCATCCAATTTTTAAATGTCATTTCACTTTTGTTTTCTCATTTATGTTTGCCATCTTAAACTAAGTCACATGGTCTCTATGTAACTAAGTTACATGGTCTGTAGAGCAGATACTACTTTCAACAGTATTTAGGTAGCACTTATTTAAGTATAGAAAACAGCATCGTAGTATTTTTGTTGAAAAGAGAAAAAATGAATAAAGAATGGAAAATAGTTTAGGTAATCAATACTAGAAAAGTATGGCAACCATGAAATTTCATCACATGTAAAAAATGCTCGATTATGATGATAAAGGTTGATATTAAGTAAAATGTGCAAATTATAATCAAAAACTGACATCTTTAGAGTGCCGTTTATTTCGCAGGAGAGATTCAAGTATGCGGCTTCTGTTAGGAGACTTGGGTGACTATAGTATATGGTGAAATGTACATAGGGATAAAAGCCAACAAACTTGCAAGCCTATGTGAGTTCCTACTGGGTCTCTTACGCTGCCCAATGATGGCCTAGACAGTCGCAATATGTCTGATTATGAAGAAAAGGATGTGAGCTTTGGCATATGTTTCAATGTGAAGAGTGACCTTATATTGTTAAATGAAGCGCCCTGTAAGCCAGCATGAGATGGCTAGCGTACTACAGCCACGCCGCTGCTTACTCTACACGTGTTGCCAATCATAACACGTGCGACAGTTATGGCACATATTGATTTTTCACAAGATTTATAAAGTGAATGAGTAGATCAATCTTTTACTAATCAGGGATAATTATTCATAACTGTACTATCAATTTGTACCTTCTAATAGTTGTGTTTCGTCTGATACTCTAGAATACAGCACATCAATTAAGTGCAAAATCCCGACAATACTTAAGAAAATTATACCGATGTGTCATTAAACCGTCTCTCACACAGGTGAGATCGATATTAATAAACAGAGTTAATTCGGAGAGAGCTAACTCCGTACTAGAAAAGTATTTACCATTTATAGCGAATCAGGAAATGTATTCAATAGGCAATAAATTCCTAATCTGTCTGCTTTGCGGCTGTGATGTTGTTACCTAGTGATCAGCATGGACAGTTCACAGAATGCAGTGGGTAGATAGCGAAACGCCTCAAATAGGAGAACGCGCACGGCTTTATTGCTATGCGAGTGTAGTATCTAAATGTTTTCTCCCGTTCTGTTCCTTTATTTTTCTTTGCACTTGTCCTTCTGTGTTTTGGCGTGTATCAGACTTTGTTAATATGCTTTGCTGTATACTTTAGTATTAGTATGTTTTGTGTCAACATATATGGTCGACAAACTACTACTACTACTACTACTACTACTACTACTACTACTACTACTACTACTACTACTACTACTACTACTACTACTACTACTACAGCACTTACTGGTCCACTTCTTTTTTTATTCCAGTAGGACATGTTCATATGAAGCATTTGAAAATTATGGTTTCCTACATTTCCGTCAGAGGGGGTAATCATATGAGCGCTTTACGTATCTGGTTACTTTACCTCTCGCTAGCTAATGTAGCCAGAGCACGGCGAGAGAGCTCCGTAGGGCTCCAGTTTATAGTTCGGTCAATATGGGGTGAAACCTCCCCTAACCTCTTTTAGTTGATAGGATAAAACCCAATGGATTATATACTAAACATCCCAATCATTTAAAAAAATGGAATGTGGTGCAATTGAAGAGTGGAATCGGAACCTCTAAGGTTTTAGGGTTAAGGATGATAGATTTGAGTAGGGGTGGAATAAACACATGTGGTACTCTGGGGTACCCAAAATCGGCTGTTTTGGTCAATGGATTGACTATAGCAATTTTAGAATGCCATTTAGAAGCTCTAAGTTCCTATTTTGGGAAAAGATAACAAAAAAGAATTTGCAGTTCTTTAGGATATATACCTACCTAATACCCGAGTTATTCATGGAAATTGAATATCTGAAAACTGAGCTTTCACTGAAGACAACGTCATTCGTTCCATTGTATGTGTTACATCTCTTAGTTTACTGACAGTGGTAACACTATCAATAAGGGGGTATCTTTATATGGTGTGACAGGTTCAAGGTAACACATAAACGTATCTGCCTGTGTTTGCTTTTGGCAAAATGCCCAGACTTTATATCAAGCTCTTCACTTGAACTCCATCCCCAACCTTATAATAAGGGGTCGTGGCCGCAAACAAATTATAGGAAATTGAAAACGTCGGATATGTGTAGCGGTTGGTAGCATAAGTCATACGTTTGGCAGTTAATTATATATGATTGGAGGTTCAAAAGTTGGGGGAGGGGCGACCTGCTGAAACAGTAAAATAACTCAGTATTCGACCTCTTGCCCCTTAAAATTTGTTCTGTACCTCCCCCTCCCCCTCACCTTGAAGAGGAACACAATATAACAATGTATATATATATATATATATATATATATATATATATATATATATATATATATATATATATATATATATATATATTTATATATATATATATATATATATATATATATATATATATATACAGTGAAACCTCGGAATGTGAACACCCCGAAAGTGTGAACACCCCCTATAGTGAACACTTTTCCCCAGTCCCAGTTTTTTTCTAATACATTTTAGTTTTATGAAGAGTGAACACCCCCTTATCCGGACAGTGAACACTTCTTTGTGTAGAAAATGGCCCTGAGAACCTCCTATATGTGAACACCAGTGTACAGGTAGGCCATAGTCAATTGCATTTTGTGTGAGTTTTTACTGTCCACGCTGAATACTTCCACTTCGATTGATCTAGCCAGGTTAAGTTTAGCATCAGTGATTGCAATTACATTTGTGTCAGCCTGTTTTGCAGCTTGAGACAAGGGATTATCACTGTTGTGTGATAAGGAGTGAGTACTGGTGTTCAGTGAATGAAGAAACTTAGGATCAGTTAGTGATCAAGGGCAAACCCTAACCCCAGCTCTCATTCCTTCGATACAGAGCACACCAAAGTATTATTGTGAATAATCAATATTTTACACAGTAAAAGGTGACAATGCTCGAGGCAGATATGATTACTTTCCTAGGAACTAAGATGTCAAGAGTGGACCTGCCCCTAGAGAAAATGGTGAAGCCGATCCACCACCATGGCAGTGGGAAAAACCAGAGATCACAAACTATACAGGTCATGTGATTGACATTAGTGGCTACAGAGTTCATTGTTATGTTTTAAAGTGCTTATCTTTGTCTGCTAATGAATTATGATTCTCCATAAGAATCAGGTTCTATGTATGTAATGTAGAAAGAGACGGTGAATATATGCTTTACGTCATGTCTCTCTAGTGGTCCAACTTGCAAACCCCCCGAAAGTGTGAACGTTTTGGCCCGGTCCCAAGACGTTCACTCTTTCGAGGTTTCACTGTGTATGTATGTATGTATGTATGTATATATATATATATATATATATATATATATATATATATATATATATATATATATATATATATATATATATATATATATATATATATATATATATATATATATATATATATATATATATAGTGTATGTGTGTTCACTATGGGCGGTCTACGTATACAGTGCAACAACCTGCCCTGTCTTTGAACTAGGACCACTCGCCCGTGCCATCACAGGGCACTTCGGGATTAGTAACGAGATTTCACTTCACCGGTGAGCCGACTTTTTATTATCGGAATACAAATACAACAAGGAATAAGGGTAGGAAGTCACCCTTAGAGATATGAAGTTCAGCTTCACTGATTCGCATGCTAAATCACCTCACACGCCGGGCAGCGGCCGCCACTGGAGTAGGGGTAGACGAGAGGCTCATTGGCGCCTCACGCATTCGGCCAGATGCCCAGGAATCAAATGCTCGCCCTTTATAAACACGGTTTGATACTGAAATAAGTTATACTTCATTATGAACTGTCAAATGTGTCTCCTTTTTGCACATGTACCTTTTAGTTATATGTCCTTGGAAGTTGATTCTACTGAATAAATAACATTTGGTGGCATTTGGATGACACACAAGGATTTCCTGTTATGCTATTGTGAGTGTTGGTGACAAGCTGGAAGCCATTGTTCATACCGTACCGCGGAGCAACTGGAAAACTGAAACGTTCGCAAATTGAAAAAATCTGAACACAACCAGAGCATGTTTCTATGGTAGCGAAAATTTCCCGGAGTCGGTGGAGAGACCGTACAGTTAAGGACATGTAAAGGCATATATATATATATATATATATATATATATATATATATATATATATATATATATATATATATATATATATATATATATATATATATACGTGTATATACATATATATATATATATGATATATATATATATATATATATATATATATATATATATATATATATATATATATATATATATATATATATATATCTTCTATGGTAGCTGGCCTGGCATCCTGTAACCGGATCCAGCATGACCCCACTAAGAAATTACAGTAGCAGCTTCCTACTGGGGATAAAACAGACCACAGTTCTACAGCGGCCCAGAATACCATTACAGGTGCTACTGACTCTCAGAGCATATGAAATATGTTCAGTCCCTAGGACTCATAGAGGTCAGCCTGCTAGAAAGATTGGGGTGGGTGCCATTCACTCTAATCTTCTTCAAATAAGCACCACCGCTTCAGTCAAAACATCAGGACTGACTGTGGGATGTCTTAATGTCCAGTCTGCCAGGAATAAAGCAGACCTGATCAGAGACATTGTCATAAATCATGACATTGACATTCTTTCGTTGACTGAGACTTGGCTCACCACGAAAGATAAGGATAATTTCCATGTGAAAGGACTATCCTTACCTGGTTATGAATTTAACCATACACCAAGACATGGAAATCATGGATATGGAGGCGTTGGTGTACTGCACAAGGCTTCTATGAAAATCATAAAAACAGATGTGTACAAGTCAGACAGCTTTGAAAACATGCAGATCAAGTTCAACACTGGATCACGCTGCCTTGATTTGATTACCTTGTATAGGCCCCCACCCAACCAAAAAATAAGCTCACCACTAGTCAGTTCTTTGAGGAGTTTTCTACATTTCTCCAGGACAAGGTGACTGGCTCAGGTGACTTATTGATGGTTGGTGACCTAAACTTTCATATTGATAAAAAGGCTGACAACACCACCCAGAAATTTACTGATATGCTCGGGTCGCTGGGTATTGAACAGCATGTCAATAAACCCACTCACAATGTCTGGACACACATTGGACGTTATCATGTGTCGAGACACAGATAACCTGGTCCAAGAGGTCCAGGTGGGTGATATGATAACAGACCGCCATCTACTGTTATGCAACGTCCATCATCCCAAGCCACACCTTCAGAAGACAAAATTAATAACCAGGGCCTTTCGCTCCATTGACCTGCCCAGTTTTATAACAGACATCGCACAAGGACTGGGGGATCTTGATGATAGCCTCCTGTCACAGATCTCTTGGATATATATGACACGCAACTAACCACTGTGCTGAATAAGCATGCACCATCCAAGGAAAAGTCTATTGCAATAAGACCACAACAGCCTTGGTTCTCAGATGATCTCCATCAAGCGAAATCAGAGAAAAGAAAAGCTGAAAGGCTGTGGAGGAGAACTGGCCTGACAGTTCATCGTGAAATCTTCAAGGAAGAAAAGCAAATACAACAAGCTCCTTGAAAGTAGCAAAGTGTCATATTACAATCAGAGGATTATTGATTGTGGGCAGGATTCAAACGCGATGTCTCTGTCTCTTCAGACAAAAAATCTCAAAACTCCCAGAACACAGCTCTGCAGAAGAACTTGCAAATAGGTTTTCATGCTTTTTCAAGGAAAAGATTGATAAAATCAGGGATAACCTTCCTGACTGCTCTGAAATCAACCTGGAAATAGCACAGTCACCACCTGTTTCCACTCTGACTGTTCTGCGAAATACGACAGAGCGGAGGTATGGAAGATAATTTGCAAGTCTCCTGCAAAAAGCTGCATGCTGGATCCAATCCCGACTTGGCTCATCAAAGAAAGCAGAAGTGAATTACTTCAGTAATGACTAACATCATCAATTCATCTCTCAGATCTAGCCAAGTACCAAAATCCATGAAGTCAGCTGTAGTCACTCCATTGCTAAAGAAATCTACACTAAACCCAGATATTTTGAAGAACTACCGTCCTGTCCGCAACCTCTCTTACATCTCAAAAACTGCTGGAGAGGGTGGTGCCAAAGCCACTAACTGACTACATGACTGAAAACAACTTGCATGAACATTTACAATCTGCTTACAAGCCTGGTCACAGCACAGAGACTACCCTAATGAAAGTTCAGAATGACATACTAACTAGCATTGACCAGCATGGAATAGTTATACTGGTCATGTTAGATCTGAGTGCGGCGTTCGACACCATCGACCATGATATTCTATTCAGCAGAATGGAAAATACACTAGGTATTACTGGTCAAGCACTTGCTTGGTTTAAGTCTTACCTGTCAGGTCGCACACTCCGCATCAAGATTGACAAGTCATTCTCTGAGTTACAGGACATTCTGTGGTCTGTACCACAAGGATCAGTGCTAGGACCATTGTTGTTCCTGATCTACCTCCTACCTCTTGGGAAACTCATCAGAAAGCATGGTTTAGAGCTTCACATATATGCAGATGACACACAGCTCTATCTGTCAATAAAACCCATCACTCAACAAGCAGTCGATATAGGAGTTGCTAGGCTGGAGGGCTGTCTCACTGACATATATACATGGATGTCACAGAACAAGCTGAAACTGAATGCAGACAAAACAAAAGTCTTAGTGCTGGGCACCCCTAAGCAGCGAGCCAAAATATCTGTGCCTAGCATTTCCGTAAATGGTGAGATTGTCAAGATTCTCAATATACCTATCGCAATCTGGGCTCTGTTTTTGATCCAAGCATGAATATGGCAGGACATGTGTCAAAGGCAGTCAAATCTGCAAACTATTACCTTCGAAACATCGGAAGGATCAGAAAATACTTGACTGCAGAATCAAGTAAGAGTGCTGTCATATCCCTGGTAACCTCAAGATTTGACTACTGCAATGGACTTCTCTGTGGAATACCCGAAGAGCTAATACGTAAGCTCCAGAGAGTACAAAACAACGCTGCCAGGGTGATCACTCGCACAAAGAAGTATGATCATATCACTCCAGTACTGAAGGAGCTCCACTGGCTACCAGTCAGGAAGAGAATTGAATTCAAGATTCTCCTACTGGCGTACAAGTGTTTGCATGGAACTGCACCTTCTTACCTGAGGGAATTGCTGAAAGAGTATGTCCCACCCCGGACACTGAGATCAACATCCAAGAACTTACTCTGCGATCCGAGAAACAACATGAAAACCTACGGTGACAGATCGTTTAGTGCCTGTGCCCCAAAACTATGGAATCAGCTCCCAGATAATATTCGGGCAGCTGGGAGTGTGGCAATTTTTAAACGATAACTGAAAACACATCTGTTCAAAGATGTATATATCAATTAACTATGTGGATATCAACATCTATCCTTTGACAATGGAATGTAATGCGCCTTTGAGCATGTTTATATGGAAAGGGCGCAATATCATATGACATTATTATTATAATTATATATATATATATATATATATATATATATATATATATATATATATATATATATATATATATATATATACTAGTATATATATATATATATATATATATATATATATATATATATATATATATATATATATATATATATATATATATATATATATATATATTTACTATTGTCTTTTTATTTGCAAAGGCATGAAGTTGGGAGATCGAATAAGTTTGTTCAGTTGTTTTGGCGCTCGTAATCTCGTAATTGGTTTCCAACGACATTCGAGTGATCTTATTTAGCATATACTGGATGATTATGGATCCACATGTTGACCCGTTAAGGCCACTTGTTTTCTGTGTTAGGAAAAATCCCTCGTTGATTTTGGGCCCCTCATTGAAAAAAAAAGAAAGGAAAGTTGAAAAGTATTTCCTTAAATGCAATATTTGTGCATGCTTTACAAAAGAAAAATAGAAAGAATATATACATTTAGTTTCCAAGTTGCTTAACAGGGGTCAGGTCATCACTATTTAGTTATCAATTCACTCCCTAGCAGGGACTAGATGGCTTGGGCTGTGCTGCAGAGGAAGTCCTGCGTGGTGCCGGGATTCCCACAACCACTGTTTGAAAAAACAACAACTTATTTTCCAGGCCAGCTATTAAGAAATAAATACTTACTGGTGAAAATTAATTAACATTTTAAACTGTGCTGACGAGGTACACAGGTCAGTAGAACATTCTGCACTGCTTGTATATACATTGGAGATTGTGAACAACACAAGTTTGTGTTTCCAATATAGATGAGCTGATGCGTTGACCACTTCAGCTTGAGCTCGGCGAGCCTGCCCCAGTGCTTGAGCCACTTGCGTTTGTGATTGGTGGGTGTTTCTCTACACTTAGCTTGACTCAGCCCTCTAACCAGGAGTGGGGAGGGGGATGGTGAAGGGGAAGGAGAGAGGGAGTAGTCTAGCTCTGGGTGATTCCTTATAGAGACTACGCCAATCCGTATGGCGTCTCCTTTGGCTGAGGTCCCCTTACGATACTGGCGGCAAACTAATAGACTGACCACTGAGAGCGTCAGCAAGCTCGAGCAGCCAATCCATATTCTCCCATTAGCCACAGGGTATGTCTTCATCCTGTGCCCTCTGGAGTTGCAGGAGCGCCACTATCTGCGCCCCACCCTTTTCTTTCTACGGGCGGGTAGATTCACTGCCCTTCTTCTTTGTACCAGTGTTACCTGGACTAGCACTCAGCACAGACCTAGTTGAGGTAATTGCAGTGACAGCAACCTATGCGGTACCTGCACGCCCTGTCATACAGGCCCTCTTTGCGGCACTGGCGCTCTTTGCGGTACTCACACACCCTGCAGTACCTGCATGCCCTGCGGTACTCACGCGCTTTGTGGTACCCGCACTCTTTGAGGCACCCTTACTCTTTGAGGCACCCACGCTCTTTGCGGTGCCCGCGCTCTTTGAGGTACCTGTGCTCTTTGAGGCACTCAAACTCTGTGCGGTACCCACACTCTTTGAGGTACCCAGGCACTTTACGGTGCCTGCACTCTGAGGTACCTGTGCTCTTTACCTGTTCCTCTACCTGTGCGGCACCCACTCTACTCTCTCTGAGGCACCCGTGGCTGTGCTCTTTGTAGTACTCATCCAGTGTGCAGTGCCAGCACTCTTAGAGGCACCCTTGCTCTATGCGGTACCTGTGCTCTCTGAGGAACCCGCACACTTTTTGAGATACTTGCGCTTTTTAGGTACCTGGGCTCTTTGAGGTACCCGCGCTCTTTGCGGTGCCTGTGTGCTCCTTGCAGTGCCTGTGCTCTTTGAGGAACACGCATACTTTGCGGTACCCTCGATCTTTGAGGTACTCAAGCTCTTTGAGGTACCCGGGCACTTTGTGGTAGGTGCGCTCTTTGAGATACCTGCGCTCGTTGAGGTACCTGCGCTCGTTGAGGTACCAGCCCTCTTTGAGGTACCCGGGCACTTTGCTGCACATGCGCTCTTTGTGATACCAGCGCTCTTTGAGGTACTGGCCCTCTTTGCGGTGCCGTGCTCATTGGGGTACCTGGTCACTTTGCGGTAGCCAGGCTCTTTGTGGTAGCCACGCTCTTTGAGTTGTGGACCCCGTAGTTGATGTAGGAGCAGTGACCGCAGAACGTGGTGGAGAGGCACTTTTCTTTATCAGGATAGGCCTTTAAAACAGAGACCCCCTTTTGAAATGGACCTGTAGAATTGACCCTTGCATTCAAAATCTCACTTTCTTGCCCGGATCTGGAGGTGTTAACACATGGTAGACTTAGATTTAAGTTTCTAAACTTTTTTAGCTTCCTCTCGCATTGATTTCAGGAAAGAAATCTTCCTAAAACGAAAAAAAAGTGGCCTAAGGGGGGGGACGAATTCATTTTGGGGCCGTATCTAAATTTGGTGGGTAATTAATAAAAGTGGCCAAATAGTAAATAACAAGATTTTTCTCTGTATGTTAGGCACGATCCCAAATCATTAATATGAATATGAATTTATTTTTACGAGTATTTATCATGACCCGGCGGCCAGTCATTGGCAGCATGTCGGGCTGGAATTTCAGGGGTCCCATGATCGATTTCAGTTGAGTGTATCTTTATTTTTGTTTTTGGCAAGATAGTTTATTTCTAGCTTCCCAATGCTTCGGATGGCACATGAATCCGTAGGAGCTGTCGGCAAGTTGAGAATTTCTTCAAAAAATGTATAGTTTAATGGGTGTAGTAATGCCTAGCCTTCACATAGAATATGAGATCTGTTAAGTGGTCAGCTTTTTGTGTTCAACAGAAGGAAATAACTCAAGTGATAAAGTTGAGAATTTCCTCAAGAAAATATATAGTTTAATGGATGTTAGTATTAACTTAAATATGTGAATGAAGGAAATGTTCCCGATGATGTTGGTATTGTCACTTGCATGCACACTTGCTACACATGCCTACTACTCAATGCAACTTCCACCCAATCACCTTTTATCTGCCCTTTCATACGTCCCCACCTGTTGATCAGTGCCCTATTTATGCATTTATCACCTGTACTATGGGCTTGGATACGTGCGCCCGCCACCCACCTTTTGGGCGCGCGGATACTTACTACACTGACATTTTCTACTCATCCTTCGGCCTTAAGGGCCCTGCCGCAACACTTGCCTTCCCCCTTCTCTGTAATTGTACTGTCCTCCCATTACCTCTTTCAACGGGGCCCTAGCTGTGTGCAGAGCGGTGCTCGTCGCAGTTCACTCTGCTAGTCGTCAAGTGCCCTAGCAATCACGGCTGATCATCATGCCACGCGCATTCACAGACATGCTCAAACACTGGGCGAGTGCTGCTTGTATTGACATTTCCCAGCTAACGACTAATGTACAACCAACCACTCCGTCTGCCGAAACATATCATAGCATGTGTATGCATACTGATAGCCAGACTGATTGTTTATGCATACTGATATGTACTTGCAGTATATTGACTGCGTCTGTGATAAACGGCACGGTTAGTATCCTCGTTCCACAGGGATATTATATAATTGAGGAACCCAAACATTGCTAGCATAATAGAATGAACGGGGAGAGAGAGAGAGAGAGAGAGAGAGAGAGAGAGAGAGAGAGAGTGTGTGATTATGTGTCGGTTGATGTGTGCGTATAACTCCTTCATTGATCGAAACTATTTTGAGTGTGTACATTATGGCGACGCAGCACTTTACCTTGAGATATATGGTTGTTACTGGGTTTGTATACGAAGTCGCCATAGTTGGCACGAGCTAAGAGACTTAAATGATGTTTCAAGCAGTATACGACCACATAAGGTAGTATAATAGCAAATGCGGCAATGAGTAAAGAAGGAAATATTTTCCGATGATCTCCTAAATTGGGCATTAAGAGAAAGATGTGT
>OZ012697.1:14328998-14418998 GCA_963942565.1 Maea johnstoni | reverse complement strand
TTTCTGGGGATTAAAGTCAGGATTAATCCATGACTTTATGTACACCATCGCGTCCAGGTCGATCTGTTGGGGAGTGAGACACTCCCTTTCGTTTTGAGCCGCCATGGGAAACTTCTTATTGAATATAGAAGCTCCCAGGGCCGTCCCGGAGCCCCCAAGGATATCCTTGGCGTCTATGTTGGCTACAGAGACGGTCATCAGATCCAAGGGGACCGTGACATACGGCTTGGCCACGAGATCAGGCACGTCCGGGAATAGGGACCGGTTTTGAGCCGGCCTGCCCGAGGACACCGGGGCTTTGTCCCCTCGTCAGCTGGGAGCCCGAGAGAGTGGACGATCTGCCGCCGGGTATCCTGAATTCGCGCCGGGACGCGAAAGCAGAACCTGTTAGCCGACCAAGTCACCCGGAAGGTCATCCGAGTCGCCCATTGACAATGTGTCGAACACTTGCAGCGCTGACACAGGTCTAGGGGGGGGGGGGGGGACTGGTGGGGCAACTGGTTCCTCCAACCCGCATCTCAATATCTCGGTCCAGGAGTCAATCGTCCTGGGGGAACCTCGAGCCCCGAATGCTCGGAGAGCACCTCTTCATCGTTGATCACCTGTGGACGGGCAGGACCGAGCGGGGGACCCTCAACGGGGGTGTGACGCTTGGAGGGATCAGCCAATGGTGCTGCCCACATGAGCATGACAGCCCGTTCCTCCAGCCGCAGTAGCCCCTTCGAAAGTGGGGCTACTGCGGCTGACGCGAGTGCTGCAGCTGGTCCCGGGACGGGGACTGGAGACTGTGGGTGGTGCAGACTTTGCAGCAGACATCCTTGCAAGGGTCTGCTGCAGTATCTGCTCCAGCGACCCGCTATAAGCGGGGAGACCATACCCCTGATTTGCATGCTGGGTTGACCGAGACCAAAGCCCGTCGGCTGGCGGTCACCGCTCCGAGACCTCCGCGAATGGTGCTTGGAGGGGTGTTTATTCCTCCATTCCAGAGAACGGTGCCTACGCCTCCGATCAGGCGATCACCCAGGGGACGAGCCGGATGAGGAGTAAGAAGAAGACAGGGAAGTGTATTTCCTCCGTTTCTTCTTGTGTGTACGGGTCGTATGCCGGTGCACCTCCTTTTTCCTGGACGGGGGTCTCAGCCACGGACGGGTCCGGGCTGTCCAGCACAATGGCTTCCGGGGGGTACCGGCTCCCGGGCCTTTACCAGGGACTGCGAACTGGTATTCCCGGTCTTTTTGTGGGTCGGTAATCCCGCTACTTCTGGAGCTGGAGGCGATTTTGGTGGAAATTTTTACCTACGAAAGTAGGTTGCAATGGGACAGCTAGTCTCTCACAATGGACCAGCCAGTCTCTAATAGGTTGACCTACTTTTGTAAGTAAAATTTCCACCAAAATCGTGTGCTGTAAGGTATTCTATTGCAGGAACTCCAAATCTGCCTTCCAGTTGCCCTAGCCTAGTATATTTAGAAGGCATGTATGATATTTATAAATCAAATGAACCTTTATTGATCAAGAAAACCTCATTTGAGGTAAAACACTATAAAATTGAAACTGTGTCTATATCGAGGTCAGCTCAAGCAGGTAAGTTAAAGAAAACTTATATTGGTCCTATCTCTGGGGTTTCAGACTTAGTCAAAGCCCTCTAAATGAACTCGATCACCCTGCCTTATTTGACTACTTGATGCCTGGCAAACGAAGGTGGTGAAATATCTTGCAGGCTAAACTGCCACACTCTATAAAAGTAGCAAGGGCGAGCGCAGGTTGGTGTTTAAATGTTGACTGAACAATGCAGACACTATGCAGTCAAACCCCCCAAAATATTAAATATGATGGGTCCGATGGACCTGGAAGGTCATCTTAGCTTAGATGAATAAAACGTGTATATGGAGTCAGCCGGTCGTCCGTATATTTGATACTTTTGACAATAACATTGGTAATGAGTATAGTTTTACAAAATATTTGAAGAAAATTTGTTTGGAATCAACGAAAGAACATTTCTCTTTCAAATAGTTCCCAAATGCTTTTGTCTGAAAGGTGTCTGGCTGCTTTAGGCCGATGTGGGTTTTTTCACTGTCTAAACTTACAGAGTGCATGACGCACGGGGCTCTTATCTGCCATGCCTAGTTATGGCACTGCCCATAATAATATGCACTGGAAAATCTATGCCAGGTAAGGTTGGGATAATTAGTTCATAGACCAACCGTCTGTAATAGTGATATCATCATTCCACAATGAAAGTGTTCCCTGTGAGTCAGTAAAGGTGTCTCCACACATTGGGGAAATTTAGACGTTTGATTCTTCCATCAACCATACCAGTAGGGAGGGCCTGTCAATAATAGCACACCAAGACTGCCCGTATTGTTCTCATAATGATAAAGTGGTTTTAAAAACCACCATAATCATAGAACATACTATTGGCAAAAGAGACTTTGCTTTCCAGTGTTATCGGTAGACACAACCTGAAATTTCTAGGGTCAGGGGGAATAGTGATTTTTTCCTTCTTTTTCCCTCATTTTTCTTTCTTTCTTTAATCTTTTCAAAATTTAACAAGCTATGTAAACATGTTCCCGTCTCTTGAATCTCAAACAAAAATAGGATTTAGGATTTGGTTTATCGTCACTTTTTCTCCCATACTGTAAGTCGAGACTGACCAGTTGTAAGTGGTGAGCAAACCGGAGTGCTTCGCAAAAACCACCACCTAACCCAGAGTCACTGGCAAATTTCAAGCATGCCCTGGCCGGTTTCGAAACCAGGCAGTGGTGGGGATGTTTTAAGCCCCAGTCACACTTGGGTCCGATTATCGCATGAGTTTGAAAGTGGATCTGATTGTGCTTATTTTAAAATTGGAACTGAACGTTCCGATTTTGAAAATAGACAAATTGGCAGTCACACTCGAACGACTCATCAGAGCCATTTTTTGCTAGAAAAACACGCCAATGATTTGTCTTGCGATGGTTGTGAGATAATCGCAAGATATTCGTGCAATGTTCTCGTATGGACTTTATTGAAATGTGTACATTTCACTAATTCAAAAATTTACAAAGAGGATATCATCTTCCTACTCATCATTCATCCAGAGGCATGAAACGAGACTACACCCCAGCTTTAACCCCTAAAAATACAATATGGCAGGTGCAGCCCAACTGTTTGTGGACCTGCAGCCTGACCAGGCGCGCAACGTTCCACGCAATGGCCATGTCATGCAGCAGCAAAGAAGACAAGAAATATGCCACATGTGGTCATGTGACTTCCTAATCTTAATTCAGGCCAGGTATGCAATTCATATCTCACAATAGTCATGAAAAAAATGCAAGTTTAGGTCTGACATGCGTACAAATGTTGTATGATGATCGTACGATGATCACAAGTCACAAAAATTGACTTTGTGACTTTTGAAAAATCGGTACGTATTGGCCTATAAATCGGATCCGACTATCCCCATACGTGAAAAAATCGGGACCGACCTGCCAATTTTAAAATTAAGCAATAGTCGTACTCTAGTGTGACTGGGTGATATACAAATTCAAATCAGTACAGGATTTTTAGACGGATCAGATTTTGTATAGCCTAAAAATCGTATCCGACGATTGCATGATAGGTGAAAAAATGGGGTCAAATTAGGTCAAAAAGGTCACAAAGGTGAAAATCTGATTTTCATTCGATTTCCATAAACTTATATATATTTTTTTTTGTAAAAAATCAATTTGATGATTTTTTCAACATCAAAGCATTTTAGCCAAGATCATTAACACACACGCACAATCAGTAGTCCAAAGAACAGGGAATTACTATTGAAGGGTATGCGAGTGGTTGAAGGATGACTACGCACATTCAATATCTTGTCAGTTCTGGGCTTGAGAAAAGAGGGTACCCATAGGGATAACATTTTTCACCAGAACTTTATATTCAGTTATATTCAGACAATTGCTACAAGTGAGGTATCAAAACGCGTAACTTTTCATTCTTCAACTTTGGAGGTGGGCATCTCTGATTGGTTAGTGGCAAAGGTCATTTGAAGGTCAAATAAAGTCAACAAATCAGAAAGGAGAAAATCTGCTTTTTATTCTAGATATTTCAATGGACTGATATTTTCCATAAATCAAGTTGATGATTTGTTCAACATCGAAGCATTTTAAGTCAAGATGATTGACCCACTCACGACCAGAATTCTTATGGAAGGGAAATCACTATAGGAGGATTTAAGCGTGGTGGAAAGATAACTATGCACATTCAACATCTTGTCAGTTCTGGGCTCAAGAAAAGGAGGCAGGGATAACATTTTTCACAGTAACTTCTGTTATATCCAGAAAATTCCTACAGTTGAGGTATCAAAATGTGTAGCTTTTCATTCTTCAAACCTGGAGGTCGGACTCTGTCTGATTGGTCAGTGACAAAGGTCATTTGAAGGTCATTTGAAGGTCAAATGAATGACAAGATATTGCATGTGCATAGTTATTTTTCAACCACTCGCATGCCCTTCAATAGTAATTTTCTGTTATTTGACTACTGATTGTGAGTGTGGTTACCAAGCGACATTAAAGACTTATCGCCCTGACCATCTTCCTCTGTAGCATATATATAATGATCACGTGCCTTTGTTTGGTATCTCTCTCTCCCTGGCTCGATGATGATCTTGCCTAAAAAAGCTTTAATATATTTTTTAAATGTCCATGTACAAAGATAAAGAAAAACTGCTATCAATAATATTCTTTATAAGAATTTTTACCTGATTTTCAAAATTTACGAACTTAAATGAGGCAAACCATGAAGGGCACTACCAGTGCTGCCACCTACAATATGGTGTGTTAAAAGTGTTGTACATCTTCCATGGACTAAATTTTCCCAATGGAAAAGCACTACTCGGGGGCCTACACATATTGGTTACCAAGCGACATCAAGGACTTATCGCCCTGACCTCTTCCTCTGTAGCATATATATAATGATCACGTGCCTTTGTTTGGTATCAATGTGTTCCTCTCTCTCTCCCTGGCTCGATGATTACTGTAATTTGAAATTTTATTGAACAGATACCCTCTACTAAAGGCTTTTAATAGCAATCTAAAAATGTAATTTGGCCTCCATATGCATGACTTTTTTGTGACCTGGTTACCAAATCAAAGTAAAACACAATGACATCATTGCTTGAGTATACTAAAACACAATTTTCAAGTGGTGAATCACTGTTCTTTGTTGATTATTACAAAAGCTATGGTCATTTTAGTTTCCCCTACCCCAACATCTGACCATAGTTTTGCCGTCTGGATGACGAGAAAGGACGCGATTTTTCTCGCTTACTGCCGGGTTACCAAACGTTTACTCCAATTTTCATTAATAGCGGTGTTTCCAGCTTAATTTACGTGTATGGTAATATATGGTACATATCATGCATATATCTCCCCCCCCCCCCCCCCCCCCCACCCCCAAGTCCATAGACTACCAACTGTGTCATCGCTTGACCTATTTTCACTTATAGGAAATTCATGCCCATCATAACTGATTCTAAAACTATCTGGATTATAGACAGTGACGAATTAAGAAATCTATAGTGCAAGGTGTAAGGATAATGCCATGATTTGTCAGTATCATAGACGTATGGTGTAAGAGTATGCCCATTCAATACCCAGGTCCCTCCACATCATTTATTATAAAATGGAATATACGTGTAATCAATGCCGTATGTATTATGTATGTTGCATTGGACTACTTTCTCTGGGCGATGCTGTAACGTATTATGATACAGATCATTATTGGGTCAATAAACATCAGGGACAGTGCAATGTTGCTGCGATAAGGTTCCATTATTTACAGTGGGCGCACTTGTATAGCAGCCCTATGAAAGTATATATTTCTGCAAAAGACTGCAGCCATTTGATTGGTGCTATAGTCATGGCAGCTCTGAGCCAATGTATAATGAATAGCAAGGGATTGGGTTTACCAGGAACGCCTCCGCTCCCTGACATTAGAGCAGCGCGGTTTCCGAGGACTATTATACAAATATGACATCCCTGCATGTGTGGTGTACAACTGGAATAACTCCCCCGAGAGAGGATTGTCACCCGAGGGCGTAGCCCGAGCGCGACAATCCTCTCGAGGGGGAGTTATTCCTGTTGTACACCACACAGGGATGTCATATTTGTTTTATTAAACCGAACAACATACAAAACACAAAAGGGGAAAAATGACAAACACAAGAAATTTTGGATAAATACTCTTTTGTGAAAAATTTACAAATTATAATAACAGGGACGTCCAACTGTTGCATTGACGCATCAGAGTGCAACAGAAGCCCCAAAACGTACAACAGGAGAAAATTTTCAGTTTGACTCAGATTTTTTTCTGAAAACATGAACAAAGGAGTGTAATCGATGTTTCGCTTCCTTTTTCAAATACAATTTGTATCAGAAAACGTTTAAACTCCATTTATTGATACCACCTCTTAATCAATCTAGGTGCTTATTTATTAGCAAGACACTGAACCTTATTTGTTTGTTTGTACTTTTACTGTCTTTATTAGTTCGAGCAACGCTAACTGTGGTACCGGCCGTTGTTTAGTAAATGCTGTCTATTGGCCTCATCACAGTTAGACTCTAACTTAGAGATCCGAGCATTTATAAAATAGCATCTGCGCCAAGAAAACTGGGCGCTCATATCTATTACTTGAAACACCCCCCAAAAACAGTCAGGTTCGTACCATACCTTATTTGTTTGTATAATTCTATCTTTATTTGATAAAAATCCGTTGCCTGGTGCCTGTTAGGCATTATTTTAACGTTGAAGCGGTCAGCCTAGTGGATTTCACGTAGGCGATGGCTGAAGTTTAATATGCACGTATGCGCATCGAGCTCATTGACCGGTAGCGGTGATTAACATGTTAATTCACGGCTGCATGTTGCCGTGATTAACATGTTAATTCACGAGCTTTGCAGGACAACAGCCTGTTACTAAGTAGTGAGGAAATCATGACGATTAATCCATGGCCCTTGACCAATCAGAATCAAGAATCTTCACGTGAGGTATAATAATCCCAATTATCATCCGTCAGAGACTTGGGGCGCCCCTCCTCCCCCCTGAACTGCCTGTCGCGCCGCCTCTAGCCCTGCGCGCGCAGAGCAATATGATCAACTCCCAGCGGCAGACAGACAGACAGCGGCCCTCATCATCTTATTGAGTCATCTGCCTCCACTGCTGAGAGTGACAACCTCTCTCATGCTGACGTACGGCACCGTCCTCCTTGCAAAACTCGCCACTGCCGCACTCTTCAGGGGAAGCAATTATACATTGAATGTCATCACAACGGAGTCTCTGTTAACGCCATAACCAGTAGTAGTAGTAGTAGTAGTAGTAGTAGTAGTAGTAGTAGTAGTAGTAGTAGTAGTAGTAGTAGTAGTAGTAGTTGTTGTAGTAGTAGTAGTTGTAGTAGTAGTAGTAGTAGTAGTAGTAGTAGTAGTATATTCAGTACTATATTATATAGATCTAGGGGTTTTATCATTATATTTAGCTCAGTAGCCATCCCGCCCGTTCCCTTTACTCGAGTGCCTGTCACATAATTGGTTGCTGATTTACTATATCCATAAGCCACGGTAACCAATAAATAGTCTGGTCAAGGATATGTATTGTATTGAGAGAAAGGCATAGAGCACTAGTAGGTTATTGGTTACCCGTATCTTTTTTTAACGTTGATAATACCATGGTATCGAACTAAAGCGTCAATCGACAAGTCGTTTCAATGTTTTTGACTTGTAAGTAGTTTAAGGTCCACTCCACCCAGCGAAAGACGGGGTGTACAAATCCTTAGCCATAACAAATCCACGGCCTTTCCAATACAGTTTGCAAGGGCTGTGCAAGCGGAAAGGAACAAGCTGGACGTCCTCTCTTCCACCCCCGTTCCATCTCGAAATGCAGCCACTTCTAACGCTCCAGTAGAATGAAACATAGTTGTAGCCGCTCTTTAAGCTACTAAATTACGGCTAAAATGAAGCGAGTTTATGTTTGAGAAGTAGCTATGGTCAGGCACCGAACAACCACAAGTGACTGACAAGCTTTTTCTTGTGTAAGATGGAGAAACAGGACAGGCAGCTCCCTGCATGCCCCGGAGTAAGGGAGCATTTGCAGCAGCCACTCCTTGCTTGAAGAGCCACGTGATGATTCCTGCGAGCCAGTTGCCAGAGTACGACTTCATCTGCAGCAGCGCACTATTGTAACACGCTCATTAAGGACTTCAATTTTCGATTCTGAACACACGTTGAAAACATCCTAAACAGCCGTGGTGCTCATCCACGCCACTAGAACAGTACGACTAGTCCTAGGCCATAGGCAGAGAACATCCTAAACAGCCGTGGTGCTCATCCACGCCACTAGAACAGTACGACTAGTCCTAGGCCATAGGCAGAGAACATCATAAACAGCCGTGGTGCTCATCCACGCCACTAGAACAGTACGACTAGTCCTAGGCCATAGGCAGAGAACATCCTAAACAGCCGTGGTGCTCATCCACGCCACTAGAACAGTACGACTAGTCCTAGGCCATAGGCAGAGAACATCATAAACAGCCGTGGTGCTCATCCACGCCACTAGAACAGTACGACTAGGCCTAGGCCATAGGCAGAGAACATCATAAACAGCCGTGGTGCTCATCCACGCCACTAGAACAGTACGACTAGGCCTAGGCCATAGGCAGAGAACATCATAAACAGCCGCGGTGCTCATCCACGCCACTAGAACAGTACGACTAGTCCTAGGCCATAGGCAGAGAACGCCCGCTGGCCCTCACCAAGTCCACGCCACTAGAACAGTACGACTAGTCCTAGGCCATAGGCAGAGAACGCTGGCCCGCTGGCCCTCACCAAGTCATAAACAGCCGTGGTGCTCATCCACGCCACTAGAACAGTACGACTAGTCCTAGGCCATAGGCAGAGAACGCCCGCTGGCCCTCACCAAGTCCACGCCACTAGAACAGTACGACTAGTCCTAGGCCATAGGCAGAGAACGCTGGCCCGCTGGCCCTCACCAAGTCATAAACAGCCGTGGTGCTCATCCACGCCACTAGAACAGTACGACTAGTCCTAGGCCATAGGCAGAGAACATCATAAACAGCCGTGGTGCTCATCCACGCCACTAGAACAGTACGACTAGTCCTAGGCCATAGGCAGAGAACATCCTAAACAGCCGTGGTGCTCATCCACGCCACTAGAACAGTACGACTAGTCCTAGGCCATAGGCAGAGAACATCCTAAACAGCCGTGGTGCTCATCCACGCCACTAGAACAGTACGACTAGTCCTAGGCCATAGGCAGAGAACATCCTAAACAGCCGTGGTGCTCATCCACGCCACTAGAACAGTACGACTAGTCCTAGGCCATAGGCAGAGAACATCATAAACAGCCGCGGTGCTCATCCACGCCACTAGAACAGTACGACTAGTCCTAGGCCATAGGCAGAGAACATCATAAACAGCCGTGGTGCTCATCCACGCCACTAGAACAGTACGACTAGTCCTAGGCCATAGGCAGAGAACATCCTAAACAGCCGTGGTGCTCATCCACGCCACTAGAACAGTACGACTAGGCCTAGGCCATAGGCAGAGAACATCATAAACAGCCGCGGTGCTCATCCACGCCACTAGAACAGTACGACTAGTCCTAGGCCATAGGCAGAGAACATCCTAAACAGCCGTGGTGCTCATCCACGCCACTAGAACAGTACGACTAGTCCTAGGCCATAGGCAGAGAACATCCTAAACAGCCGTGGTGCTCATCCACGCCACTAGAACAGTACGACTAGTCCTAGGCCATAGGCAGAGAACATCATAAACAGCCGCGGTGCTCATCCACGCCACTAGAACAGTACGACTAGTCCTAGGCCATAGGCAGAGAACATCATAAACAGCCGTGGTGCTCATCCACGCCACTAGAACAGTACGACTAGTCCTAGGCCATAGGCAGAGAACATCCTAAACAGCCGTGGTGCTCATCCACGCCACTAGAACAGTACGACTAGTCCTAGGCCATAGGCAGAGAACATCCTAAACAGCCGTGGTGCTCATCCACGCCACTAGAACAGTACGACTAGTCCTAGGCCATAGGCAGAGAACATCATAAACAGCCGCGGTGCTCATCCACGCCACTAGAACAGTACGACTAGTCCTAGGCCATAGGCAGAGAACATCATAAACAGCCGTGGTGCTCATCCACGCCACTAGAACAGTACGACTAGTCCTAGGCCATAGGCAGAGAACATCATAAACAGCCGCGGTGCTCATCCACGCCACTAGAACAGTACGACTAGTCCTAGGCCATAGGCAGAGAACATCCTAAACAGCCGTGGTGCTCATCCACGCCACTAGAACAGTACGACTAGTCCTAGGCCATAGGCAGAGAACGCCCGCTGGCCCTCAACAAGTCACAATGCAACATTATGCTCCCACACATGAAATATGCATTTCTCTTGTACAATGAAGGATTTTATGATGTTTTAGACTAGCCAAGCACGCAGAAGAAAGAGCTCGTTGTTCCTCCCCGAGGCCTCCTGTGCGAACACGGCAATTGCCCAGTCCAACTTATGAAACGACATGAGGTGAAGATTAGAGGCTGCGATATATTCCAAGTACCCACTTGATAGTTTGCCTTAAACTCTGTTGATTGCACAATTCCAAGCATGTCTCTTTGTGAGGCACCAATGTTGGTAAGCGCATAGAATAGAGTTTGGATAGTTCAGTGATTTGGGGTTAGGCAGTGGTTCTCGCCAAGTACTAGACGTCTAGTACTCTGGTTTCTTCCACCAGTTACAACTGGCTAGTAATATGGCAGAAAAAGCTACGACAAAAAACGAAATTCCATTTAGAGTTTGGATCTGACTTACCCAAATTCCAGATATCTTCAATAGACTGAGAAGTACCTGGATTATGAGAACCTGGTATTAAGTTTCGACCTCATATCACCAAAGACTCTAATCAGCAGTTTAACCCGTAATGGCAAAAATTCAATCATAAAGTCTCTTTTGTTATCTCAAATTAACAGTATGCTCCTGTCTTTACCAATCCATGATATTTACTGTAGCGTATACGGTTTGAATTTGGAGTGCTAACATTTTCGCTTTACTGTAGCTCGAATTCTAGGAATGAAAATGAAGAAAGTTTTGATTTCGATGGCATCTTAATATCAATGGTCAGGATTATATCAAGATAATGAAAGGAATGACTAGCAACGCTTTTTGGTTAGATGTAATACCTTAAATGAATCTCATGGGGCAAAGCAATTGTATTCTGGACAAAGATTTGAAACTGGAATTCCTCTATGATTTAGTTCCACCTTTGAATTCCAATTAAGGTCTTACGACACTTTTAGAAATCTCAGTTTAATTTTCCTGATATTTTGCATAAGGAAAGAACACAGTACAGTGATCTTAAAAACAACTTAAAATCATGGGGTCATCGACTTAGTTTTTTTTCACAGATTTTTGAAAAATTAATGCAATTTATGTCACAAACATCACTTTCCACAAAATTTGTGCCTTTCTTTGCTATATTTATCCCTTCAGAGATACTGACACTGCCTGAAATACTGTTCTGCTTTGTTGAAATTATTTTTCTGCTGTTATAAGGGAATTATTGAGCAAAATCAAGGAATTCGAGAATCAAGTTTTTAAGCCAAAATTGATATGTAAGAATTGCCTAGTTTAATTTTTACCAATTTTTGTCTGCACTATCTGCACAATGCTCTTCATAAGAAGACATAAAGAAAATGATAGGTCATCATGTTAGTTTTCGAACCACAGATGAAATTTTTAGAAAAGAGTTACTCAATTGTTACTGTACATGCCCATGCTCATCTAAGATAATGTTGAGCAAGGGAACCCCATTTTATACACAAGAATCACACATTATTCTTTAAAACATGTCAACACATCAAATTCAATGAATATGGAAGTATAGCCAAAAACAAAAAGCTCTTAGGATACTATTTGTAATAGGCAGGTATAATCAGAATTGGTACATATTCAATAAAAATCAATTTCTTTTCAATTTTTCCAGTGATGTCAGGTAAATTGTAATAAATTATTTTAGTTTGTCCAATACCCAATAGCTGTCACCGGTATAGAGTATCGTAAGACCTTAGGAGGAGAATGGTACAACAAAGACTAGCTTGTTATATCACATTTACATGACTGTCTGAAGGAGCCTCTGTCAATAGAAAACTCAAGAACAAAATCGGAATTAGAATGAATTCTCAGGAATATGGCTAGAAAGAAAACATTCCATTAACCAATACACAAAGGCTCGAGTGAGCCTCTCAGTAATATGCAGAAAGTGGAAAAAGGGTCGACTCAGCACAATAACAGTTTTTACGCTTCTTTATACTGCATCGCTCTAAATCGTAAATACACACAGTTCAGAATGTTGCCTTGTGGATTTTTCACAAATGAGAAATTATAGAATAGGTATTAAATAGTGTGCCTAAATTTGCTCTCTGTAACTTTAAGGCTGCCAATGTTGAACATATCCTATCAAGTTGTCCTCACATTTATGAACTCAGAAATGAGGTGCAATGCGAGATTAGACAATTGAAGGTATATTAGACTACAACTAAGCAAATAGAAAAAGATTGCGAGGCGACTTAGAAAATGGACCAGTACCTACTAGTATTGTCCTATTGATTAAGACGGTAATTCAATGAAAATAGACCATGAACAAACACTGACATATTTGATACATGCCGAAAAGAACACATATGTTCATCAGGAAAAGTACAGCTTTTGTAATAAAGGCGGAAGAGACCAATTGAACATAAATAGCACCCTTTAGAAGCATTTTTGAAAACTATTGATATCTCGTCTATTTAGCTATTAACTGGTAAATCATCATTATCTTCTCCTAGTTTCTAGAAATATTTTACTATTTGTAACTTCCTTTTTATATAGCCTTTAGCCTTATGTATAGCCTTTATATTTGTGTACTATTAAGATAATAGTATTTGTAAGATTATCATTATCTACAACTTCATTATTTTTGTTATTTATAGTAGTTATTATAAAGATTGTAATTTCTTTGGCGTTATTTCCTACCGTATTATTACTGTGACTTTGTATGCACATATAAATGTGTTCACGCACAAATTTATAGGCATGGCATTAAATAAACATTGGAAATAAAAAAAAGTTAAAGTTGTCAAACATTCTGCAAAGAAGGCTTTGTATGGAAAATGGTTTATTGATGACCAATTCGGACATTCAGAATAATGAACTGATTTCTTTCGATTTTATTACATAAAAGTACAAACTATAAAGAAGAAATTGCCCTTTGCAAAGAACCAGACCTTTGAATTTTAGCTTGATTAATAACTGCCTCCTAATCCTAAATAGGACAAAAGTTACCATTATTTGAATTATAAATCAATCAAATGTATGTCAATCTGTATAATTTACTATATCAACTCCACATCAACTTGTCATTTCAAGGTTGTCACTACCCTCCTCTGATAGATACATAGATACACAAAGGATATGACATTATACTAAAAGGTCCTTTGCCATTGTAGAAGAACAATGACAAAGCATTGTCATTCTAGGAGAAAGAAGGAAACGGGCGAGTAAGAGCCGAACATTGAGATTTAAAGAGGACCAAAGCAGCTCCTGTTGCACACCATTGAGCAGACCCATGAAGAGGGTGCGCCCCTTACGGAGGAGTCTTCCTCTAACGAGTAACCTGTGAAGGGTCAGTGGATGGCCAGTGTGGGCATGGGAATAGTGGTGTCTTCCAGACATGGATCAGGAGCATGGAATCAAGTCAAGGGTGGTCCTCCTCACGGCATAGCAGAGTGCCTAGCAGATTCAATGTGAACCAGCAAGAGTCAATGTGGGTACGTCTCAGTGTGTTACAGTGGAAACTCAACAATATCTCATTAAGAGTGAAACTAGAGTGTGGAATGGTGATATCTTTGAACACTATAAAAGTTTTACTAGGTGTTTCGCTAACTCTGAATCGAATAAGGAGCAAAATTTTGTATCTCATAGCAAATTGTGTGTACGAAAGAAATAGAATACATGTAAAAGCACAATCTGGAGGAGACCCTAATTCATGTCTCATGTGTTTATATTGGCGAATGTGTGAGGGTAGTATTATTTGTGCCAAGAGGAAATCAGAGGGTGTACAATGTAGCCCAAGGGTAGGACCTTTCTATTATTTCAGGCTAGTAAAACCTGACATGGGGAAGATGTGTGTATCAAACGAACATGGGCCCCTATGATGTGATAGCCAGTCCTCCCCCTGAGATAGCTGCACACTATTGCGAAATGTATGACTATCAAGCACTTTCCCCTAGGCACAGTTATGTTGTGAATTTTAGAATACATTTGTATTTTGATATCCAAAAACCCAGTTGGCCCACGGCATAAACTGTTCATTTCAGCATGTTAAATAATTAACTCACGCCCAATGAATTTATTCTTCATATCCTACCTACGACAAACGAATTAGATCAATGTAGTCCGGCAGCCAAAACCCATTTTGAGGGTGAACCTGTTTTTGTCAGGTATAGTTTTTTTATGATTGATTACAAGAGAGTAAGGCATCCTTTTCAGAAAATGCCGGATGACACCCCAGCATCCTTGAGCATTTTGAGATATTGGCCCCTCTAACCCACCCCCCTGTGAACAAATCAGTATATGTCGCATATTCAGGCCCCTGTATTTTAAAACCAGAAAGGCTTACAAAGCTGATATTTACCAACCCAATAGCAAGTATAGCAAGGACTTCAGGAATAACATTCAAACACATACTCATTTTTTAAATGGGCTGGGGTCACCCTTGAAAGTAAGCGATTTGTTCAAAAACGGCAAACTTTTTAGCGTTTTTCGTATTTTCAGGACCCTTATACCTCAAGATGGAAAAGTCGCACAACCCTCCTGTTCATCAATGAGCAAGAGTTTTATGTAGGGAGGATGGAGATTATTTAAAAATACTACCTGATCTTTCCATTAGTCAAATAGGAGCTTGTGAAAATGGGAAATTATCTCTAATACATGAGCATTTAGCATTTTTCGAGATTTTCGGGCCTGTAGATCTCATAAAAATAAGAGATACATGAGGTTATTTCTCAATCAGTAATACAGACTATTTAATAAGGATGCCCTAGCTGATAAATGAGCTGTCTCTTGTGTTCAAAATGTTTTGGTAGGAGCTTTGAAACTTAGCATTTCATTATTTGACAATAATGTAGTAGAGTCAGGCAGCCAAAACCCATTGTGAGGGGGAACCTTGTTTTGTCAGGTATACTGTATTTATGATTGATTATGATAGAGTAAGGCATGCCTTTCTAGAAAATGCCAGATGACACCCTGGCATCCTTGAGCATTTTGAGATATTGGCCTCTCTAATCCACCCCCCTGTGGACAAAATATGAACAAATCGGCCTATGTCGCATTTTCAGGGCCCTGTTTTTTAGAACTGGAAAGACTTACAAAGCTGATATTCACCAATCCAATAGCAAGTATAGCAAGGACTTCACAAATAACATTCAAACACATTCTCATTTTTCAAATGGGCCGGGGTCACCTTTGAAAGTAAGTGATTTGATTAAAATCGGCAATTTTTAGCTTTTTTCGTTTTTTCAGGACCCTTATACACATCATTTAGAAATGCTACCTGATTTTTCAATTAGTCTAATTTGAGCTTGTAAAAGTAGGAAATTACCTCAAATACAGGATATTTGGCATTTTTCCTGATTTACGGGCCTGTGGATCTCATTAAAATAAGAGGTAAATGAGGTTATTTCTCAATCAGTAATAAAGACATATTTCAACAAGATGCTCTAGCTGATAAATGCTCTTGTGTTCACAATGTTTAGGTAGGAGACATTGTATTTCATTATTTTACAAAAAAACAAACAGATTTTTTCGACATTCTTTCTAATTCATCGAACCTTTGTTTCTCAAAAATCAAATTATATACAATGCTGGAATGTTTCACATAATTATAAGAATATATAGCAAGGATATAGGGTATCATACTCTGTCACACAGCTTATCCAGGTGGGCAAGTAACATAGAATTAGGAAATTTATTGAGGCCCCTTTTATTGTCACATTCAATGTACACTCATGTACCTCTTATCTTTATGAGATCCACAAGCCTGTAAATCAGGAATAATGCCAAATACTGTAGAACACATATACATGTATGACGCGTGTCCCAACCATAGCGAATTGGGGAGTTTTCGATCGTAGCGTATCTTTATGTTAGCGACAGTAGCCGCCGCTGACAGTGCCAGTACAGTAAGAAAAAAGTACAGCGTTTTTATATATAGCGAAGCGGAACCACACGCTATGTACGCTATATGTAAACAGACGCTAACATTGTGTGTTCTACAGTATCATGTATTTGAGATAATTTCCTACATTTACAAGCTCATACACTCATGTACCTCTTATCTTTATGAGATCCACAAGCCTGTAAATCAGGAATAATGCCAAATACTGTAGAACACATATACATGTATGACGCGTGTCCCAACCATAGCGAATTGGGGAGTTTTCGATCGTAGCGTATCTTTATGTTAGCGACAGTAGCCGCCGCTGACAGTGCCAGTACAGTAAGAAAAAAGTACAGCGTTTTTATATATAGCGAAGCGGAACCACACGCTATGTACGCTATATGTAAACAGACGCTAACATTGTGTGTTCTACAGTATCATGTATTTGAGATAATTTCCTACATTTACAAGCTCATATTAGACTAATTGAAAAATCAGGTAGTATTTCTAAATGATTTGTATCCTCCTTACATAGAGCTCTTGCACATATATGACGAAAAGGGTTGTGCGACTTTTCCATCTTGAGGTATAAGGGTCCTGAAAGTACGAAAAACGCTAAAAAGTTTGTCGTTTTTGAACAAATCGCTTACTTTCAAGGGTGAGCCCGGCCCATTTGAAAAATGAGAATGTGTTTGAATGTTATTCCTGAAGTCCTTGCTATACTTGCTATTGGGTTGGTGAATATCAGCTTTGTGAGTCTTTCTGGTTTTAGAAATAGAGGGGCCTGAAAATGCGACATATGCTGATTTGTTCACAGGGGCTGGGTTAGAGGGGCCAATATCTCAAAATGCTCAAAGATGCTGGGGTGTCATCCGGCATTTTCTGAAAAGGCATGCCTTACTCTCTTATAATCAATCATAAAAAAAACTATACCTGACAAAAACAGGTTCACCCCCAAAATGGGTTTTGGCTGCCGGACTAATGGGTGAGTGCCAATTCTTACATAATCAGTATGAATCGTTGTCCTGCGATTATTAAATGATTAAAGGAAAGCGAGATGAGCCCCAAGATGAACGTATCTGAAGAGAATTGGGGATAAAAATCATAAAAAGCGATTCGAGCAAAACAGCGTGTTAACATTGTGCCAGATGTAGCACACTCATTGAAAGATGGTGGTTTAGCATTAACAATCTAACAGTGGTATAAAGAAGTTTTCTCTAAACATACCATGAAGTATGTTGTTTTGGTAGATTTACTTCTTGCACACTATAGAACAGCCATTGAAGCGATTATGTGACTTCAGAATTTCGGTTGTCATCACATTCTCAGCCATTTTAGGATAAGAGAGATTGCATACACTTATTGATACCTAAATCATGGCCATGCTTTTCTTTAGAAATCAACATAATTTTCAATGGACGACGAACAAAGCTTTATTTGTGATAACATGCGTCATTTTTGTCACCCATGATATCTCACAAGGCACATAAGTATGGCACGGAATATAGTGAAATAGTGTTACTTTCTCATTGAAAGATTCGACTTGCATATCTTTTATTTATAATCGAACAATATTCTAAACAAATTAAAACCCAGAATGAAAACAAATTAAGATACAAATTACAAGTGTCAGCTGCCTCTGTATTCAATGTCACATGTTAGTTGAAATTGACAGGTTCAAGGCATGCGTTCCAATTATATAAAATGTAAATGAAATAAATTGATTAGTTATTGTACTATGATCATGAAGTGTAATAGACAAAAATCTTGATTTCCACCACAGGATATTGCCCACTTTGCTGGTATTCTCTGTGGTGATTAGTCAATAGATGTCAGGCGTGGCTGGTCACTCTATGTGGATTCAATACTACAGCCCTGAAGTGCAACACAATGGGAAAATACTATACACAACTCTGATATGGTGTTCAATGGGTTCGATATCAGCCTAGGCCTCATGGGTTAAGTGCCTGATCAGGTGCCAATTCCAGGAGACAACAGAATCCGTGGCACATGCACAATACCACTGTTAAACCAGGACATATGCAGTCTTTGTTGGCTATGTTTAATTAGCTATTTTTCTGGAAAAGGAAAAGATTAACTGAACAAACTGTCCAAAATGGTGATGATAAATGGGTTTCAATCTAATTTTTAGAATATTATTCAATCAACTCTACACAGAGCCCTTATCATGAAGCTGGTTTAATCAGCAGTGCAGCAGTAGTTATTCTCTAGTCTGGGGTAGTTATCCCATGCAGCTGGTTTAATCAGCAGTGCAGCAGTGGTTAGTCTCAAGTCTGGAGTAGTTATCCCATGCAGCAGGTTTAATCAGCAGTGCAGCAGTGGTTAGTCTCAAGTCTGGAGTAGTTATCCCATGCAGCTGGTTTAATCAGCAATACAGCAGTGGTTAGTCTCAAGTCTGGAGTAGTTATCCCATGCAGCAGGTTTAATCAGCAGTGCAGCAGTGGTTAGTCTCAAGTCTGGAGTAGTTATCCCATGCAGCTGGTTTAATCAGCCGTACAGCAGTGGTAAGTCTCAAGTCTAGAGTAGTTATCCCATGCAGCAGGTTTAATCAGCAGTGCAGCAGTGGTTAGTCTCAAGTCTGGAGTAGTTATCCCATGCAGCTGGTTTAATCAGCAATACAGCAGTGGTTAGTCTCAAGTCTGGAGTAGTTATCCCATGCAGCAGGTTTAATCAGCAGTGCAGCAGTGGTTAGTCTCAAGTCTGGAGTAGTTATCCCATGCATCTGGTTTAATCAGCAGTGCAGCAGTGGTTAGTCTCAAGTCTGGAGTAGTTATTCCATGCAGCTGGTTTAATACGCAGTACAGCAGTGGTAAGTCTCAAGTCTGGAGTAGTTATTCCATGCAGCTGGTTTAATCAGCATTACAGCAGTGGTTAGTCTCAAGTCTGGAGTAGTTATCCCATGCAGCAGGTTGAATCAGCAGTGCAGCAGTGGTTAGTCTCAAGTCTGGAGTAGTTATTCCATGCAGCTGGTTTAATCAGCCGTACAGCAGTGGTAAGTCTCAAGTCTAGAGTAGTTATCCCATGCAGCAGGTTGAATCAGCAGTGCAGCAGTGGTTAGTCTAATGTCTGTAGTAGTTATCCCATGCAGCAGATTTAATCTGCAGTGCAGCAGTGGTTAGTCTTAAGTCTGGAGTAGTTATTCCATGCAGCTGGTTAAATCAGCAGTACAGCAGTGGTAAGTCTCAAGTCTGGAGTAGTTATTCCATGCAGCTGGTTTAATCAGCAGTGCAGCAGTGGTTAGTTTCAAGTCTGGAGTAGTTATCCCATGCAGCAGGTTTAATCAGCAGTACAGCAATGGTTAGTCTCAAGTCTGGGGTAGTTATCCCATGCAGCTGGTTTAATCAGCAATACAGCAGTGGTTAGTCTCAAGTCTGGAGCAGTTATCCCATGCAGCTGGTTTAATCAGCAATACAGCAGTGGTTAGTCTCAAGTCTGGAGCAGTTATCCCATGCAGCTGGTTTAATCAGCAGTACAGCAGTGGTTAGTCTCAAGTCTGGAGTAGTTATTCCATGCAGCTGGTTTAATCCGCAGTACAGCAGTGGTTAGTCTCAAGTCTGGAGTGGTTATTCCATGTAGCTGGTTTAATCAGATGTACAGCAGTGGTTAGTCTCAAGTCTGGAGTAGTTATTCCATGCAGCTGGTTTAATCAGCAGTGCAGCAGTGGTTAGTTTCAAGTCTGGAGTAGTTATCCCATGCAGCTGGTTTAATCAGCAGTACAGCAGTGGTTAGTCTCAAGTCTGGAGTAGTTATCCCATGCATCTGGTTTAATCAGCAGTGCAGCAGTGGTTAGTCTCAAGTCTGGAGTAGTTATTCCATGCAGCTGGTTTAATACGCAGTACAGCAGTGGTAAGTCTCAAGTCTGGAGTAGTTATTCCATGCAGCTGGTTTAATCAGCATTACAGCAGTGGTTAGTCTCAAGTCTGGAGTAGTTATCCCATTCAGCAGGTTGAATCAGCAGTGCAGCAGTGGTTAGTCTCAAGTCTGGAGTAGTTATTCCATGCAGCTGGTTTAATCAGCCGTACAGCAGTGGTAAGTCTCAAGTCTAGAGTAGTTATCCCATGCAGCAGGTTGAATCAGCAGTGCAGCAGTGGTTAGTCTAATGTCTGTAGTAGTTATCCCATGCAGCAGATTTAATCTGAAGTGCAGCAGTGGTTAGTCTTAAGTCTGGAGTAGTTATTCCATGCAGCTGGTTAAATCAGCAGTACAGCAGTGGTAAGTCTCAAGTCTGGAGTAGTTATTCCATGCAGCTGGTTTAATCAGCAGTGCAGCAGTGGTTAGTTTCAAGTCTGGAGTAGTTATCCCATGCAGCAGGTTTAATCAGCAGTACAGCAATGGTTAGTCTCAAGTCTGGGGTAGTTATCCCATGCAGCTGGTTTAATCAGCAATACAGCAGTGGTTAGTCTCAAGTCTGGAGCAGTTATCCCATGCAGCTGGTTTAATCAGCAATACAGCAGTGGTTAGTCTCAAGTCTGGAGCAGTTATCCCATGCAGCTGGTTTAATCAGCAGTACAGCAGTGGTTAGTCTCAAGTCTGGAGTAGTTATTCCATGCAGCTGGTTTAATCCGCAGTACAGCAGTGGTTAGTCTCAAGTCTGGAGTGGTTATCCCATGCAGCTGGTTTAATCAGCAATACAGCAGTGGTTAGTCTCAAGTCTGGAGCAGTTATCCCATGCAGCTGGTTTAATCAGCAGTACAGCAGTGGTTAGTCTCAAGTCTGGAGTAGTTATTCCATGCAGCTGGTTTAATCCGCAGTACAGCAGTGGTTAGTCTCAAGTCTGGAGTGGTTATCCCATGCAGCTGGTTTAATCAGCAGTACAGCAGTGGTTAGTCTCAAGTCTGGAGTAGTTATCCCATGCAGCTGGTTTAATCAGCAGTGCAGCAGTGGTTAGTCTCAAGTCTGGAGTAGTTATTCCATGCAGCTGGTTTAATCAGCAGTACAGCAGTGGTTAGTGTCTAGTCTGGGGTAGCTAGCCAATGCAGCTGGTTTAATCAGCAGTGCAGCAGTGGTTAGTCTCAAGTATGGAGTAGTTATTCCATGCAGCTGGTTTAATCAGCAGTACAGCAGTGGTTAGTCTCAAGTCTGGAGTAGTTATCCTATGCAGCTGGTTTAATCAGCAGTACAGCAGTGGTTAGTCTCAAGTCTGGAGTAGTTATCCCATGCATCTGGTTTAATCAGCAGTGCAGCAGTGGTTAGTCTCAAGTCTGGAGTAGTTATTCCATGCAGCTGGTTTAATCAGCAGTACAGCAGTGGTAAGTCTCAAGTCTGGAGTAGTTATTCCATGCAGCTGGTTTAATCAGCAGTACAGCAGTGGTTAGTTTCAAGTCTGGAGTAGTTATCCCATGCAGCAGGTTGAATCAGCAGTGCAGCAGTGGTTAGTCTCAAGTCTTGAGTATTTATCCCATGCAGCAGGTTTAATCAGCAGTTCAGCAGTGGTAAGTCTCAAGTCTGGAGTAGTTATTCCATGCAGCTGGTTAAATCAGCAGTACAGCAGTGGTTAGTCTCAAGTCTGGAGTAGTTATTCCATCTAGCTGGTTTAACCAGCAGTGCAGCATTGGTTAGTCTCAAGTCTAGAGTAGTTATTCCATGCAGCAGGTTTAATCAGCAGTGCAGCAGTGGTAAGTCTCAAGTCTGGAGTAGTTATCCCATGCAGCTGGTTTAATCAGCAGTGCAGCAGTGGTTAGTCTCAAGTCTGGAGTAGTTATTCCATGCAGCTGGTTTAATCAGCAGTACAGCAGTTGTTATTCTCAAGTCTGGAGTAGTTATTCCATGCAGCTGGTTTAATCCGCAGTACAGCGGTGGTTAGTCTCAAGTCTGGAGTAGTTATCCCATGCAGCTGGTTTAATCAGCAGTAGAGCAGTGGTTAGTCTCAAGTCTGGAGTAGTTATCCCATGCAGCTGGTTTAATCAGCAGTGCAGCAGTGGTTAGTCTCAAGTCTGGAGTAGTTATTCCATGCAGCTGGTTTAATCAGCAGTACAGCAGTGGTTAGTGTCTAGTCTGGGGTAGCTAGCCAATGCAGCTGGTTTAATCAGCAGTGCAGCAGTGGTTAGTCTCAAGTCTGGAGTAGTTATTCCATGCAGCTGGTTTAATCAGCAGTACAGCAGTGGTTAGTCTCAAGTCTGGAGTAGTTATCCTATGCAGCTGGTTTAATCAGCAGTACAGCAGTGGTTAGTCTCAAGTCTGGAGTAGTTATCCCATGCAGCTGGTTTAATCAGCAGTGCAGCAGTGGTTAGTCTCAAGTCTGGAGTAGTTATTCCATGCAGCAGGTTGAATCAGCAGTGCAGCAGTGGTTAGTCTCAAGTCTGGAGTATTTATCCCATGCAGCAGGTTTAATCAGCAGTACAGCAGTGGTTAGCCTCAAGTCTGGAGTAGTTATTCCATGCAGCTGGTAAAATCAGCAGTACAGCAGTGGTTCGTCTCAAGTCTGGAGTAGTTATTCCATCTAGCTGGTTTAACCAGCAGTGCAGCAGTGGTTAGTCTCAAGTCTGGAGTAGTTATTCCATCTAGTTGGTTTAACCAGCAGTGCAGCAGTGGTCAGTCTCAAGTCTAGAGTAGTTATTCCAAGCAGCAGGTTCAATCAGCAGTGCAGCAGTGGTTAGTCTCAAGTTTGGAGTAGTTATCCCATGCAGCTGGTTTAATCAGTAGTGCAGCAGTGGTTAGTCTCAAGTCTGGGATAGTTATCCCATGCAGCTGGTTTAATCAGCAGTACAGCAGTGGTTAGTCTCAAGTCTGGAGTAGTTATTCCATGCAGCTTGTTTAATCAGCAGTACCGCAGTGGTTAGTCTCAAGTCTGGAGTAGTTATTCCATGCAGTTGGTTTAATCAGCAGTGCAGCAGTGGTTAGTCTCAAGTCTTGAGTAGATATTCCATGCAGCAGGTTTAATCAGCAGTGCAGCAGTTGTTAGTCTCAAGTCTGGAGTAGTTATCCCATGCAGCAGGTTTAATCAGCAGTACAGCAGTGGTAAGTCTCAAGTCTGGAGTAGTTATTCCATGCAGCAGGATTAATCAGCAGTACAGCAGTGGTTAGTCTCAAGTCTGGAGTAGTTATTCCATGCAGCTGGTTTAATCAGCAGTACAGCAGTGGTTAGTCTCAAGTCTGGAGTAGTTATCCCATGCAGCTGGTTTAATCAGCAGTACAGCAGTGGTTAGTCTCAAGTCTGAAATAGTTATTCCATGCAGCTGGTTTACTCAGCAGTACAGCAGTGGTTAGTCTCAAGTCTGGAGTAATTATTCCATGCAGCTGGTTTAATCAGCAGTGCAGCAGTGATTAGTCTCAAGTCTTGAGTAGTTATCCAATGCAGCTGGTTTAATCAGCAGTACAGCAGTGGTTAGTCTCAAGTCTGGAGTAGTTATTCCATGCAGCTGGTTTACTCAGCAGTACAGCAGTGGTTAGTCTCAAGTCTGGAGTAATTATTCCATGCAGCTGGTTTAATCAGCAGTGCAGCAGTGGTTAGTCTCAAGTCTGGAGTAGTTATTTCTTGCAGCTGGTGTAATCAGCAGTACAGCAGTGGTTAGTCTCAAGTCTGGAGTAGTTATCCCATGCACCTGGTTTTATCAGCAGTGCAGCAGTGGTAAGTCTCAAGTCTGGGGTAGTTATCCCATGCAGCTGGTTTAATCAGCAGTACAGCAGTGGTTAGTCTCATGTCTGGAGTAGTTGTTCCATGCCGCTGGTTTAATCAGCAGTACAGCAGTGGTTAGAATCAAGTCTTGAGTAGTTATCCCATGCAGCAGGATTAATCAGCAGTACAGCAGTGGTAAGTCTCAAGTCTGGAGTAGTTATCCCATGCAGCTGGTTTAATCAGTAGTGCAGCAGTGGTTAGTCTCAAGTCTGGGATAGTTATCCCATGCAGCTGGTTTAATCAGCAGTACAGCAGTGGTTAGTCTCAAGTCTGGAGTAGTTATTCCATGCAGCTGGTTAAATCAGCAGTACAGCAGTGGTTAGTCTCAAGTCTGGAGTAGTTATTCCATCTAGCTGGTTAAATCAGCAGTACAGCAGTGGTTAGTCTCAAGTCTGGAGTAGTTATTCCATCTAGCTGGTTTAACCAGCAGTGCAGCAGTGGTTAGTCTCAAGTCTAGAGTAGTTATTCCATGCAGCTGGTTTAATCAGCAGTACAGCAATTGTTAGTCTCAAGTCTGGAGTAGTTATTCCATGCAGCAGGTTTAATCAGCAGTGCAGCAGTGGTTAGTCTCAAGTCTGGGATAGTTATCCCATGCAGCTGGTTTAATCAGCAGTACAGCAGTGGTTAGTCTCAAGTCTTGAGTAGATATTCCATGCAGCAGGTTTAATCAGCAGTGCAGCAGTTGTTAGTCTCAAGTCTGGAGTAGTTATACCATGCAGCAGGTTTAATCAGCAGTACAGCAGTGGTTAGTCTCAAGTCTGGAGTAGTTATCCCATGCAGCTGGTTTAATCAGCAGTACAGCAGTGGTTAGTCTCAAATCTGGAGTAGTTATTCCATGCAGCTGGTTTACTCAGCAGTACAGCAGTGGTTAGTCTCAAGTCTGGAGTAATTATTCCATGCAGCTGGTTTAATCAGCAGTGCAGCAGTGGTTATTCTCAAGTCTTGAGTAGTTATCCCATGCAGCTGGTTTAATCCGCAGTACAGCAGTGGTTAGTCTCAAGTCTGGAGTAGTTATTCCATGCAGCTGGTTTACTCAGCAGTACAGCAGTGGTTAGTCTCAAGTCTGGAGTAATTATTCCATGCAGCTGGTTTAATCAGCAGTGCAGCAGTGGTTAGTCTCAAGTCTGGAGTAGTTATTTCATGCAGCTGGTGTAATCAGCAGTACAGCAGTGGTTAGTCTCAAGTCTGGAGTAGTTATCCCATGCAGCTGGTTTAATCAGCAGTGCAGCAGTGGTAAGTCTCAAGTCTGGGGTAGTTATCCCATGCAGCTGGTTTAATCAGCAATACAGCAGTGGTTAGTCTCAAGTCTGGAGTAGTTATCCCATGCATCTGGTTTAATCAGCAGTACAGCAGTGGTTAGTCTCATGTCTGGAGTAGTTGTTCCATGCCGCTGTTTTAAGCAGCAGTACAGCAGTGGTTAGAATCAAGTCTTGAGTAGTTATCCCATGCAGCTGGTTTAATCAGCAGTACAGCAGTGGTTAGTCTCAAGTCTGGAGTAGTTATTCCATGCAGCTGGTTTAATCAGCAGTGCAGCAGTGGTTAGTCTCAAGTCTGGAGTAGTTATTCCATGCAGCAGGTTTTATCAGCAGTGCAGCAGTGGTTAGTCTCAAGTCTGGAGTAGTTATCCCATGCAGCAGGTTTAATCAGCAGTACAGCAGTGGTTAGTCTCAAGTCTGGAGTAGTTATTCCATGTAGCGGTTTTAATCAGCAGTACAGCAGTGGTTAGTCTCAAGTCTGGAGTAGTTATCCCATGCAGCAGGTTTAATCAGCAGTGCAGCAGTGGTTAGTCTCAAGTCTGGAGTAGTTATTCCATGCAGCAGGTTTAATCAGCAGTACAGCAGTGGTTAGTCTCAAGTCTGGAGTAGTTATTCCATGCAGCTTGTTTAATCAGCAGTACAGCAGTGGTTAGTCTCAAGTCTGGAGTAAATATTCCATGCAGCTGGTTTAATCAGCAGTGCAGCAGTGGTTTGTCTCAAGTCTGGAGTAGTTATTCCATGCAGTTGGTTTAATCAGCAGTACAGCAGTGGTTAGTCTCAAGTCTTGAGTAGTTATCCCATGCAGCTGGTTTAATCAGATGTACAGCAGTGGTTAGTCTCAAGTCTGGAGTAGTTATTCCATGTAGCTGGTTTACTCAGCAGTACAGCAGTGGTTAGTCTCAAGTTTGGAGTAGTTAATCCATGCAGCTGGTTTAATCAGCAGTACAGCAGTGGTTAGTCTCAAGTCTAGAGTAGTTATTTCATGCAGCTGGTGTAATCAGCAGTACAGCAGTGGTTAGTCTCAAGTCTTGAGTAGTTATCCCATGCAGCTGGTTTAATCAGCAGTACAGCAGTGGTTAGTCTCAAGTCTGGAGTAGTTATTCCATGCAGCTGGTTTAATCAGCAGTGCAGCAGTAGTTAGTCTCAAGTCTGGAGTAGTTATTCCATGCAGCAGGTTTAATCAGCAGTGCAGCAGTGGTTAGTCTCAAGTCTGGAGTAGTTATCCCATGCGGCAGATTTAATCAGCAGTGCAGCAGTGGTTAGTCTCAAGTCTGGAGTAGTTATTCCATGCAGCTGGTTTAATCAGCAGTACAGCAGTGGTTAGTCTCAAGTCTGGAGTAGTTATTCCATGCAGCTGGTTTAATCAGCAGTATAGCAGTGGTTACTCTCAAGTCTGGAGTAGTTATTCCATGTAGCTGGTTTAATCAGCAGTACAGCAGTGGTTAGTCTCAAGTTTGGAGTAGTTATTCCATGCAGCTGGTTTAATCAGCAGTACAGCAGTGGTTAGTCTCAAGTCTGGAGTAGTTATTCCATGCAGCTGGTTTAATCAGCAGTACAGCAGTGGTTAGTCTCAAGTCTGGAGTAGTTATTCCATGCAGCTGGTTTAATCAGCAGTACAGCAGTGGTTAGTCTCAAGTCTGGAGTAGTTATTCCATGCAGCTGGTTTAATCAGCAGTACAGCAGTGGTTAGTCTCAAGTCTGGAGTAGTTATTCCATGCAGCTGGTTTAATTAGCAGTGCAGCAGTGGTTAATCTAAACACTGGAGTAGTTATCCCATGCAGCAGGTTTAATCAGCAGTACAGCAGTGGTTAGTCTCATGTCTGGGGTAGTTATTCCATGCAGCAGGTTTAATCAGCAGTGCAGCAGTGGTTAGTCTCAAGTCTAGAGTAGTTATTCCATGCAGCTGGTTTAATCAGCAGTACAGCAGTGGTTAGTCATAAGTCTGGAGTAGTTATCCCATGCAGCAGGTTTAATCAGCAGTGCAGCAATGGTTAGTCTCAACTATGGAGTAGTTATTCCATGCAACAGGTTTAATCAGCAGTACAGCAGTGGTTAGTCTCAAGTCTAGAGTAGTTATTCCATGCAGCAGGATTAATCAGCAGTGCAGCAGTGGTTAGTCTCAAGTCTAGAGTAGTTATTCCATGCAGCAGGTTTAATCAGCAGTACAGCAGTGGTTAGTCTCAAGTCTGCAGTAGTTATTCCATGCAGCAGGTTTAATCAGCAGTGCAGCAGTGGTTAGTCTCAAGTCTGGAGCAGTTATTCCATGCAGCTGGTTTAATCAGCAGTGCAGCAGTGGTTAGTCTCAAGTAGTTATCCCATGCAGCTGGGTTAATCAGCAGTGCAGCAGTAGGTAGTCTCAAATCTAGAGTAGTTATCCCATGCAGCTTGTTTAATCAGCAATACAGCAGTGGTTAGTCTCAAGTCTGGAGTAGATATTCCATGCAGCAGGTTTAATCAGCAGTGCAGCAGTGGTTAGTCTCAAGTCTGGAGTAGTTATCCCATGCAGCTGGTTTAATCAGTAGTGCAGCAGTGGTTAGTCTCAAGTCTGGGATAGTTATCCCATGCAGCTGGTTTAATCAGCAGTACAGCAGTGGTTAGTCTCAAGTCTTGAGTAGATATTCCATGCAGCAGGTTTAATCAGCAGTGCAGCAGTTGTTAGTCTCAAGTCTGGAGTAGTTATCCCATGCAGCAGGTTTAATCAGCAGTACAGCAGTGGTTAGTCTCAAGTCTGGAGTAGTTATCCCATGCAGCTGGTTTAATCAGCAGTACAGCAGTGGTTAGTCTCAAGTCTGGAGTAGTTATTCCATGCAGCTGGTTTACTCAGCAGTACAGCAGTGGTTAGTCTCAAGTCTGGAGTAATTATTCCATGCAGCTGGTTTAATCAGCAGTGCAGCAGTGGTTAGTCTCAAGTCTTGAGTAGTTATCCCATGCAGCTGGTTTAATCCGCAGTACAGCAGTGGTTAGTCTCAAGTCTGGAGTAGTTATTCCATGCAGCTGGTTTACTCAGCAGTACAGCAGTGGTTAGTCTCAAGTCTGGAGTAATTATTCCATGCATCTGGTTTAATCAGCAGTGCAGCAGTGGTTAGTCTCAAGTCTGGAGTAGTTATTTCATGCAGCTGGTGTAATCAGCAGTACAGCAGTGGTTAGTCTCAAGTCTGGAGTAGTTATCCCATGCAGCTGGTTTAAGCAGCAGTGCAGCAGTGGTAAGTCTCAAGTCTGGGGTAGTTATCCCATGCAGCTGGTTTAATCAGCAGTACAGCAGTGGTTAGTCTCAAGTCTGGAGTAGTTATCCCATGCATCTGGTTTAATCAGCAGTACAGCAGTGGTTAGTCTCATGTCTGGAGTAGTTGTTCCATGCCGCTGTTTTAAGCAGCAGTACAGCAGTGGTTAGAATCAAGTCTTGAGTAGTTATCCCATGCAGCTGGTTTATCAGCAGTACAGCAGTGGTTAGTCTCAAGTCTGGAGTAGTTATTCCATGCAGCTGGTTTAATCAGCAGTACAGCAGTGGTTAGTCTCAAGTCTTGAGTAGATATTCCATGCAGCAGGTTTAATTAGCAGTGCAGCAGTTGTTAGTCTCAAGTCTGGAGTAGTTATCCCATGCAGCAGGTTTAATCAGCAGTACAGCAGTGGTTAGTCTCAAGTCTGGAGTAGTTATCCCATGCAGCTGGTTTAATCAGCAGTACAGCAGTGGTTAGTCTCAAATCTGGAGTAGTTATTCCATGCAGCTGGTTTAATCAGCAGTGCAGCAGTAGTTAGTCTCAAGTCTGGAGTAGTTATTCCATGCAGCAGGTTTAATCAGCAGTGCAGCAGTGGTTAGTCTCAAGTCTGGAGTAGTTATCCCATGCGGCAGGTTTAATCAGCAGTGCAGCAGTGGTTAGTCTCAAGTCTGGAGTAGTTATTCCATGCAGCTGGTTTAATCAGCAGTACAGCAGTGGGTAGTCTCAAGTCTGGAGTAGTTATTCCATGCATCTGGTTTAATCAGCAGTACAGCAGTGGTTACTCTCAAGTCTGGAGTAGTTATTCCATGTAGCTGGTTTAATCAGCAGTACAGCAGTGGTTAGTCTCAAGTTTGGAGTAGTTATTCCATGCAGCTGGTTTAATCAGCAGTACAGCAGTGGTTAGTCTCAAGTCTGGAGTAGTTATTCCATGCAGCTGGTTTAATCAGCAGTACAGCAGTGGTTAGTCTCAAGTCTGGAGTAGTTATTCCATGCAGCTGGTTTAATCAGCAGTACAGCAGTGGTTAGTCTCAAGTATGGAGTAGTTATTCCATGCAGCTGGTTTAATCAGCAGTACAGCAGTGGTTAGTCTCAAGTCTGGAGTAGTTATTCCATGCAGCTGGTTTAATCAGCAGTACAGCAGTGGTTAGTCTCAAGTCTGGAGTAGTTATTCCATGCAGCTGGTTTAATTAGCAGTGCAGCAGTGGTTAATCTAAAGTCTGGAGTAGTTATCCCATGCAGCAGGTTTAATCAGCAGTACAGCAGTGGTTAGTCTCATGTCTGGGGTAGTTATTCCATGCAGCAGGTTTAATCAGCAGTGCAGCAGTGGTTAGTCTCAAGTCTAGAGTAGTTATTCCATGCAGCTGGTTTAATCAGCAGTACAGCAGTGGTTAGTCATAAGTCTGGAGTAGTTATCCCATGCAGCAGGTTTAATCAGCAGTGCAGCAATGGTTAGTCTCAACTATGGAGTAGTTATTCCATGCAGCAGGTTTAATCAGCAGTACAGCAGTGGTTAGTCTCAAGTCTAGAGTAGTTATTCCATGCAGCAGGATTAATCAGCAGTGCAGCAGTGGTTAGTCTCAAGTCTAGAGTAGTTATTCCATGCAGCAGGTTTAATCAGCAGTACAGCAGTGGTTAGTCTCAAGTCTGCAGTAGTTATTCCATGCAGCAGGTTTAATCAGCAGTGCAGCAGTGGTTAGTCTCAAGTCTGGAGCAGTTATTCCATGCAGCTGGTTTAATCAGCAGTGCAGCAGTGGTTAGTCTCAAGTAGTTATCCCATGCAGCTGGTTTAATCAGCAGTGCAGCAGTAGGTAGTCTCAAGTCTAGAGTAGTTATCCCATGCAGCTTGTTTAATCAGCAATACAGCAGTGGTTAGTCTCAAGTCTGGAGTAGATATTCCATGCAGCAGGTTTAATCAGCAGTGCAGCAGTGGTTAGTCTTAAGTCTGGAGTAGTTATCCCATGCAGCTGCATTAGAAGGGTTGAACAACACGACAAGGTAATGCCGAAATAAACACTTTATTCAGTACACAAATTGAAACATAGTAACAGTAACTGGCAACATTGTATCGAAGGAGTTTGCAACATTGTATCGAATGAGTTTATGTTTGCATAGTAGAACACCTTAACTAAGATGAGTGCCCGGTACTGCTGTACTGCCGTAAAATCCGCTCTCTTAAAAAAGGAAACAACGTAGCCGCCCCGTGTTACTGTATTGTCAAGTGCGACCCTGTTAACCAATTACAAAGTAACCGTTGTAACCTCCCGTACCGTACGCGAGCACTCAAACACCTACACCATACTCTATGTACACCACCACAACACTACATTATACCAACACCTGTCTGTGCATACCTGGGCATCCTGCAGCGCGATACTTAACATTTTTAATTCCGAGCACCAAATAGTTGCGTTTGAGTAACGGCAAACTGGAGTTATTTAATTTGGACGCTGTAGGAAAGCTGCTGCTCTCCGCCTGGCAGCCACAGCCGGGTAATAGCTAGCCACTGCATCGCTGCGCCAGCCGCCCAACTGCTTCAGATCCGAAAGTTCCGCCCCCCTCTCGAAGGCCAAAGAGCAGGCCCCCCGGCGAAAAGAGTGGAAAGTGTAAGTGACCCCCTGGGTGCCCGCTAAGCAGTTAAAAGTCTTTAACCATTCCCTAGCCAGACGGATGGTAAAACCGCCCTGACTCGCTCTCCCCCCGTGCCCCCTAGTGGCAGGGAAGGTAAACAAGGGAGTATGCAGTGGGAACCTACGCAACGCCTGCAGCAGCCAGCGCAAATTTGTAACTGGGCAGGCCTCTTTGACCTGAAAGCCGACAAACGGTACCGTGTAACCCTGTGTGGTGAGCTGTGCATTCTTAGCCCATTTAATGTAAATTAGACACTCGTTACCTGTGAACGTTATATCTGCTAGGCAGGGGGACCGGGACACATCAAAATTGCACAAAGAGGTCGGCAAAAGTGAAGAAATGCGGGCCATTGCGAAGAACGAAACCGAAAGCAAAGTTGCGAAAACCTTCCCCTTAGTGCCCAAAGAGTGAGCCAATTTGCAAAATCTCGATAAAGCCTCCAAAGGCAGCGAAGGAGCCCCATTAACCGTTGTACGCAAAGTGAGAGGTAAAGCCCTCCTCCAATTGACCACAGCTATGTCTTGAAAGGCTGAAGTCTCGAAATGCGCCTCGACATGCAAAACCTTAACGGAGGCCAGTACGTTTAACACCGATTTAGCCGCTGTGTAGGTTCGCAGCATGAACTCAGCGAAGCACAGTAAGCCCCTCACTGTGGCCGGGAAATCTGGAAAGTGGAAATAAATGGTGAACGCAATGTAAATCAACCCGTGTGACGTGCGATTCGCCACCGTGCCCGGCCTGTAAGCCTGTTCCCTGCGTCTTCTGGCAGCTCGCCCCAATGCTCTGCGATCCGATTCTCGCCTGTTGTAACTTTCCATGTCATCGTCATCCGAATCATCCAACCGCAGCCTCGCTAGCCGTCTCGCTGCTTGTGACATAATCCTGACATCTTGCCTGAGAGTGCTGGCCGTTGCCGGTTGCCCGCCAACTGCGCCCTGTTCTTCTGGCTCGCTTTGCTCGAGGTCGGCCTCGCTGTCTTTGTATGAATCGTCGTTAGCGCTGCTACTATCCTTATTCTGCATTTGTGCCATTTGTTGCGACATAACCTGAAACTGTTCTTTGAGTTCCAGCAGCATGGGCATGACGCCGTCTGCCTGCCCCGCGATGTTTTGTTCCTGCTGCCTTATCCGTGAGCATTGTTTCCCGGTAGGTGGTTCATGTGTATCACCACACCTTTTACAATTGTACGTACGTGGCATACTGGCACATGCGATGTAAAATCCGTTCGTCGAAAAAGGCAAAAACCGTAGGAAGGGCAGCCGCGGCCGAGGAACCGTGTCCTCCTAATTGCTGTTGATAGCTTGAATAAACAAGTGTGACTGAGACTGGCACGCTTTAGCTGTAACGCGGGAAAACGAGTAGAGTCACACGCTCCCTTCTCTCCGATTGGTCGGTGCGGCTGCGTGGCAGCTTGACTCCGCCCCCCAGTGCACCTACGACAGCTCGCTCTCGTAACCGATTGGCTGAGGGCAGCGCTGTCTGGCCTGCGCGTGCGGTCGTGTGTGTCGTCCCCCTCCAATGCCCAGGAATGATTAACCCATTCCCCCCGGTTTAATCAGTAGTGCAGCAGTGGTTAGTCTCAAGTCTGGGATAGTTATCCCATGCAGCTGGTTTAATCAGCAGTACAGCAGTGGTTAGTCTCAAGTCTTGAGTAGATATTCCATGCAGCAGGTTTAATCAGCAGTGCAGCAGTGGTTAGTCTCAAGTCTAGAGTAGTTATCCCATGCAGCAGGTTTAATCAGCAGTACAGCAGTGGTTAGTCTCAAGTCTGGAGTAGTTATCCCATGCAGCTGGTTTAATCAGCAGTACAGCAGTGGTTAGTCTCAAGTCTGGAGTAGTTATTCCATGCAGCTGGTTTACTCAGCAATACAGCAGTGGTTAGTCTCAAGTCTGGAGTAATTATTCCATGCAGCTGGTTTAATCAGCAGTGCAGCAGTGGTTAGTCTCAAGTCTTGAGTAGTTATCCCATGCAGCTGGTTTAATCCGCAGTACAGCAGTGGTTAGTCTCAAGTCTGGAGTAGTTACTGTATAACCGGTATATTTCCCGGGACTTTTATTTCCCGAAAAATGATGAATTCAGCCTTTTCCCGTTTTTTATTTTCCCGGCCCACACATGGCTGCACTGATATTAAATTTGGCGACGATGCTACCAAGTGTTCTGCCTCCTCAACGTGTCATCTACCTAATTATAACTGGAGCACCAAAGCCAACCATGCCAGCTCAATTGGTTGGCTTGGTTGTTCTGCACATTAATAGCACTTAGAGCAGCATCTCACCAGTTCGGACCGGTTCGTGGGCAGGTTTGTGAGAGACAGTGAGTACTGCAAACATGTGTCACTCATTAGAAGAGGCACAATACCCAAACCTGCCCAGGCCAGTATCGTCATTACTTGATCTAAATGCTTCTTCTTTTGTTTTTATATCTATTTCATAATAATTTATAAATAAATAAATATTTTTATATTATTGGCAAAAAGTAGTTTATATAACGTAAACAATTTATATCGTAACACACACTGTGAATTCTGACGCGTACACATCGTCACCCACAAACATCGTCTGCCACACCATACCAACAAAAACGATTAAAGTTAACGTTTTTATTGTTACCGCCTTGAACCCATTCGGTAAATTCGGGAAGATTAAGTAGACGTTAACATTACCTGTTATACAGTATTCCATGCAGCTGGTTTACTCAGCAGTACAGCAGTGGTTAGTCTCAAGTCTGGAGTAATTATTCCATGCAGCTGGTTTAATCAGCAGTGCAGCAGTGGTTAGTCTCAAGTCTGGAGTAGTTATTTCATGCAGCTGGTGTAATCAGCAGTACAGCAGTGGTTAGTCTCAAGTCTGGAGTAGTTATCCCATGCAGCTGGTTTAATCAGCAGTGCAGCAGTGGTAAGTCTCAAGTCTGGGGTAGTTATCCCATGCAGCTGGTTTAATCAGCAGTACAGCAGTGGTTAGTCTCAAGTCTGGAGTAGTTATCCCATGCATCTGGTTTAATCAGCAGTACAGCAGTGGTTAGTCTCATGTCTGGAGTAGTTGTTCCATGCCGCTGTTTTAAGCAGCAGTACAGCAGTGGTTAGAATCAAGTCTTGAGTAGTTATCCCATAGAGCTGGTTTAATCAGCAGTACAGCAGTGGTTAGTCTCAAGTCTGGAGTAGTTATTCCATGCAGCTGGTTTAATCAGCAGTGCAGCAGTGGTTAGTCTCAAGTCTGGAGTAGTTATTCCATGCAGCAGGTTTTATCAGCAGTGCAGCAGTGGTTAGTCTCAAGTCTGGAGTAGTTATCCCATGCAGCAGGTTTAATCAGCAGTACAGCAGTGGTTAGTCTCAAGTCTGGAGTAGTTATTCCATGTAGCTGTTTTAATCAGCAGTACAGCAGTGGTTAGTCTCAAGTCTGGAGTAGTTATCCCATGCAGCAGGTTTAATCAGCAGTGCAGCAGTGGTTAGTCTCAAGTCTGGAGTAGTTATTCCATGCAGCAGGTTTAATCAGCAGTACAGCAGTGGTTAGTCTCAAGTCTGGAGTAGTTATTCCATGCAGCTTGTTTAATCAGCAGTACAGCAGTGGTTAGTCTCAAGTCTGGAGTAATTATTCCATGCAGCTGGTTTAATCAGCAGTGCAGCAGTGGTTTGTCTCAAGTCTGGAGTAGTTATTCCATGCAGTTGGTTTAATCAGCAGTACAGCAGTGGTTAGTCTCAAGTCTTGAGTAGTTATCCCATGCAGCTGGTTTAATCAGATGTACAGCAGTGGTTAGTTTCAAGTCTAGAGTAGTTATTTCATGCAGCTGGTGTAATCAGCAGTGCAGCAGTGGTAAGTCTCAAGTCTGGGGTAGTTATCCCATGCAGCTGGTTTAATCAGCAGTACAGCAGTGGTAAGTCTCAAGTCTGGAGTAGTTATCCCATGCATCTGGTTTAATCAGCAGTACAGCAGTGGTTAGTCTCATGTCTGGAGTAGTTGTTCCATGCCTCTGTTTTAAGCAGCAGTACAGCAGTGGTTAGAATCAAGTCTTGAGTAGTTATCCCATGCAGCTGGTTTAATCAGCAGTACAGCAGTGGTTAGTCTCAAGTCTGGAGTAGTTATTCCATGCAGCTGGTTTAATCAGCAGTGCAGCAGTGGTTAGTCTCAAGTCTGGAGTAGTTATTCCATGCAGCAGGTTTTATCAGCAGTGCAGCAGTGGTTAGTCTCAAGTCTGGAGTAGTTATCCCATGCAGCAGGTTTAATCAGCAGTACAGCAGTGGTTAGTCTCAAGTCTGGAGTAGTTATTCCATGTAGCTGTTTTAATCAGCAGTACAGCAGTGGTTAGTCTCAAGTCTAGAGTAGTTATTCCATGCAGCTGGTTTAATTAGCAGTGCAGCAGTGGTTAATCTAAAGTCTGGAGTAGTTATCCCATGCAGCAGGTTTAATCAGCAGTACAGCAGTGGTTAGTCTCATGTCTGGGGTAGTTATTCCATGCAGCAGGTTTAATCAGCAGTGCAGCAGTGGTTAGTCTCAAGTCTAGAGTAGTTATTCCATGCAGCTGGTTTAATCAGCAGTACAGCAGTGGTTAGTCATAAGTCTGGAGTAGTTATCCCATGCAGCAGGTTTAATCAGCAGTGCAGCAATGGTTAGTCTCAACTATGGAGTAGTTATTCCATGCAGCAGGTTTAATCAGCAGTACAGCAGTGGTTAGTCTCAAGTCTAGAGTAGTTATTCCATGCAGCAGGATTAATCAGCAGTGCAGCAGTGGTTAGTCTCAAGTCTAGAGTAGTTATTCCATGCAGCAGGTTTAATCAGCAGTACAGCAGTGGTTAGTCTCAAGTCTGCAGTAGTTATTCCATGCAGCAGGTTTAATCAGCAGTGCAGCAGTGGTTAGTCTCAAGTCTGGAGCAGTTATTCCATGCAGCTGGTTTAATCAGCAGTGCAGCAGTGGTTAGTCTCAAGTAGTTATCCCATGCAGCTGGTTTAATCAGCAGTGCAGCAGTAGGTAGTCTCAAGTCTAGAGTAGTTATCCCATGCAGCTTGTTTAATCAGCAATACAGCAGTGGTTAGTCTCAAGTCTGGAGTAGATATTCCATGCAGCAGGTTTAATCAGCAGTGCAGCAGTGGTTAGTCTCAAGTCTGGAGTAGTTATCCCATGCAGCTGCATTAGAAGGGTTGAACAACACGACAAGGTAATGCCGAAATAAACACTTTATTCAGTACACAAATTGAAACATAGTAACAGTAACTGGCAACATTGTATCGAAGGAGTTTGCAACATTGTATCGAATGAGTTTATGTTTGCATAGTAGAACACCTTAACTAAGATGAGTGCCCGGTACTGCTGTACTGCCGTAAAATCCGCTCTCTTAAAAAAGGAAACAACGTAGCCGCCCCGTGTTACTGTATTGTCAAGTGCGACCCTGTTAACCAATTACAAAGTAACCGTTGTAACCTCCCGTACCGTACGCGAGCACTCAAACACCTACACCATACTCTATGTACACCACCACAACACTACATTATACCAACACCTGTCTGTGCATACCTGGGCATCCTGCAGCGCGATACTTAACATTTTTAATTCCGAGCACCAAATAGTTGCGTTTGAGTAACGGCAAACTGGAGTTATTTAATTTGGACGCTGTAGGAAAGCTGCTGCTCTCCGCCTGGCAGCCACAGCCGGGTAATAGCTAGCCACTGCATCGCTGCGCCAGCCGCCCAACTGCTTCAGATCCGAAAGTTCCGCCCCCCTCTCGAAGGCCAAAGAGCAGGCCCCCCGGCGAAAAGAGTGGAAAGTGTAAGTGACCCCCTGGGTGCCCGCTAAGCAGTTAAAAGTCTTTAACCATTCCCTAGCCAGACGGATGGTAAAACCGCCCTGACTCGCTCTCCCCCCGTGCCCCCTAGTGGCAGGGAAGGTAAACAAGGGAGTGTGCAGTGGGAACCTACGCAACGCCTGCAGCAGCCAGCGCAAATTTGTAACTGGGCAGGCCTCTTTGACCTGAAAGCCGACCAACGGTACCGTGTAACCCTGTGTGGTGAGCTGTGCATTCTTAGCCCATTTAATGTAAATTAGACACTCGTTACCTGTGAACGTTATATCTGCTAGGCAGGGGGACCGGGACACATCAAAATTGCACAAAGAGGTCGGCAAAAGTGAAGAAATGCGGGCCATTGCGAAGAACGAAACCGAAAGCAAAGTTGCGAAAACCTTCCCCTTAGTGCCCAAAGAGTGAGCCAATTTGCAAAATCTCGATAAAGCCTCCAAAGGCAGCGAAGGAGCCCCATTAACCGTTGTACGCAAAGTGAGAGGTAAAGCCCTCCTCCAATTGACCACAGCTATGTCTTGAAAGGCTGAAGTCTCGAAATGCGCCTCGACATGCAAAACCTTAACGGAGGCCAGTACGTTTAACACCGATTTAGCCGCTGTGTAGGTTCGCAGCATGAACTCAGCGAAGCACAGTAAGCCCCTCACTGTGGCCGGGAAATCTGGAAAGTGGAAATAAATGGTGAACGCAATGTAAATCAACCCGTGTGACGTGCGATTCGCCACCGTGCCCGGCCTGTAAGCCTGTTCCCTGCGTCTTCTGGCAGCTCGCCCCAATGCTCTGCGATCCGATTCTCGCCTGTTGTAACTTTCCATGTCATCGTCATCCGAATCATCCAACCGCAGCCTCGCTAGCCGTCTCGCTGCTTGTGACATAATCCTGACATCTTGCCTGAGAGTGCTGGCCGTTGCCGGTTGCCCGCCAACTGCGCCCTGTTCTTCTGGCTCGCTTTGCTCGAGGTCGGCCTCGCTGTCTTTGTATGAATCGTCGTTAGCGCTGCTACTATCCTTATTCTGCATTTGTGCCATTTGTTGCGACATAACCTGAAACTGTTCTTTGAGTTCCAGCAGCATGGGCATGACGCCGTCTGCCTGCCCCGCGATGTTTTGTTCCTGCTGCCTTATCCGTGAGCATTGTTTCCCGGTAGGTGGTTCATGTGTATCACCACACCTTTTACAATTGTACGTACGTGGCATACTGGCACATGCGATGTAAAATCCGTTCGTCGAAAAAGGCAAAAACCGTAGGAAGGGCAGCCGCGGCCGAGGAACCGTGTCCTCCTAATTGCTGTTGATAGCTTGAATAAACAAGTGTGACTGAGACTGGCACGCTTTAGCTGTAACGCGGGAAAACGAGTAGAGTCACGCGCTCCCTTCTCTCCGATTGGTCGGTGCGGCTGCGTGGCAGCTTGACTCCGCCCCCCAGTGCACCTACGACAGCTCGCTCTCGTAACCGATTGGCTGAGGGCAGCGCTGTCTGGCCTGCGCGTGCGGTCGTGTGTGTCGTCCCCCTCCAATGCCCAGGAATGATTAACCCATTCCCCCCGGTTTAATCAGTAGTGCAGCAGTGGTTAGTCTCAAGTCTGGGATAGTTATCCCATGCAGCTGGTTTAATCAGCAGTACAGCAGTGGTTAGTCTCAAGTCTTGAGTAGATATTCCATGCAGCAGGTTTAATCAGCAGTGCAGCAGTGGTTAGTCTCAAGTCTAGAGTAGTTATCCCATGCAGCAGGTTTAATCAGCAGTAGAGCAGTGGTTAGTCTCAAGTCTGGAGTAGTTATCCCATGCAGCTGGTTTAATCAGCAGTACAGCAGTGGTTAGTCTCAAGTCTGGAGTAGTTATTCCATGCAGCTGGTTTACTCAGCAATACAGCAGTGGTTAGTCTCAAGTCTGGAGTAATTATTCCATGCAGCTGGTTTAATCAGCAGTGCAGCAGTGGTTAGTCTCAAGTCTTGAGTAGTTATCCCATGCAGCTGGTTTAATCCGCAGTACAGCAGTGGTTAGTCTCAAGTCTGGAGTAGTTACTGTATAACCGGTATATTTCCCGGGACTTTTATTTCCCGAAAAATGATGAATTCAGCCTTTTCCCGTTTTTTATTTTCCCGGCCCACACATGGCTGCACTGATATTAAATTTGGCGACGATGCTACCAAGTGTTCTGCCTCCTCAACGTGTCATCTACCTAATTATAACTGGAGCACCAAAGCCAACCATGCCAGCTCAATTGGTTGGCTTGGTTGTTCTGCACATTAATAGCACTTAGAGCAGCATCTCACCAGTTCGGACCGGTTCGTGGGCAGGTTTGTGAGAGACAGTGAGTACTGCAAACATGTGTCACTCATTAGAAGAGGCACAATACCCAAACCTGCCCAGGCCAGTATCGTCATTACTTGATCTAAATGCTTCTTCTTTTGTTTTTATATCTATTTCATAATAATTTATAAATAAATAAATATTTTTATATTATTGGCAAAAAGTAGTTTATATAACGTAAACAATTTATATCGTAACACACACTGTGAATTCTGACGCGTACACATCGTCACCCACAAACATCGTCTGCCACACCATACCAACAAAAACGATTAAAGTTAACGTTTTTATTGTTACCGCCTTGAACCCATTCGGTAAATTCGGGAAGATTAAGTAGACGTTAACATTACCTGTTATACAGTATTCCATGCAGCTGGTTTACTCAGCAGTACAGCAGTGGTTAGTCTCAAGTCTGGAGTAATTATTCCATGCAGCTGGTTTAATCAGCAGTGCAGCAGTGGTTAGTCTCAAGTCTGGAGTAGTTATTTCATGCAGCTGGTGTAATCAGCAGTACAGCAGTGGTTAGTCTCAAGTCTGGAGTAGTTATCCCATGCAGCTGGTTTAATCAGCAGTGCAGCAGTGGTAAGTCTCAAGTCTGGGGTAGTTATCCCATGCAGCTGGTTTAATCAGCAGTACAGCAGTGGTTAGTCTCAAGTCTGGAGTAGTTATCCCATGCATCTGGTTTAATCAGCAGTACAGCAGTGGTTAGTCTCATGTCTGGAGTAGTTGTTCCATGCCGCTGTTTTAAGCAGCAGTACAGCAGTGGTTAGAATCAAGTCTTGAGTAGTTATCCCATAGAGCTGGTTTAATCAGCAGTACAGCAGTGGTTAGTCTCAAGTCTGGAGTAGTTATTCCATGCAGCTGGTTTAATCAGCAGTGCAGCAGTGGTTAGTCTCAAGTCTGGAGTAGTTATTCCATGCAGCAGGTTTTATCAGCAGTGCAGCAGTGGTTAGTCTCAAGTCTGGAGTAGTTATCCCATGCAGCAGGTTTAATCAGCAGTACAGCAGTGGTTAGTCTCAAGTCTGGAGTAGTTATTCCATGTAGCTGTTTTAATCAGCAGTACAGCAGTGGTTAGTCTCAAGTCTGGAGTAGTTATCCCATGCAGCAGGTTTAATCAGCAGTGCAGCAGTGGTTAGTCTCAAGTCTGGAGTAGTTATTCCATGCAGCAGGTTTAATCAGCAGTACAGCAGTGGTTAGTCTCAAGTCTGGAGTAGTTATTCCATGCAGCTTGTTTAATCAGCAGTACAGCAGTGGTTAGTCTCAAGTCTGGAGTAATTATTCCATGCAGCTGGTTTAATCAGCAGTACAGCAGTGGTTAGTCTCAAGTCTGGAGTAATTATTCCATGCAGCTGGTTTAATCAGCAGTGCAGCAGTGGTTTGTCTCAAGTCTGGAGTAGTTATTCCATGCAGTTGGTTTAATCAGCAGTACAGCAGTGGTTAGTCTCAAGTCTTGAGTAGTTATCCCATGCAGCTGGTTTAATCAGATGTACAGCAGTGGTTAGTTTCAAGTCTAGAGTAGTTATTTCATGCAGCTGGTGTAATCAGCAGTGCAGCAGTGGTAAGTCTCAAGTCTGGGGTAGTTATCCCATGCAGCTGGTTTAATCAGCAGTACAGCAGTGGTAAGTCTCAAGTCTGGAGTAGTTATCCCATGCATCTGGTTTAATCAGCAGTACAGCAGTGGTTAGTCTCATGTCTGGAGTAGTTGTTCCATGCCTCTGTTTTAAGCAGCAGTACAGCAGTGGTTAGAATCAAGTCTTGAGTAGTTATCCCATGCAGCTGGTTTAATCAGCAGTACAGCAGTGGTTAGTCTCAAGTCTGGAGTAGTTATTCCATGCAGCTGGTTTAATCAGCAGTGCAGCAGTGGTTAGTCTCAAGTCTGGAGTAGTTATTCCATGCAGCAGGTTTTATCAGCAGTGCAGCAGTGGTTAGTCTCAAGTCTGGAGTAGTTATCCCATGCAGCAGGTTTAATCAGCAGTACAGCAGTGGTTAGTCTCAAGTCTGGAGTAGTTATTCCATGTAGCTGTTTTAATCAGCAGTACAGCAGTGGTTAGTCTCAAGTCTGGAGTAGTTATCCCATGCAGCAGGTTTAATCAGCAGTGCAGCAGTGGTTAGTCTCAAGTCTGGAGTAGTTATTCCATGCAGCAGGTTTAATCAGCAGTACAGCAGTGGTTAGTCTCAAGTCTGGAGTAGTTATTCCATGCAGCTTGTTTAATCAGCAGTACAGCAGTGGTTAGTCTCAAGTCTGGAGTAATTATTCCATGCAGCTGGTTTAATCAGCAGTGCAGCAGTGGTTTGTCTCAAGTCTGGAGTAGTTATTCCATGCAGTTGGTTTAATCAGCAGTACAGCAGTGGTTAGTCTCAAGTCTTGAGTAGTTATCCCATGCAGCTGGTTTAATCAGATGTACAGCAGTGGTTAGTCTCAAGTCTAGAGTAGTTATTTCATGCAGCTGGTGTAATCAGCAGTACAGCAGTGGTTAGTCTCAAGTCTTGAGTAGTTATCCCATGCAGCTGGTTTAATCAGCAGTACAGCAGTGGTTAGTCTCAAGTCTGGAGTAGTTATTCCATGCAGCTGGTTTAATCAGCAGTGCAGCAAAGGTTAGTCTCAAGTCTGGAGTAGTTATTCCATGCAGCTTGTTTAATCAGCAGTACAGCAGTGGTTAGTCTCAAGTCTGGAGTAGTTATCCCATGCAGCAGGTTTAATCAGCAGTACAGCAGTGGTTAGTCTCAAGTCTGGAGTAGTTATTCCATGTAGCTGTTTTAATCAGCAGTACAGCAGTGGTTAGTCTCAAGTCTGGAGTAGTTATCCCATGCAGCAGGTTTAATCAGCAGTGCAGCAGTGGTTAGTCTCAAGTCTGGAGTAGTTATTCCATGCAGCAGGTTTAATCAGCAGTACAGCAGTGGTTAGTCTCAAGTCTGGAGTAGTTATTCCATGCAGCTTGTTTAATCAGCAGTACAGCAGTGGTTAGTCTCAAGTCTGGAGTAATTATTCCATGCAGCTGGTTTAATCAGCAGTGCAGCAGTGGTTTGTCTCAAGTCTGGAGTAGTTATTCCATGCAGTTGGTTTAATCAGCAGTACAGCAGTGGTTAGTCTCAAGTCTTGAGTAGTTATCCCATGCAGCTGGTTTAATCAGATGTACAGCAGTGGTTAGTCTCAAGTCTAGAGTAGTTATTTCATGCAGCTGGTGTAATCAGCAGTACAGCAGTGGTTAGTCTCAAGTCTTGAGTAGTTATCCCATGCAGCTGGTTTAATCAGCAGTACAGCAGTGGTTAGTCTCAAGTCTGGAGTAGTTATTCCATGCAGCTGGTTTAATCAGCAGTGCAGCAAAGGTTAGTCTCAAGTCTGGAGTAGTTATTCCATGCAGCTGGTTTAATCAGCAGTGCAGCAGTAGTTAGTCTCAAGTCTGGAGTAGTTATTCCATGCAGCAGGTTTAATCAGCAGTGCAGCAGTGGTTAGTCTCAAGTCTGGAGTAGTTATCCCATGCGGCAGGTTTAATCAGCAGTGCAGCAGTGGTTAGTCTCAAGTCTGGAGTAGTTATTCCATGCAGCTGGTTTAATCAGCAGTACAGCAGTGGTTAGTCTCAAGTCTGGAGTAGTTATTCCATGCAGCTGGTTTAATCAGCAGTACAGCAGTGGTTACTCTCAAGTCTGGAGTAGTTATTCCATGCAGCTGGTTTATTCAGCAGTACAGCAGTGATTAGTCTCAAGTCTGGAGTAGTTATTCCATGCAGCTGGTTTAATCAGCAGTACAGCAGAGGTTAGTCTCAAGTCTGGAGTAGTTATTCCATGTAGCTGGTTTAATCAGCAGTACAGCAGTGGTTAGTCTAAAGTTTGGAGTAATTATTCCATGCAGCTGGTTTAATCAGCAGTGCAGCAGTGGTTAGTCTCAAGTCTGGAGTAGTTATTCCATGCAGCTGGTTTAATCAGCAGTACAGCAGTGGTAAGTCTCAAGTCTGGAGTAGTTATTCCATGCAGCTGGTTTAATCAGCAGTACAGCAGTGGTTAGTCTCAAGTATGGAGTAGTTATTCCATGCAGCTGGTTTAATCAGCAGTACAGCAGTGGTTAGTCTCAAGTCTGGAGTAGTTATTCCATGCAGCTGGTTTAATCAGCAGTACAGCAGTGGTTAGTCTCAAGTCTGGAGTAGTTATTCCATGCAGCTGGTTTAATTAGCAGTGCAGCAGTGGTTAATCTAAAGTCTGGAGTAGTTATCCCATGCAGCAGGTTTAATCAGCAGTACAGCAGTGGTTAGTCTCATGTCTGGGGTAGTTATTCCATGCAACAGGTTTAATCAGCAGTGCAGGAGTGGTTAGTCTCAAGTCTAGAGTAGTTATTCCATGCAGCTGGTTTAATCAGCAGTACAGCAGTGGTTAGTCATAAGTCTGGAGTAGTTATCCCATGCAGCAGGTTTAATCAGCAGTGCAGCAATGGTTAGTCTCAACTATGGAGTAGTTATTCCATGCAGCAGGTTTAATCATCAGTACAGCAGTGGTTAGTCTCAAGTCTAGAGTAGTTATTCCATGCAGCAGGATTAATCAGCAGTGCAGCAGTGGTTAGTCTCAAGTCTAGAGTAGTTATTCCATGCAGCAGGTTTAATCAGCAGTACAGCAGTGGTTAGTCTCAAGTCTGCAGTAGTTATTCCATGCAGCAGGTTTAATCAGCAGTGCAGCAGTGGTTAGTCTCAAGTCTGGAGCAGTTATTCCATGCAGCTGGTTTAATCAGCAGTGCAGCAGTGGTTAGTCTCAAGTAGTTATCCCATGCAGCTGGTTTAATCAGCAGTGCAGCAGTAGGTAGTCTCAAGTCTAGAGTAGTTATCCCATGCAGCTTGTTTAATCAGCAATACAGCAGTGGTTAGTCTCAAGTCTGGAGTAGATATTCCATGCAGCAGGTTTAATCAGCAGTGCAGCAGTGGTTAGTCTCAAGTCTAGAGTAGTTATCCTATGCAGCTGGTTTAATCAGCAGTGGTTAGTCTCAAGTCTAGAGTAGTTATAATAATAATAATAATAATAATAATAATAATAATAATTGGAATTTATATAGCGCCTTTTCCATTCATAAAATGTTCAAAAGCGCTGCACATTGCCATAGTTTGAGTAATAGTCCACAACGCCTCAATGTGCGAGCCTGAAAAGGTGTGTTTTGAGACACTTCTTGAAGGCCTGACACGATGTAGAATCCTTCAGGTGTTGTGGAAGCGCATTCCATAATCTCGGTGCACTAATGGAGAAAGCGCGATCTCCAAATTTGAGTCTAGTCCGAGGCTCGTCCAGAAGGCCCTTTGCTTCTGATCGTAGATGGCGTCTGGGTTTATAAGGCACGAGCAGCTCCTTGATGTACTTAGGTGCAAGTCCGTTAAGCGCCTTGTATACCAGCAGTAGGACCTTAAATTGGATGCGGAATTTGATTGGTAGCCAGTGAAGCTTGATGAGAACAGGTGTGATATGTTCATACTTCCTGGTTCTCGATACTATCTTTGCTGCACTGTTTTGTAGTCGCTGCAGCTTTGCAATCAAATCCTGTTGTATTCCAATTAGGAGAGCATTGCAGTAATCCAAGCGAGACATCACCAGTGACTGCATCACTGTTTTTGTGGCATCTTCTGTTAGCACACGTCTCGCTTTTCCAACATTTCTCAGGTGAAAGCTAGATTTTTTGACAACACTTTTGACATGGGGTGCCATGATCAGTTGAGAGTCAAACATAGCTCCCAGATTCCGCACAGGCTCAGATGCAACAGACACATCAGTCCTCGCTACAGAGAGTGGCTTAATGTTCAGTTCAGCTAGGTGTTTCTTAGAGCCGAATAGAATGATTTCAGTCTTGTCATTGTTGAGTTTCAGTTTGTTCTGAGACATCCAGACACTAATGTCACACAAACATTTCTCAAGATTTAGGATTTCACGTTTGACTATTGCGTTATCACTCGTCTTTTTGAATGATAAGCAGAGCTGGGTGTCATTAGCATAGCCATGATTGTTCAGACCGTAGGATCGGATTAGCTGTGCCAGAGGTATGATGTATATTAGGAACAATAGTGCACCCAACACAGATCCCTGTGGTACAGACCACAGGATTTCCTGATTTTCGGAGAAGTCATCATTGATTTTAATCCTCTGTTTCCTGACCAACAGGTACGATTTGAACCACTGTAGAGCAGATCCTTTAACTCCAAGAACTGACTCCATCCTAGATAGAAGGATGGAGTGATCGATTGTATCGAAAGCAGCGCTAAGATCGAGTAACACAAGGATCGCAGCCCCACCCTGATCGAGAGTGCGAAGGATGTCGTTCTGTACCCGCACAAGTGCAGTCTCAGTGCTATGACATGCTCTGTATGCCGACTGCATGGGTTCATGTAGCTGATTGATAGTCATGTAATTTGTAAGCCTTGCAGCAACTACTCTTTCCAATACTTTTGACAAGAATGATAAGTTGCTTACAGGACGATAGTTCTTGAGCACCTCCGGGTCGAGATCATCTTTCTTCAGTAACGGAGTGACTAATGCCTGTTTCATGGAGTCAGGCACATTGGCACTCTGCAACGACAAATTCACTAAAATCGTAACCATTGGAATAAGCTCATCTACCGAGTCTTTCACCATCCAAGTGGGAGCGGGATCTAGAGAGCAGCTCTTAGTCGGTGATTTTGCTATGATTTTGCGAACTTCGCTTTCAGTCACGGCCGAGAAAACATTCAGTGAACATGTTAATAGCGGGGTAGGTAAATTTAACTGGTGTCTGGAGAGATCTGGCAGCTCCTCGCGTATCTTACATACTTTGTCAGTAAAGAACACAGCCAAGCGGTTTGCCAATTCTTCTGTTGATGCATGCTCAGGGAGTTTCATTAGTTATCCCATGCAGCTGGTTTAATCAGCAGTGCAGCAGTGATTAGTCTCAAGTCTGGAGTAGTTATCCCATGCAGCTGGTTTAATCAGCAGTACAGCAGTGGTTAGTCTCAAGTCTGGAGTAGTTATTGAGCGGTTTGGACAGCCATGACGAACAGCCTATTTGCTAACCAGAGCATAGGCTAAACTATGATATACTTAAACTAATTTAGTATTGCCACGACAGGGAATGGTGATTCTAGGGTGATTCTAATAGGAGAGCTATTTGATCTTCCTGGAGGATGGGTCTGAGGCTGAACAGTGGCCTTGTTGAGCAGTGTTGAGCTATGTGGATATATAAAGTCTGCCCAGAGTATTAGTGTTGACTCTCAGATGATTGAGTCAGTGAAAGCCGGGGTTTATCTACCAGTATTCTGGTGACTGGGGTACGATGGGTGTTTTGGTAAGGCATGTTTAAGACTTATCCCATGCAGCTGGTTTAATCAGCAGTACAGCAGTGGTTAGTCTTAAGTCTGGAGTAGTTATTCCATGCAGCAGGTTTAATCAGCAGTGCAGCAGGGGTTAGTCTCAAGTCTGGAGTAGTTATTCCATGCAGCAGGTTTAATCAGCAGTGCAGCAGTGGTTAGTTCCCAAGTCTAGAGTAGTTATCCCATGCAGCTGGTTTAATCAGCAGTGGTTAGTCTCAAGTCTAGAGTAGTTATCCCATGCAGCTGGTTTAATCAGCAGTGGTTAGTCTCAAGTCTAGAGTAGTTATCCCATGCAGCTGGTTTAATCAGCAGCGCAACAGTGGTTAGTCTCACGTCTGGAGTAGTTATCCCATGCAGCTGGTTTAATCAGCAGTACAGCAGTGGTTAGTCTCATGTCTGGAGTAGTTATTCAGCGGTTTAGACAGCCATGACGAACAGCCTATTTGCTAACCAGAGCATAGGCTAAACTATGATATACTTAAACTAATTTAGTATTGCCACGACAGGGAATGGTGATTCTAGGGTGATTCTAATAGGAGAGCTATTTGATCTTCCTGGAGGATGGGTCTGAGGCTGAACAGTGGCCTTGTTGAGCAGTGTTGAGCTATGTGGATATATAAAGTCTGCCCAGAGTATTACTGTTGACTCTCAGACGATTGAGACAGTGAAAGCCGGGGTTTATCTACGAGTATTCTGGTGACTGGGGTACGATGGGTGTTTTGGTAAGGCATGTTCCAGACTTAATCACTTAAAGGACAATTACACCATGAATAAAACATAGGCCCAAATAGTGTCTTAGAGTATACTCTACTTAAACCGAAGTTCCCACCACTGCGCCAACCTCCATACAAGAAGCATATTGCTGTTTAAGGTGATAGTCTAGTACACCAAAGATTATCACCACTAGGTGGTGTCTTTGGCTGGCCCCTAGGAATGGATATCAAAACAAAAGATGACACATGAGCGGTGTTCACTCCCCTCGAACCTCGACCTAGCAACTTTCTTTTGAGTTACGGTCAAGAGTACAAAGGGCGGGCCCCTTTGGGCCTTCCGTGTTAAATTGGTTCAAGACGACATGGCTGCCTGCTTTAACCATGCAGGTTTATTCGGCCTAGACCATTTTGACCAAAGTTTTTATCTCATTTTTTGGCTGAAGGTGAATAACGATACAGTCCTCGAAGCCAGTATTTTAGAATATGACAGATATGAACAGCCTCTAGGTGCAAGGTCATGTCACAGGTACCTTGAATTCTGACAGGACCTGAAAATCAGCATTTACTATGTAAACCACATGCTGTTAGTAATTTTGAGGCTTATGGGAACATTCAAAAATGTTTTAAAAAATACTCATTGTGCAAATCCCCTGTTGAGGTAGGACCTTGCACCTTACCAAAGACATGAATAACCATATGGTAGACTTATTTTCAAGTAAAGGGAAAGTCTTGACATTTTGCCAAAAAACGGAACACATCCAGATATGTTCTTTAAGGGTGCCGCATTACCTTAAAATAGTCACTTATTGTTAAGTTTACCATTATTCGGCAACTATGAGATGTAACTTTTTAAATAGCATAAGTGCCGTTGTCTTAATTAAACTCAGTTTTCAGATATTCAAGTTTTAAAAATGATCCGTGTATCGAGTAGGGTTCTACCTTAAACACACCCAAACACACAAGAAATGGGAGTCCTGGGAGCGGCTATTTTAGCCTATTAATAGTTTATCTCAGGCTGTTTGATACCTATATGTCATTAGCCAGAGGAAAGCCAGAAGGAGCAGGATTGACGAGAGGGTCATCTCCTATGCAAACAAAAGCTTGGCCAAGGTCTGGCAGAGGACCGAGTGTACAGACAGCGGTGTTTGGTAGAGAGGTATTCTGCAAATGCATGCCCAGTTTAGGCCTGATTGATGGGAATCAACGCGGTGTGGGAAGAATGAACACAACTGTTTAAAAGGTAAGGATGTAAAACATCACGTTCTCAAAGTGGAACAAAGATCGGCTGCAAGTGGCAACGACAAGGCTACACAGGTTAAAGTTAAAGAGTCTGAAATTGAAAGTTTCAAACATGTAAAAACTAATGGAAAATAGTATATACATTTCGAGAATTTTTTTTATCCTAGCGTCCTCCACTGCCGATTGTTACCGGCAATTCTTTTATGGCAGTTTAGCCAGGTTATTTTCTATGCTGCTGGGTTTGAGGAGGTCGCCATGCAACCGGAGTTATTAATGCTTCCTTAGATTATCCAAACAACAATCAGGAGTTATACCATGTGACAGGCCTTATTGCATACCAACAAGATCGCACCTCACAGTGCCTCGCTAAGTTATTCGATCAAGCACTGAAAATAGTTCAAACCTTCTCATACACTACTAACTGATACCTGACATCTTAGTTAGATATCATATTCACGCATTCCAATCCCATGCTTTGTCAGCATCAGTGCAAAATCAATAATGCTTGTAATAAAAGGATTCTGCTCACTTGATGATCTATGAGGTATGAAATATATAAAACATTTTTAAAACATTTTCAAAATTTGATTTCAGAAGAAAAAAAAGAATTGAAAATATGTGGCTTTTTATGATGAAAAATATGACCACCAGATAACAAGCCCGTCACAGCATCGTTAAAAGATAGTGGTACCAGATGCCTCTCTGGATACAAATATGAACTGCATATATATATATATATATATATATATATATATATATATATATATATATATATATATATATATATATATATATATATATATATATATATATATATATATATGTGTGTGTGTGTGTGTGTGTGTGTGTGTGTGTGTGTGTGTGTGTGTGTGTGCGTGCACACACGGGGCTTGTATGTGATGATGGTTAAGTGTGAACTTGAATATGCAATCCGTGTGCCATACCGCGTTCATTTGAGAATTTACTCTCAGTATCTTAAACTCGAAGTCAACTTTATCACATCACAGATTGTATGTGCAAGGGCATCGAGGCCATAGCGCACTGGAACTCAGGTTGTCTATCTGATTTTACCTAGATGCGCATTTGCACTTTAATATATCCCCTGTCTTGTTAGGCTGCAATGCAGAACGATGTTACTTGAGGTTGGATGTAGTGTATGTACTTGCTTTGCAGGATCAGCACAACTCTTAGCCTCATTTGCAATCAATGAGTCAGTTTGTGCCAGGCCGAATTTAACTCATACTACCCCATACAAACGTTTGCATGCACAAATGCTGCTCGTGATCGGCACGCTCTTGTTCAGCACTATCACAAACACATTGGACTGGCTGGACCCATTGCATATACTAGATGGCTTCCATGGCAGCGATGAAACTTATAAACATTCGACAGTGAAGGAAACGAGATTAATAGAGATTCTTACCCTGTCGTTCGAATATAAAACCTGACCACCCGGTAGCCACATAACGCCTATCATCTCCGCTGATGAAATATGCGGGAAGTGAGGAAAAGCACTGTTTAAACACCCCCCTGTACAATAACACATCTGAGGTGGCAGGTCATTATTGCATTTCCAAATGTTGCCTTACAGAGTGTATTGCATGGACAAAGGTAAAGGAGAGGAGCGCTTTTATTTCCCGAATTTACAGAGCGGCATCTGTGACATTATTCCCGACTCTCTCTATAGATTGCATTGCGACCCCTGTGCTTTTTATAGAATAATTAAGTACTGTCAAATCAGTGCTGATTCCACATGTCATGTGGGCATTAGAGACGGGAGAGGAAACAACAACAAGTAAAGTCCTCATTGAGCTCAGTCTAAAGCAATGTGCACACACACACACACATGTATGTATGTATACATACATATATACATACAATGTATGTTTATATATATATATATATATATATACATATATATGTATATTATACATATATATATATATATATATATATATATATATATATATATATATATATATATATATATATATATATATATATATAGCTACCGTACATAATATGGGTACTACAGCAAACTCGTTCACAATCCTAGGAAATACGTCACATGCATTAACCCAAAACAGAAACCCCATGCCGTGTCCTCAGGTGCACAGCCGTCCAGACCGAGTCAATGAGAGACGAACATTGTATAGATTCATGTGTAAAATGCGAGCTTGGCTATACATACCTTGGCGGGCTGGTCAGCGAACGACTCCAAGCGTGTCCTCTCTCTCCAAGCGTAGCATCCAGTACTAGCAGGAGAGACGACGGCGACACTTGGCGGGTGCTGCCCCCGGCTACATGTCACAGACGTCCAAATGCCTCCTATGGCGCAGGCACACGCACCCACAGCAGCCAGTTCACGTTGCACCCTCTAGCAGAGCTGCCTGCCTGCCTGCCTGCCTGCCTGCCTGGGAGAGGAGTCGTGTGTGCAGCACAACCGGGGAATTCCCTGCACGTCCCTGGCGATTTTATAAATTTCCTGCCGGTGGCCAGAAGACTGCACACTCTGCAATGAGGAGCGGCAACGAGCATTTGCAATGTGACCGCGGTGGCCGCGGCACGGAGAGTCGGCGACGAGGGAGGGAGGCGAGCAGCGAGTAGTAATTTTGCAGTAGAGAGCTGTGACCTTTGTGTTTTATTGATAGAGTAAGGTGTGCTCCACACAGTCATCAGCTCCTCCCCTCAGATTGAATGCGGAGCCGCTGCTGCCGGCGTATGCTGCTACGAGATTTCACAATCGCTCCATGCCACCAAGTCAGACGTGAGGAATGGCAATCTGTAGCGTAAGAAGTTTAGCGCGAGACATTGCTCTACCGGCCTAATCATCACACGCCCAGTCATCAAATAACGATTACACGCTTCTTCCATTTCTACCTAGCAGCCATTCTTATTCCTGGAGATGCTTTATACTGTACTCTTGACAGTGACATATAATTTATAATAAAACATCAAACTGGCAAACCCCCATTCACTCACACTGTGGCCCGGGCAAATCTCATCCGCCAGCTCTATCGAGGCTTCGCTGAGATTTGGGCGTGGTCATCGTGCCGCATGTTGAATGGACTTTCCTGCGCTTTCAAACATGTAAACAATGGATTTTAACTTTTGGAAAGGCTCAACAGTATGGACATCCAGGATCTGAAGGTAAGAACATATGTTTACTTTGCTTAATTGAAGTTAGCGTATTCCAATACATCTATTTCGGAGCTTCAATTGGAGACTCTATTTCACTTGTGATATGACCAAACATCAGCCACAAGAGTGATCTCAGTAAATGTTCCCTTCTGTGCTGGTACTGTTCTCAGAAACCAACAATTTCAAGTGAGTTTATGAGGTGAATTGATAAGCAAAAAAATCAATCTTTATCGTTTATCTATTTTCAAAGAAAATATGTACGCGCGACATTGTAATGTTGTATTGTTCTCTGGACCTTTCCTGAGGTAGCAATAGTTATATGCTCTGCCATCTTATATGCTGAATGGTGGATAAAAGATTACTCATTATATATTTATAATAGACAAATTAACTAGGAACAGACGGTTCCATAAAATGTTATTTACTGAAGAAGTGCTGATGACACATATCCATGTTAGCATCCTGAAGATATGTCTAAAGTTAAAAATAAACCAAAATTATGTCTGTTGCAGTTAGGTTAACATCAGTTAAACAAAGTCAATGAACAAGACATAAGTCCTCACCTGCATTGCACCAACGGCTAATGCATTATTGACTCTTGCAGAGGGCAGTATGATATTTGTCACATGCCGGAAGACTGACAGACTAGCTTAAGGTGATAGTCTAGTTCACCAAGATTATCACCACTAGGTGGTGTCCTTGGCTGGCCCCTAATAATGGATATCAAAACAAAAGATGATACATGACCAGTGTTCACTCGCCATGTATCTCGAGCTGGCAGCACTCTATTGTGGTCACCTCGAGAGCACAAAAGGCAGGGCCCTTGGGATTTTCCTCGTTACATTTGCTCCCGAATGACATGGCTGTCTGCTTTAACCATGCAGATTCCTTCGAGATAGACCATTTTGACCAAAAGATTTATCTCATTTTTTGGCTGAAATTGAATAACGATACAGTCTTCGAAGCCTGTATTTTAGAATATGACAGATATGAACCCCGTCTAGGTGCAAGGTCATGTCACAGGTACCTTGAATTCCGACAGGACCTGAAAATCAGCATTTACTATGTAAACCACGTGCTGTTAGTAATTTTTAGGCTTATAAGCCTAAAAATTAATGGGAACATTCAAAAATGTTTTAAGCTACTCATCGTGCAAATCCCATGTTGAGGTAGGACCTTGCACCTCACCAAAGACATAAATAATGATATAGTAGACTCTCATTTTCAAGTGAAGGGTAGGTTTTGAAATTTTGCCAAAAAACGAAACGCATCCAGATGTGTTCTTTAAGGGTGCCGCATTACCTCAAAATAGTCATTTATTGATAAGTTTACCATTATTCTGTAACTATGAGATGTAACCTTTACAATGGCATAAGTGTCGCTGTCTTTATTAAACTCAGTTTTCAGATATTCAAGTTTTAAAAATGACCGTGTATCGAATAGGGTTCTACCTTAAGCCTTAAGTTAAGGGCCTGCTAGCCCGTAGGCATATGACGAAATGCATGTTGCCCTCAGCAACAGTCTGCAAGGTATCTATTGATGCTCTAGGATTAACATTTACATTCAATGAACAAATAATCATAAATAAAAAATGAGTAGCCATTTTGTCCACCACAAACTAAAACACATCCTGGTCTTTCCAACTTTGAAATTGCTCAAATCTTTCCATCCTTTTTTGAATTTCAAATTGCACGCATGTGCAACGGGATTTTTATTTCTCCATAGTCACATATTAATAAGCGAAAACAAATAAGAATATGTATGTCTTTCAACAACAAAACAACATAAGCATAGTTCAAATATTGAGTACCTTAGACGGATATTTGGCAATCACCACCTTGTTGTACAGTTTGATATTACATTGTTGTGTTATAAATAAATCAGATCAGATCAGAAATAGCTGTGTTTTAAACCTTTTACCACCGTTGCATGCCTTCCACCAATCAGAGGCCTCGCAAAGTGTAGGGTTATGGGACATAACCCACATAACCCAAGCCTTTGTTCTCTAAGCTGCCTAAACCTAAAGGTGTCACCCAATTGAATTTAGCAAGAGTGATCTGCCAAGCTTGTCTTGGCCTGTGATTGCTGGAAGCCAGTCAACTGTAGTACAAGCTACATAGATCCCTCGGAAGCTGTGGTGTATGTGATGCCCTTGGGGTTACTCGGCTCCGCGTCGTATTAACACCTCGGATATATCACATACACCACAGCTTCCTTGGGGTCTATCTATCACAAACCTTTTCGCCGGCTATACCATGCTAAATGTAACCTTCCGTTATCATATCGGGCCCTGGTGTTCCAACCATGGGCTTTTATAGACGTAGCAGTTTGAGCCGACTTGGATAGGACCACAGTTTCTATTTTACAATGTTTTACCTCAAATGACATTTTCGTGATCAATTACGGGTACATTTGATCTTAAATACAATGCAAGTCTGCTAGATACGCTAGACCAGGTCAACTGGATGGAAACCCAATATAATAAGATGATTTACGAGTGATCTAAGCTAATCCAAAGAATAACTTCGGACGTAGTGCGAGACGGTGGTTTAGCCTAAACAGTGGGGTAAATACGGCCAAATCAGCCGCTTTGGCTACACTTACCAAGGGGTAAGTTTAGTGGGTAGTGTAGCGTTTCGCTCACCATGGAACAGCCGTTGCCGCTATTATATATGAGAGATAGCATACACGTGGTGGTACTTAAATCATGGAAATGTTTAATTTTTCTATCAAAACCTATTTTTCAGTGAATACCAAACTGATCTTCGGCATCTTTGATAACAAGAAACTTGTCTGTCGTGCATGATTGTTATCTCCTTAAGTACATAATTATGTATAGCGCAGAATATGATAAAAAGTGGTACCCTCTTATTTGAATATTCTGCTTGAATATCCTCATCTATAACTAAACACTATTCTTATCCATTTAATTTCCAGAATGAAAACCTCATAGAGATCTAATCATACATAGTTGATAGCTGCCTTTGAATCCAAATATGCCGTGTTCAAGTTGAATAAACATGTTAGGGCTTACAGCATGTTTCAAATACAGCCATTCCACCTTATCAGTCCACATAATGAGATTTGCGTGACCCTCAACCGCATAGGGAAAAATACTGCATGAATACTGGCTTACTTGTTATCAGCCAGTAGCTAGGATCAATGTGCATCAGAGTCATGCATAACTTGTGTCATTACTCTAGTAAAAAAAAAATATTCTGAGGCCGGAAGAGCAACAAGGCGAAACGGACTAACGTGAATATATATGTGCGAAATATGAACATATATAAACGAAATATGAACATATATAAACGAAATATGAACATATACATGTATGTACAAAATATGAACATATATGTACGAAATATGAACATATATGACCAAATATGAACATATATGTACGAAGTATGAATATATATATACGAAATATGTACGAAATATGAACATATATGTACGAAATATGAACATTTATGAACGAAATATGAACATACATGTACGAAATATGAACATACATGTACGCGATATGTACGAAATATGAGCATATATGTTCGAAATATGAACATTTATGAACGAAATATGAACATATATGTACGAAATATGAACGTATATGTACGAAATATGTACGAAATATGAACATATATAAACAAAATAGGAACATATATGAACGAAATATGAACAAATATGTACGAAATATGAACATATATGTACGAAATACGTACAAAATATGAACATATATGAACGAAATATGAACATGTATGAACGAAATATGAACATATATGCACGAAATATGAACATATATGAACGAAATATGAACACATATGTACGAAATATGTACGAAATATGGACATATATGTACGAAATATGAACATATATGTACGAAATACGTATGAAATTTGAACATATATGTACGAAATATGAACATATGTGAACGAAATATGTAGATATATGAACGAAATATGAACGTATGTGTACGAAATATAAACATATATGTACGAAATATATACGAAATATGGACATATATGTACGAAATATTAACATATATGTACGAAATACGTATGAAATATGACCATATATGTACGAAATATGCACATTTATGTACGAAATAAGTTTGAAATATAATCATAAATGTACAAAATATGTACGAAATATGAACATTTATGTACGAGATATGAACATATATGAACGAAATATGAACATATATTTACGAGGTATGTACGAAATATGAACATATATGAACGAAATATGAACATATATGAACGTATATGAACGAAATATGAACATATATGAACGAAATATAAACATATATGTACGAAATATGAACATATATTAACGAAATATAAACATATATGTACGAAATATGAACATATATGTACGAAATATCTACGAAATATGAACATATATGAATGAAATATGTATATGTATGAACGAAATATGAACATATATGAATTAAATATGAACACATATGTACGAAATATGAATAAATATGTGCGAAATATGAATATATATAAACGAAATATGAACATATATAAACGAAAAAAGAACATATATGTACAAAATATGAACATATATGTACGAAATATGAACATATATGACCAAATATGAACATATATGTACGAACTATGAATATATATGTACGAAATATGTACGAAATATGAACATATATGTACGAAATATGAACATTTATGAACGAAATATGAACATACATGTACGAAATATGAACATATATGTACGCGATATGTACGAAATATGAACATATATGTTCGAAATATGAACATTTATGAACGAAATATGAACATATATGTACGAAATATGAACATATATGTACGAAATATATACGAAATATGAACATATATGAACAAAATATGAACATATATGAACGAAATATGAACAAATATGTACGAAATATGAACATATATGTACGAAATACGTACAAAAAAATGAACATATATGAATAAAATATGAACATGTATGAACGAAATATGAACATATATGTACGAAATATGAACGTATATGTACGAAATATGTACGAAATATGAACATATATGAACAAAATAGGAACATATATGAACGAAATATGAACAAATATGTACGAAATATGAACATATATGTACGAAATACGTACAAAATATGAACATATATGAACGAAATATGAACATGTATGAACGAAATATGAACATATATGCACGAAATATGAACATATATGAACGAAATATGAACACATATGTACGAAATATGTACAAAATATGGACATATATGTACGAAATATGAACATATATGTACGAAATACGTATGAAATTTGAACATATATGTACAAAATATGAACATATGTGAACGAAATATGTAGATATATGAACGAAATATGAACGTATGTGTACGAAATATAAACATATATGTTCGAAATATATACGAAATATGGACATATATGTACGAAATATTAACATATATGTACGAAATACGTATGAAATATGACCATATATGTACGAAATATGCACATTTATGTACGAAATAAGTTTGAAATATAATCATAAATGTACAAAATATGTACGAAATATGAACATTTATGTACGAGATATGAACATATATGAACGAAATATGAACATATATTTACGAGGTATGTACGAAATATGAACATATATGAACGAAATATGAACATATATGAACGTATATGAACGAAATATGAACATATATGAACGAAATATAAACATATATGTACGAAATATGAACATATATTAACGAAATATAAACATATATGTACGAAATATCAACATATATGTACGAAATATCTACGAAATATGAACATATATGAATGAAATATGTATATGTATGAACGAAATATGAACATATATGAATTAAATATGAACACATATGTACAAAATATGAATAAATATGTGCGAAATATGAACATATATAAACGAAATATGAACATATATAAACGAAAAAAGAACATATATGTACAAAATATGAACATATATGTACGAAATATGAACATATATGACCAAATATGAACATATATGTACGAAGTATGAATATATATGTACGAAATATGTACGAAATATGAACATATATGTACGAAATATGAACATTTATGAACGAAATATGAACATATATGTACGAAATATGAACATTTATGTACGCGATATGTACGAAATATGAACATATATGTTCGAAATATGAACATTTATGAACGAAATATGAACATATATGTACGAAATATGAACATATATGTACGAAATATATACGAAATATGAACATATATGAACAAAATATGAACATATATGAACGAAATATGAACAAATATGTACGAAATATGAACATATATGTACGAAATACGTACAAAAAATGAACATATATGAATGAAATATGAACATGTATGAACGAAATATGAACATATATGCACGAAATATGAACATATATGAACGAAATATGAACATATATGTACGAAACATGAACATATATGTACGAAATATGTACGATATATGAACATATATGAACGAAATATGTAGATATATGAACAAAATATGAACTTATGTGTACGAAATGTAAACATATATGTACGAAATATGTACGAAATATGGACATATATGTACGAAATATGAACATATATGTACGAAATACGTATGAAATATGAACATCTATGTTCGAAATATGAACATTTATGTACGAAATATGAACATATATGTACGAGATATAAACATATATGTACGAAATATGTACGAAATATAAACATATATATATGTACGAAATATGAACATATATGAACGAAATATGAACATATATGTACGAAATATGAACATATATGTACGAAATATTTACGAAATATGAACATGTATGAACGAAATATGAACATATATGTACTTAATATGAACATCTATGAACGAAATATGAACACATATGTACGAAATATGTACGAAATATGAACATATATGAACGAAATACGAACATATATGAACGAAATATGAACATGTATGAACGAAATATGAACATATATGTACGAAACATGAACATATATGTACGAAATATGTACGATATATGAACATATATAAACGAGATATGAACATATATTAACGAAATATGAACATATATGTACGAAATATGAACATATATGAAGAGATATGAACATATATGTACGAAATATGTACAAAATATAAACATATATGAACGAAATATGAACATATATTAACGAAATATGAACGTATATGAACGAAATATGAACATATATGTACGAAATATGTACGAAATATGAACATATATCAACGAAATATGAACATATATGTACGAAATATGAACATATATGAACGAAATATCTACGAAATATGAATATATATGAACGAAATATGAACATATATGTACGAAATATAAACATATATATACGAAATATGAACATATATGTTCGAAATATGAACATATATGAACGAAATATCAACATATATGTACGAAATATGAACATATATATATGTACGAAATATGAACATATATGAACGAAATATGAACATATATGTACGAAATATGAACATATATGTACGAAATATTTACGAAATATGAACATGTATGAACGAAATATGAACATATATGTACTTAATATGAACATCTATGAACGAAATATGAACACATATGTACGAAATATGTACGAAATATGAACATATATGAACGAAATACGAACATATATGAACGAAATATGAACATGTATGAACGAAATATGAATATATATGTACTTAATATGAACATATATGAACGAAATATGAACATATATGTACGAAACATGAACATAAATGTACGAAATATGTACGATATATGAACATATATAAACGAGATATGAACATATATTAACGAAATATGAACATATATGTACGAAATATGAACATATATGAAGAGATATGAACATATATGTACGAAATATGTACAAAATATAAACATATATGAACGAAATATAAACATATATTAACGAACTATGAACGTATATGAACGAAATATGAACATATATGTACGAAATATGTACGAAAAATGAACATATAACAACGAAATATGAACATATATGTACGAAATATGAACATATATGAACGAAATATCTACGAAATATGAATATATATGAACGAAATATGAACATATATGTACGAAATATGAACATATATATACGAAATATTTACGAAATATGAACATATATGTTCGAAATATGAACATATATGAACGAAAATATCAACATATATGTACGAAATATGAATATATATGTACGAAATATCAAAATATATAAACGAAATATGAACATAAATGTACAAAATTTGACATATATATGTACGAAATACTAGTATGAACATATATGTACGAAATATGAACATATATGAACGAAATATGAACATATATGTACGAAGTATGAACATATATGTACGAAATATATACGAAATATGAACATATATGTTCGAAATATGAACATTTATGAACGAAATATGAACATATATGTACGAAATATGAACATATATGTACGAAATATGTACGAAATATGAACATATATGACCAAAACCTGAACATATATGAACGAAATATGAACAAATATGTACGAAATATGAACATATATGTACGAAATATGTACGAAATATGAACATATATGAACGAAATATGAACATATATGAACGAAATATGAACATATATATGCACGAAATATGAACATATATGAACGAAATATAAACTCACATGTACGAAATATGTACGAAATATGAACATATATGAACGAAATATGTAGATATATGAACGAAATATGAACGTATATGTACGAAATATAAACATATATGTACGAAATATGTACGAAATATGGACATATATGTACGAAATACGTATGAAATATGAACATATATGTACGAAATATGAACATTTATGTACGAAATATGAACATATATGTACGAAATAAGTTTGAAATATGATCATAAATGTACAAAATATGTACGAAATATGAACATATATGTACGAGATATGAACATATATGAACGAAATATGATCATATATGAACGAAATAAGAACATGTATGAACGAAATATGAATATATATGTACTTAATATGAACATATATGAACGAAATATGAACATATATGTACGAAACATGAACATAAATGTACGAAATATGTACGATATATGAACATATATAAACGAGATATGAACATATATTAACGAAATATGAACATATGTACGAAATATGAACATATATGAAGAGATATGAACATATATGTACGAAATATGTACAAAATATAAACATAAATGAACGAAATATAAACATATATTAACGAAATATGAACGTATATGAACGAAATATGAACATATATGTACGAAATATGTACGAAATATGAACATATATCAACGAAATATGAACATATATGTACGAAATATGAACATATATGAACGAAATATCTACGAAATATGAATATATATGAATGAAATATGAACATATATGTACGAAATATGAACATATATATACGAAATATTTACGAAATATGAACATATATGTTCGAAATATGAACATATATGAACGAAATATCAACATATATGTACGAAATATGAATATATATGTACGAAATATCAAAATGTATAAACGAAATATGAACATAAATGTACAAAATTTGACATATATATGTACGAAATACTAGTATGAACATATATGTACGAAATATGAACATATATGAACGAAATATGAACATATATGTACGAAGTATGAACATATATGTACGAAATATATACGAAATATGAACATATATGTTCGAAATATGAACATTTATGAACGAAATATGAACATATATGTACGAAATATGAACATATATGTACGAAATATGTACGAAATATGAACATATATGACCTAAACCTGAACATATATGAACGAAATATGAACAAATATGTACGAAATATGAACATATATGTACGAAATATGTACGAAATATGAACATATATGAACGAAATATGAACATATATGAACGAAATATGAACATATATATGCACGAAATATGAACATATATGAACGAAATATAAACTCACATGTACGAAATATGTACGAAATATGAACATATATGAACGAAATATGTAGATATATGAACGAAATATGAACGTATATGTACGAAATATAAACATATATGTACGAAATATGTACGAAATATGGACATATATGTACGAAATACGTATGAAATATGAACATATATGTACGAAATATGAACATTTATGTACGAAATATGAACATATATGTACGAAATAAGTTTGAAATATGATCATAAATGTACAAAATATGTACGAAATATGAACATATATGTACGAGATATGAACATATATGAACGAAATATGATCATATACCCAGCAAACACAAAACATTTGTGCTATGTCTACAAAATATTTAACCCAATATCTGTGAAATATTACTGAAAATGTTTATTAATATTAAAACGTTTGGCCTGAAAATTATTACCATAATGTTTCTTATAATATTTATATTATTATTTTTAAAAAATTTCCAAGATACATTAACACAATATTGCAAAAAGTATTCATTAAATGTTTCTGAAAAATATTTATTAATATTAAAACGTTTGGCCTGAAAAGTATTACCAAAACATTTCTTATAACATTTAAATTATTATTTTCACAATATTTTAAATACATATTTATACAATGTTGCTTCAATTATTCATAAACTATTTCTAAGAAACATTTTGACATTGTTGTTGAAGATATTTATCCCCATTGAAATTGCTGGCCTTGGAATATTATGCCAACATTTTTTGTAACATTTTACTCAACATTATTTCAATATTTTTGAAATATTTATCTTTCCAGATAGTTGAGTTTTAAATTCTTTAGAGAAGAAAATGTACTTACCAATCGCCCATAACTAACACACTTTTGAAATCCCCATTTTAGGGATTTCTTGCTCAGTCTTACTTTGAAAAGTATACTGTACAAATCATGCTTTCAAGATAGAAGAGAAGGCTACTTATATTATTTTTGTCAGGCCTAATCAATGCCTTTCGGAATGACACATATTGATATTTCATGCTTTTTAACAAACCAAATATTTTAAACCAATGCCAGTAATGATATATTTATTTGGAAACTATTTTTTCCTAAATTTTCAAATCAATATTTCATGTTTATTGATCAAATTTATCTAATAATAGCATAAAATATTGCTTTTTCTGAGAAGTTGCAACCAATTGTAGGATTATATATTAACGTTATTTGATATTAAGATAATAATGTTGAATTGTAGCTATTGTTTTTGCATTTTGACATTATTATGTGGCAATATCATAGGGCATTCCTCAATAATATTTCTGAAATGTTTCATAAGGTTTTTGTGTTAAAATTGGTATTTTTATAATGTTTTCGAATTATTAAAGGACTGTTTTATAGTAATGTTGAACAAACAATGCGGCAAAAACATTTCAAAACATTTATTCAACATTTTGTTAATGTCATTTTTAACATTTCTTTACAGCTTAGTTCAGATGTTTCACAAATATTTCACAGGATGTGTTCTTGATATCAAACCGATGTTTAAAAAAACATTTGTAATATGCAGATGAATAACATTTATTTAAAATGATAATAAAAGATAGGGTAATGTTATCATACATTATGGCAGAAAATTATTGGTTATTATTTTCTAAATATATATTTAGATATTTAATTTCAAATTTGTTCAGAAATATTTTGTAACTTTGTAGATACAAAACTTAATTAATATTTAAAGCAACATTTGTAATAGACAGCTTTAAAACATTTGTCTTTAAATGTTAGAAAAATTATAGTTTAATATTATCAAACATATTTTGGAAAAATATTGTTTAACATTTTATCAGTGTAAATATTGACATTTTATTTATAATTTTTCAGACGTTTTAGAAACATTTTAAAGAATGTTAATAAAACATTCAATTAATGTTAAAAGCAACATTTGTAATACGCAGATGTAAAACATTAACTATAAATGTTGATAAAAGATAATATAATGTTATCAAACATTATTATGAAAAAAATATTGGTTAATATTGTGAGAAAATATTCCTTTATTAGGCAGCTTTAAAAGATTTATTTTAAATGTTAAAAAAATTATAGTTTAATATATTAAAACATATTTTGGAAAAATATTGTTTAACGTTTCATTAATGTATAAATTGACATTTTATTTATAATTTTTCAGACGTTTTAGAGACATTTTAAAGAATGTTAATAAAACATTCAATTAATGTTAAAAGCAACATTTGTAATACGCAGATGTAAAACATTAACTATAAATGTTGATAAAAGATAATATAATGATATCAAACATTATTATGAAAAAAATATTGGTTAATATTGTGAGAAAATATTCCTTTATTAGGCAGCTTTAAAAGATTTATTTTAAATGTTAAAAAAATTATAGTTTAATATATTCAAACATATTTTGGAAAAATATTGTTTAACGTTTCATTAATGTATAAATTGACATTTTATTTATACTTTTTCAGACGTTTTAGAAACATTTTAAAATATGTTAATAAAACATTCAATAAATGTTAAAAACAACATTTGTAATACGCAGACATTAAACATTAACTAAAAATGTTGATAAAAGATAATATAATGTTATCAGACATTATTATGAAAAAAATATTGGTTAATATTGCAAGAAAATATTCCATTATTCTCGAAAATGTTTTTCTAATATCATATTTATATTGCATTACATTATTTACATTCATTATTTCACTAATGTTTTCCCTATGGTTATTGAACATTTTGCTAATGTTTTATTCATGTCTATTGTGAATGTTTCTAACAATTTTTTTCAGTCCTTTTAAAAATATTTTGAAAATATTTTGTGTTTGCTGGGATATTTACGAAGTATGTACGAAATATGAACATATATGAACGAAGTATGAACATATATGAACGTATATGAACGAAATATGAACATATATGAACGAAATATGAACATATATGTACGAAATATGAACATATATTAACGAAATATAAACATATATGTACGAAATATGAACATATATGTACGAAATATCTACGAAATATGAACATATATGAACGAAATATGAACATATATGAATGAAATATGTACATGTATGAACGATATATGAACATATATGAATTAAATATGAACATATATGTACGAAATATGAATATTTATGTGCGAAATATGAATAATATAAACGAAATATGAACATATATGTACAAAATTTGAACATATATGTACAAAATATGAACATGTATGTACCAAATATGAACGTATATGAACAAAATATGAACATATATGTACGAAGTATGAATATATATGTACGAAATATGTACGAAATATGAACATATATGTACGAAATATGAACATTTATGAACGAAATATGAACATACATGTACGAAATATGAACATATATGTACGAGATATGTACGAAACATGACCATATATGTTCGAAATATGAACATTTATGAACGAAATATGAACAAATATGTACGAAATATGAACATATATGAACGAAATACGTACAAAATATGAACATATATGAACGAAATATGAACATGTATGAACGAAATATGAACCTATATATGCACGAAATATGAACATATATGAACGAAATATGAACACATATATACGAAATATGTACGAAATATGGACATATATGTACAATATATGAACATATATGTACGAAATACGTATGAAATATGAACATATATGTACGAAATATGAACATTTATGTACGAAATATGATAATAAATGTACAAAAAAAGTTTGAAATATGATAATAAATGTACAAAATATGTACGAAATATAAACATATATGTACGAGATATGAACATATATGTACGAAATATGTACGAAATATGAACATATATGTACGAAATATGAAAATATATAAACGAAATATGAACATATATGTACGAAATATGAACATATATGAACGAAATATCTACAAAATATGAACATATATGAACGAAATATGAACATATATGTACGAAATATGAACATATATATATACGAAATATTTACGAAATATGAACCTATGTGTTCGAAATATGAACATATATGAACGAAGTATCAACATATATGTACGAAATATGAATATATATGTACGAAATATGAAAATATATAAACGAAATATTAACATAAATGTACGAAGTATGAACATATATGTACGAAATATGTACGAAATATGAACATATATGTTCGAAATATGAACATTTAAGAACGAAATATGAACATATATGAACATATATGAACAAAACCTGGACATATATGAACGAAATATGAACAAATATGTACGAAATATGAATAAATATGTACGAAATATGTACGAAATATGAACATATATGAACGAAATATGAACATATATGAACGAAATATGAACATATATGAACGAAATATGAACATATATGAACGAAATATGAACACATATGTACGAAATATGAACATATATGAACGAAATATGTAGATATATGAATGAAATATGAACGTATATGTACGAAATATAAACATAAATATGTACGAAATATGTACGAAATATGGACATATATGTACGAAATATGAAGATATATGTACGAAATACGTATGAAATATGAACATATATGTACGAAATAAGAACATTTATGTACAAAATATGAACATATATGTACGCAATAAGTTTGAAATATGATCATAAATGTACAAAATATGTACGAAATATGAACATATATGTACGAGATATGAACATATATGTACGAAATATGTACGAAATATGAACATATATATATATATATGTACGAAATATGAACATATATGAACGAAATATGAACATTTATGTACGAAATATGAACATATATGTACGAAATATCTACGAAATATGAACATGTATGAACGAAATATGAACATATATGTACTTAATATGAACATCTATGAACGAAATATGAACATATATGTACGAAATATGAACACATATGTACGAAATATGTACGAAATATGAACATATATGAACGAAATACGAACATATATGAACGAAATATGAGCATGTATGAACGAAATATGAATATATATGAACGAAATATGAATATATATGTACTTAATATGAACATATATAAACGAAATATGAACATATATGAACGAAACATGAACATATATGTACGAAATATGTACGATATATGAACATATATAAATGGGGATATGAACATATATAAACGAAATATGAACATATATGTACGAAATATGAACATATATGAAGAGATATGAACATCCCAGCAAACACAAAACATTTGTGCTATGTCTACAAAATATTTAACCCAATATCTGTGAAATATTACTGAAAATGTTTATTAATATTAAATATTACTATTAATATCAAAACGTTTGGCCTGAAAATTATTACCATAATGTTTCTTATAATATTTGTATTATTATTTTTAAAACATTTCCAAGATACAATAACACAATATTGCAAAAATTATTCATCAAATGTTTCTGAAAAATATTTATTAATATTAAAACGTTTGGCCTGAAAAGTATTACCAAAACATTTCTCATAACATTTGAATTATTATTTTCACAATATTTTAAATACATATTTATACAATGTTGCTTAAATTATTCATAAACTATTTCTAAGAAACATTCTGACATTGTTGTTGAAGATATTTATCCCCATTGAAATTGCTGGCCTTGGAATATTATGCCAACATTTTTTGTAACATTTTACTCAACATTATTTCAATATTTTTGAAATATTTATCTTTCCAGATAGTTGAGTTTTAAATTCTTTAGAGAAGAAAATGTACTTACCAATCGCCCATAACTAACAGACTTTTGAAATCCCCATTTTAGGGATTTCTTGCTCAGTCTTACTTTGAAAAGTATACTGGACAAATCATGCTTTCAAGATAGAAGAGAAGGCTACTTGTATTATTTTTGTCAGCCCTAATCAATGCCTTTCGGAATGACACATATTGATATGTCATGCTTTTTAAGAAACCAAAAATTTTAAACCAATGCCAGTTATGATATATTTATTTGAAAACTATTTTTTCCTAACTTTTCAAACCAATATTTCATGTTTATCGATCATATTTATCTAATTATAGCATAAAATATTGCTTTTTCAGAGAAGTTGCTAACAATTGTAGGATTATATATTAACGTTATTTAATATTAAGATAATAATGTTGAATTGTAGCTATTGTTTTTGCATTTTGACATTATTATGTGGCAATATCATAGGGCATTCCTCAATAATATTTCTGAAATATTTCATACGGTTTTTGTGTTAAAATTGGTATTTTTATAATGTTTTCGAATTATCAAAGGACTGTTTTATAGAAATGTTGAACGAAGAATTCGGCAAAAACATTTCAAAACATATATTCAACATTGTGTTAATGTCATATTTAACATTTCTTTACAGCTTAGTTCAGATGTTTCACAAATATTTCACAGGATGTGTTCTTGATATCAAACCGATGTTTAAAAAAACATTTGTAATATGCAGATGTATAACATTTATTTAAAATGATAATAAAAGATAGGATAATGTTATCATACATTATCGCAGAAAATTATTGGTTATTATTTTCTAAATATATATTTAGATATTCAATTTCAAATTTGTTCAGAAATATTTTGTAACTTTGTAGATACAATACTTAATTAATATTTAAAGAAACATTTGTAATGGACAGCTTCAAAACATTTGTCTTTAAATGTTAGAAAAATTATAGTTTAATATTATCAAACATATTTTGGAAAAATATTGTTTAACATTTTATCAGTGTAAATATTGACATTTTTTTATTTATAATTCATCAGACGTTTTAGAAACATTTTAAAGAATGTTAATAAAACATTCTATAAATGTGAAAAACAACATTTGTTATACGCAGATGTAAAACATTAACTTTAAATGTTGATAAAAGATAATATAATGTTATCAAACGTTATTATGAAAAAAATATTGATTAATATTGTGAGAAAACATTCCTTTATTAGGCAGCTTTAAAAGATTTATTTTAAATGTTAAAAAAATTACAGTTTAATATATTCAAACATATTTTGGAAAAATATTTTTTAACGTTTTATTAATCTATAAATTGATATTTTATCTATACTTTTTCAGACGTTTTAGAAACATTTTAAAGTATGTTAATAAAACATTCGATTAATGTTTAAAACAACATTTGTAATATGCAGACATTAAACATTAACTAAAAATGTTGATAAAAGATAACATAATGTTATCAGACATTATTATGAAAAAAATATTGGTTAATATTGTAAGAAAATATTCCTTTATTCTCGTAAATGTTTTACTAATATCATATTTTTATTTCATAACATTATTTACATTCATTATTTCACTAATGTTTTCCCTGTGGTAATTGAACATTTTGCTAATGTTTTATTCATGTTTATTGTGAATGTTTCTAACAAATTTTTTTCAGTCCTTTTAAAAATATTTTGAAAATATTTTGTGTTTGCTGGGATATATGTACGAAATATGTACAAAATATAAACATATATGAACGAAATATGAACATATATTTACGAAATATGAACATATATGAACGAAATATGAACATATATGTACAAAATATGTACGAAATATGAACATATATCAACGAAATATGAACATATATGTACGAAATATGAACATATATGAACGAAATATCTACGAAATATGAACATATATGAACGAAATATGAAAATATATGTACAAAATATGAACATAAATATACGAAATATTTACGAAATATGAACATATATATTCGAAATATGAACATATATGAACGAAATATCAACATATATGTACGAAATATGAATATATATGTACGAAATATCAAAATATATAAACGAAATATGAACATAAATGTACAAAATTTGAACATATATGTACGAAATACTAGTATGAACATATATGTACGAAATATGAACATATATGAACGAAATATGAACATATATGTACGAAGTATGAACATATATGTACGAAATATGTACGAAATATGAACATATATGTTCGAAATATGAACATTTATGAACGAAATATGAACATATATGTACGAAATATGAACATATATGTATGAAATATGTACGAAATATGACCATATATGAACAAAACCTGAACATATATGAACAAAATATGAACAAATATGTACGAAATATGAACATATATGTGCGAAATATGTACGAAATATGAACATATATGGACGAAATACGAACATATATGAACGATATATGAACATATATGCACGAAATATGAACATATATGAACGAAATATAAACACATATGTACAAAATATGTACGAAATATGAACATATATGAACGAAATATGTAGATATATGAACGAAATATGAACGTATATGTACGAAATATAAACATGTATGTACGAAACATGTACGAAATATGGACATATATGTACGAAATATGAACATATATGTACGAAATACGTATGAAATATGAACATATATGTACGAAAAATGAACATTAATTTCCGAAATATGAACATCTATGTATGAAATAAGTTTGAAATATGATCATAAATGTACAAAATATGTATCAAATATGAACATATATGTACGAGATATGAACATATATGTACGAAATATGTACGAAACATGAACATGTATATATGTACGAAATAAGAACATATATGAACGAAATATGAACATATATGTACGAAATATGAACATATATGTACGAAATATCTACGAAATATGAACATGTATGAACAAAATATGAACATATATGTACTTAATATGAACATCTATGAACGAAATATGAACATATATGTACGAAATATGAACACATATGTACGAAATATGTACGAAATATGAACATATATGAACGAAATACGAATATATATGAACGAAATATTAACATGTATGAACGAGATATGAACATATATGAACGAAATATGAATATATATGTACTTAATATGAACATATATGAACGAAATATGAACATATATGTACGAAACATGAACATATATGTACGAAATTTGTACGATATATGAACATATATAAACGAGATATGAACATATATTAACGAAATATGAACATATTTGTACGAAATATGAACATATATGAAGAGATATGAACATATAAGTACGAAATATGAACATATATGTACGAAATATGTACGAAATATAAACATATATGAACGAAATATGAACATATATGAACGTAATATGAACATATATGTACGAAATATGAACATATCCCAGCAAACACAAGATATTTTCAAAATATTTTTAAAAGGACTGAAAAAAAATTGTTAGAAACATTCACAATAAACATGAATAAAACATTAGCAAAATGTTCAATAACCATAGGGAAAACATTAGTGAAATAATGAATGTAAATAATGTTATGCAATAAAAATATGATATTAGTAAAACATTTACGAGAATAAAGGAATATTTTCTTACAATATTAACCAATATATTTTTCATGATAATGTCTGATAACATTATGTTATCTTTTATCAACATTTTTAGTTAATGTTTAATGTCTGCGTATTACAAATGTTGTTTTTAACATTTATTGAATGTTTCATTAACATACTTTAAACTGTTTCTAAAACGTCTGAAAAAGTATAGATAAAATATCAATTTATACATTAATGAAACGTTAAACAATATTTTTCCAAAATATGTTTGAATATATTAAACTGTAATTTTTTTAACATTTTAAATATATCTTTTAAAGCTGCCTAATAAAGGAATATTTTCTCACAGAATTAACTAATATTTTTTTCATAATAATGTTTGATAACATTATATTATCTTTTATCAACATTTATAGTTAATGTTTTACATCTGCGTATTACAAATGTGGTTTTTAACATTTATTGAATGTTTTATTAACATTCTTTAAAATGTTTCTAAAACGTCTGATAAATTATAAATAAAATGTTAATATTTACACTGATAAAATGTTAAACAATATTTTTCCAAAATATGTTTGATAATATTAAACTATAATTTTTCTGACATTTAAAGACAAATGTTTTAAAGCTGTCCATTACAAATGTTTCTTTAAATATTAATTAAGTATTGTATCTACAAAGTAACAAAATATTTCTGAACAAATTTGAAATTAAATATCTAAATATATATTTAGAAAATAATAACCAATAATTTTCTGTGATAATGTATCATAACATTATCCTATCTTTTATTATCATTTTAAATAAATGTTATACATCTGCATATTACAAATGTTTTTTTAAACATCGATTTGATATCAAGATCACATCCTGTGAAATATTTGTGAAACATCTGAACTAAGCTGTAAAGAAATGTTAAAAATGACATTAACAAAATGTTGAATAAATGTTTTGAAATGTTTTTGCCGAATTCTTCGTTCAACATTTCTATAAAACAGTCCTTTAATAATTCGAAAACATTATAAAAATACCAATTTTAACACAAAAACCGTATGAAATATTATTGAGGAATGCCCTATGATATTGCCACATAATAATGTCAAAATGCAAAAACAATAGCTACAATTCAACATTATTATCTTGATATTAAATAACGTTAATATATAATCCTACAATTGTTAGCAACTTCTCTGAAAAAGCAATATTTTATGCTATAATTAGATAAATATGATCGATAAACATGAAATATTGATTTGAAAATTTAGGAAAAAATAGTTTCCAAATAAATATATCATTACTGGCATTGATTTAAAATTTTTGGTTTCTTAAAAAGCATGAAATATCAATATGTGTCATTCCGAAAGGCATTGATTAGGGCTGACAAAAATAATATAAGTAGCCTTCTCTTCTATCTTGAAAGCATGATTTGTACAGTATACTTTTCAAAGTAAGACTGAGCAAGAAATCCCTAAAATGGGGATTTCAAAAGTGTGTTAGTTATGGGCGATTGGTAAGTACATTTTCTTCTCTAAAGAATTTCAAACTCAACTATCTGGAAAGATAAATATTTCAAAAATATTGAAATAATGTTGAGTAAAATGTTACAAAAAATGTTGGCATAATATTCCAAGGCCAGCAATTTCAATGGGGATAAATATCTTCAACAACAATGTCAAAATGTTTCTTAGAAATAGTTTATGAATAATTTAAGCAACATTGTATACATATGTATTTAAAATATTGTGAACATAATAATTTAAATGTTATATGAAATGTTTTGGTAATAATTTTCAGGCCAAACGTTTTAATATTAATAAATATTTTTCAGAAACATTTGATGAATAATTTTTGCAATATTGTGTTAATGTATCTTGGAAATGTTTTAAAAATAATAATACAAATATTATAAGAAACATTATGGTAATAATTTTCAGGCCAAACGTTTTAATATTAATAAACATTTTCAGTAATATTTCACAGATATTGGGTTAAATATTTTGTAGACATAGCACAAATGTTTTGTGTTTGCTGGGATATGCACAAAATAAAAACATATATGAACGAAATATAAACATATATGAACGAAATATGAACATATATGAACGAAATATGAACATATATGTACGAAATAAGAACATATATGAACGAAATATGAACATACATGTACGAAATATGAACATATATGTACGAAATATGTACGAAATATGAACATATATGAACGAAATATGAACGAAATAGGAACATACATGAAAGAAATATGAACATATTTGAACGAAATATGAACATATATGTACGAAATATGAACATATATGTACGAAATATGTACGAAATATGAACATGTATGAACGAAATATGAACATATATAAACGAAATATGAACATATATGTACAAAATAAGAACATATATGTACAACATATGTCCGAAATATAAACATATATGTTCTAAATATGTACGAAAATTGAACATATAAGAACGAAATATGAACATATATGAACGAAATATGAACATATATGAACGAAATATAAACATATATGAACGAAATACGAACGTTTATGTACGAAATATGAACATATATGTACGAAATATGTACGAAACAAGAACAAATATGAAAGAAATATGAACATATAAGAACGAAATATGAACATATATGAACAAAATATGAACATATATGAACGAAATATGAACATATATTTACGAAATATGAACGAGATATGAACATATATGAACGAAATATGAACATATATGTACGAAATATGAACATATATTAACGAAATATAAACATATATGTACGAAATTTGAACATATATGTACGAAATATCTACGAAATATGAACATATATGAACGAAATATGAACATATATGAATGAAATATGTATATGTATGAACGAAATGTGAACATATATGAATTAAATATGAACATATATGTACGAAGTATGAATATATATGTACAAAATATGAACATATATAAACGAAATATGAACATATATGCACAAAATATGGACATATATGTACAAAATATGAACATAAATGTACGAAATATGAACATATATGAACAAAATATGAACATATATGTACGAAGTATGAATATATATGTACGAAATATGTACGAAATATGAACATATATGTACGAAATATGAACATTTATGAACGAAATATGAACATACATGTACGAAATATGAACATATATGTACGAGATATGTACGAAATATAAACATATATGTTCGAAATATGAACATTTATGAACGAAATATGAACATATATGTACGAAATATGAACATATATGTACGAAATATGTACGAAATATGAACATATATGAACAAAATATGAACATATATGAACGAAATATGAACATATATGTACGAAATATGAACATATATGTACGAAATACGTACAAAATATGAACATATATGAACAAAATATGAACATGTATGATCAAAATATGAACATATATGCACGAAATATGAACATATATGAACGAAATATGAACTCATATGTACGAAATATGTACGACGTATGAACAAATTTGAATGAAATATGAAGATATATGAACAAAATATGAACATATATGTACGAAATATAAACATATATGTACGAAATATGTACGAAATATGGACATATATGTACGAAATATGAACATATATGTACGAGAAATACGTATGAAATATGAACATATATGTACGAAATATGAACATTTATGTACGAAATATGAACATATATGTACGAAATAAGTTTGAAATATGATAATAAATGTACAAAATATATACGAAATATGAACATATATGTACGAGATATGAACATATATCTACGAAATATGTACGAAATATGAACATATATGTACGAAATATGAAAATATATAAACGAAATATGAACATATATGTACGAAATATGAACATATATGAACGAAATATCTACGAAATATGATCATATATGAACAAAATATGAACATATATGTATGAAATATGAATATATATGTACGAAATATCAAAATATATAAACTAAATATGAACATAAATGTACAAAATTTGAACATATATGTACGAAATACTAGTATGAACACATATGTACGAAATATGAACATATATGAACGAAATATGAACATATATGTACGAAGTATAAACATATATGTACGAAATATGTACGAAATATAAACATAAATGTTCGAAATATGAACATTTATGAACGAAATATCAACATATATGTACGAAATATGAACATATATGTACGAAATATGTACGAAATATGAACATATATGAACAAAACCTGAACATATATGAACGAAATATGAACAAATATGTACGAAATTTGAACATATATGTACGAAATATGCACGAAATATGAACATATATGAACGAAATATGAACATATATAAACGAAATATGAACATATATACACAATAATATGAACATATATGAATGAAATATAAACACATATGTCCGAAATATGTACGAAATATGAACATATATGAACGAAATATGTAGATATATGAACGAAATATGAACGTATATGTACGAAATATAAACATATATGTAAGAAATATAAACATATATGTACGAAATATGTACGAAATAAGGACATATATGTACGAAATATGAACATATATGTACGAAATAGGTATAAAATATGAACATATATGTACGAAATATGAACATTTATGTACGAAATATGAACATATATGTACGCAATAAGTTTGAAATATGATCATATTTGAAATATTTTGTTCATATATGTTCATATTTCTTACATATTTGGTACATATATGTTCATTTTTCTTACATATATGTTCATATTTCGTTCATATATTTTCATATTTCGTTCATATATGTTCATATATGTTCATATTTCGTTCATATATGTTAGTATTTTGTACATATATGTTCATATTTCGTTCATATATTTTCATATTTCGTTCATATATGTTCATATATGTTCATATTTCTTTCAAATATGTTCATATTTTGTTCATATATGTTCATATTTCGTTCATATTTCGTTCATATATGTTCATATTTCGTTCATATATGTTCATATTTCGTACATATATGTTTATATTTCGTTCTTATTTCGTTCATATATGTTCATATTTCGTACATATTTCGTACATATATGTTCATATTTCGTACATATTTGTTCATATTTTGTTCATATATAATCATATTTCGTTCATATATGTTCATATTTCGTACATATTTTGTACATATATGTTCATATTTCGTATATATATGTTCATATTTTGTTTATATATGTTCATATTTCATTCATATATGTTCATATTTCGTATATATATGTTCATATTTCGTTATTATATGTTCATATTTCAACATATATGTTCATATTTCGTTCATACATGTTCATATTTCGAGCATATATGTTCATATTTTGTTCATATATGTTCATATTTCGTACATATGTCGTACATATATGTTCATATTTCGTTCATATATGTTCATATTTCGTTTATATATGTTCTTATTTCGTACATATTTCGTCCAAATATGTTCATATTTCGTACATACATGTTCGTATTTCGTTCATATATGTTCATATTTCGTACATATTTCGTCTATATATTATCATATTTCGTTCATATATTATCATATTTTGTTCATAAATGTTCAAATATGTTCATATTTTTCATATATGTTCATATTTCGTTCATATATGTTCATATTTCGTGTATATTTCGTAAATATATGTTCATATATGTTCATATATCTTTCATATATGTTCATATTTCGTGTATATTTCTTTCATATATGTTCATATTTCGTACATATATGTTCATATTTCGTACATATTTCGTACATATAAGTTCATATTTCGTTCATATATGTTCATATTTCGTTCATATATGTTCATATTATTTTGATATATGTTCATATTTCGGACATATTTCGTTCATATATGTCGATTCTCCATACGCATCCTACTTAAGGTCAAATAATATATGTTACTGTGGAGCAAGGTTGGCTGGCTTTCAGTCGTTAAGTTATCTCAAGCTGCTATAGGTGGCGCTTTGCACACATATATCCCTAGCGGATAGTTTGGTTACTAAGTTGTAGTCCTTGTAAAAGGACGACACCTTGTCTTTATTTAAAGTTGTTTGTGCACCCTTCATGTTGACAAAGATCGCAGTTATTTAATAGTATTTGTATTCCGGTCGCCACTCTTTAGGCACCGCCAAGAAAATGATTTGTACTGTATTTTTCATGAATTTTATTTGTGGCAAATAAACATACATTACACATCGTTCACATTTCGTACATATTTCGTTCATATATGTTCATATTTGGTACATATATGGTACATATATGTTCATATTTCGTTCATATATGTTCATATTTCGTTTATATATGTTCATATTTCGTTCATATATGTTCATATTTTGTACATATATGTTCATATTTCGTTCATATATGTTCATATTTCGTTCATATATGTTCATATTTCGTACATATTTCGTCCTTATCTGTTCATATTTCGTTCATATATGTTCATATTTCGTACATATTTCATTCATATTACGTTCATATATGTTCAGACCTTAGGTTGAGGGTTCCTGTGGCATCTGAGCCTCTTAGTGGGCCTTGAAACACCCCTATTCCAACCTTGAGCTCGCGGTGGCTGTATTTCTTACCCCTTGGATGTACAAACTTCTAAAAAAATTCCTGACGCCCATTAATAATATAGGCCCTATTGCATTATGAATAGCTCATCCTTATGACATGTTGTAGAAAAATTGGGTCCATTAAAGGCATATCTACTCTCATTCTCTAGTTATGAGGGGTCAAAATTACCATAATTCTAGGTATTTCAATAAGTCCTTGGCCTTGACAGGTCAACCTTTACCCTTCATAGCTTAATCCATAGACCGTCTATTAAGCCCATACTCCATAAAACTCTTTATTAGGCCCTGCTTATGAGTTATCTACCTTAGGTGGGGGATTCCCGTGGCATTTGAGCTTCTTAGTGGGCCTTGAAGTACCCCTGTTCCAACCTTGAGCTCGCAGTGGCTGTATTTCTTACCCCTTGGATGTACAAAATTCTAAAAGCTTTCCTGTGGCCCCCTAATGATATAGGCCCTACTAAGTTATGAATAGCTCTTCCTTAAGACATGTTCGAAAGGAATATGGGTCCATTTAAGGCATAACTACTCTCATTCTCTAGTTATGAGGGGTCAAAATTACCCTAATTCTAGGTATTTCAGTCAAGACGTCAATAAATCTTTGGCCTTGACATGTCAACTTTTACCCTTCATAATGTAATCCATAGGCCCTATATTAAGCCCAAACTTCATATAACTCTTTATGAGACGCTGCGTAAGATTTATGTACCTTAGGTGGGAGGGGGGGTTCCTGTTGCATTTGAGCCTCTTAGTGGGCCATTAAGTACCCCTGTTCCTTCCTTGAGCTCGCGGTGGCTGTATTTCTTACCCCTTGGATGTAGAAATTTCTAAAAATTTTGCTGAGGCCCCCTAATGACATAGGCCTTATTGGATTATGATAGCTCTTCCTTAGGACATGTTGTAAATGAATTTAGGTCCATTTAAGGCATAACTACTCTCATTCTCTAGTTATGAGGGGTCAGAATTACCCTAATTCTAGGTACTGTAAAACCCTTTATAACCACGCCCCTTTTTAGTCACGCAACTGCCGTCTTAATCTGATCGCGGTCATTTAATTACACGCATCAACTGTATCACCACTAGATGGGGCATTGATATGCTATTTTGAACGTATATCAGCGCCAGCAATATACGCGTTATCATCACCTAGCGCGAAATGCGTGAAATTTAAAGGAGCGTGATAATATTGGGTTTTACAGTATTTCAGTCGCCATATCAATAAGTCCTTGGCCCTGACAGGTCAACTTTTACCCTTCATAACTTAATCCATAGACCCTCTATTAAGCCCAATCTTCATATTACTCTTCATTAGACCCAGCTAAAAAGTTATCCTCCTTAGGTTGGGAGTTCCTGTGGCATTTGAGCATCTTAGTGGGCCTTGAAGTACCCCTGTTCCAACCATGAGCTCACAGTGGCTGTATTTCTTACCCCTTGGATTTACAAAATTCTAAAAGCTTTGCTGAGTCCCCTAATGATATAGGCCCTATTAAATTATCAATAGCTCTTCCTTAGGACACGCTCTAAAGGAATTTTGGTCCATTGAAGACATAACTACTCTCATTCTCTAGTTATGAGGGGTCAAAGTTACCCTAATTCTAGGTATTTCAGTCGCGACATCAATAAATCCTTGGCCCTGACAGGTCAACTTTTACCCTTCATAACTTAATCCAAAGGCCCTCTATTAAGCCCAATCTTCATATTACTCTTCATTAGACCCTGCTAAAGAGTTATCTACCTTAGGTTGGGAGTTCCTGTGGCATTTGAGCATCTTAGTGGGCCTTGAAGTACCCCTGTTCCAACCATGAGCTCACAGTGGCTGTATTTCTTACCCCTTGGATGTACAAAATTCTAAAAGCTTTGCTGAGGCCCCCTAATGATATAGGCCCTATTAAATTATCAATAGCTCTTCCTTAGGACGTGTTCTGAAGGAATTGTGGTCCATTGAAGATATAACTACTCTCATTCTCTAGTTATGAGGGGTCAAAGTTACCCTAATTCTAGGTATTTCAGTCGCGACATCAATAAGTCCTTGGCCTTGACAGGTCAAATTTTACCCTTCATAACTTAATCCATAGACCCTCTTTTAAGCCCAAACGTCATAAAACTCACCGCGGTAATTTACCGCTCTTACCGCAGTGCTAATTAGCATACCATCTCCCCCAGCATATCCATGTTCTTGGGCCTCGGATATATAGCGGGGCGATGGCCGCTGAACACTGGTACTGGCACTTGGAGTCAAGTAGCCAGGGACTATGTATTTGCGCTGGATAATTCTAAGGGGTCCGCTGTTATCGCGGTGGCTGTGGTTACCGCAGTAACCTACCTACATACATGTACATTTAGCATGTAATGTTGATGAAAATAATAATAATAATAATAATAATAATAATAATAATAATAATAATAATAATATTAATAATAATAATAATAATAAAATGATGGTGATGATAAATAATAACAATATTAATGATAAATTATCTAGGTATTTTTGTGACGCTAATGGTGCGTTGCTGGGGCTCCATCCACTTCGGTGTTAAGGGGGGTGCATACACTCGTTTTCAAAATTTCCCTAAAGTTCCCCTAAAGCGCTGATTTCAGGCCAAAAAAGTACCCTTGCTCAATATCCTTTAGAACATGTCCTAAGGAATAACTATTTATAATTTAATAGGGCCTATATCATTAGGGGGCGTCAGGAAAATTTTTAGAAGTTTATACATACAAGGGGTAAGAAATACAGCCACTGCGTGCTCAAGGTTGGAATAGGGGTGTTTCAAGGCCCACTAAGAGGCTCAAATGCCACAAGAACCCCCCGCCTAAGGTTTCAAACTCTCTAGCAGAGTCTAATGAAGAGTTATCTGAAGTTTGGGCTTAATAGAGGGCCTATGGATTAAGTTATGAAGGGTAAAATTTGAACGGGCTCAAGGTTGGTACAGGGGTACTTCAAGGCCAACTAAGATGCTCAAATGCCACAGGAATCCCACACCTAAGGTGGAAAACCCTTATACAGGGTTGGATGAAGAGTTTTCTGAAGTTTGGGCGGAATAGAGGGCCTATGGATTAAGTTATGAAGGGTAAGGGTTGATCTGTCAGGGCCAAGGACTTATTGATGTGACTGAAATACCTAGAATTATGGTAATTTTGACCCCTCATAACTAGAGAATGAGAGTAGTTATGCCTTAAATGGACACAATTTTGTTAACAACATGTCCTAAGGAAGAGCTATTCATAATGCAATAGGGCCTTTATCATTAGGGGGCGTCAGGAACAAATTTAGAAATTTGTACATCCAAGGGGTAAGAAATACAGCCACCGCGAGCTCAAGGTTGGAACAGGGGTACTTTAAGGCCCACTAAGAGTGATCAGGGATGATCAGGGATGAGCCAGGAATAAAAATTAGCAAGAAAGGGAAGGCCAGGCTTCCCTGCTACTGCTATCTCTTAAGCACTGTTGACACAGGCTGGTGCTTAGAAGAGGTCAAAAACAGAGTGCATCTTGGGATGCATGGAGGCCCTCTACGGCTGCCTCAGGACTGTTACTTGCAAACTTCTGTAGGCTATAACTGATTAGTGCTGAAGAGGACAGGTTCGGGGGAGGTATTATTTGAAAGGTGACATGTATAGGATCATTTTGAACCTAAATCTTTCTGATGGTGCATTTGCCCTTTAATAAAAGGCCTATGGATTATGTTATGAAGGGTAAAAGTTGACCTGTCAAGGGCAAGGACTTATTGATGTCGCGACTGAGATACCTAGAATTAGGGTAACTTTGACCCCTCATAATTAGAGAATGAAAGTAGTTATGCCTTAAATGGACCCAAATACCTTTAGAACATGTCCCAAGGAAGAGGTATTCATAATTTAATAGGGCCTATTTCATTAGGGGGCCTCAGGAATTTTTTTAGAAGTTTGTACATTGAAGGGGTAAAAAATACAGCCACCGCGGTCCAGGGTTGGAATAGGAGTACTTCAAGGCCCACTAAGAGGCTCAAATGCAACAGGTACCCCCCCCCCCCCCCCCCCCCCCCCCCCGCCTAAGGTGGATAACTCTTACGCCGGGTCTAATGACGAGTTATATGACGTTTGGGCTTAATAGAGGGTCTATGGATGAAGTTATGAAGGGTAAAATTTGACCTGTCAAGGCCAAGGACTTATTGATGTCGCGACTGAAATACCTAGAATTAGGGTAATTTTGACCTAGTTTCAACTGCTGGATCACTCACGCAGTGATAACGAGGCAGCAAGATGGCGGCGCCCGTAGCGTGGTGGCAAGGCTGGATCACTGCTACTTAATGGGGGCCACCTGTGGTATTGTATTTTCGAGCGTATAGGATGCATTTTTTTACATAGGACGCAGGGGTATGAAAAGGGGGTGCGTCCAATATACGAGTGTAGAAATAAGAGGTCTCTGACATCGAGTGCCCAGGCCACAAAGAGATCTCAAATCGATGACCAGCCATTACTGCAACCCGTATCAGAATTAAGGCTCGGGTATGATTTCATTTCTATTGTGTTTCTAACATGTTTAGCACGTCTCTGACTGTTCAACTGTTGTTTGTTATATCGGACCTGTCAAGCCGGTTCTATTTTAAGCACAATAATTAAAATACACTGCATCAATGTCCAAGCCCTTATTACATTCAATGTAATGTTTGTCCGAATACAATGCTAGTTAGTAAGATGACCTCCATTTCTTTCATTTGTAATTTGAAAATAGCTAGAGACATGGGCCGAAAGAGGGGTGCGTACTATACACAAAGCTAAGGCCCATACATCTTTTTAATGGCCTGAACAAGGGCTGCGTCTTATATACGGGTGCGTCTTATACGCGCGAAAATACGGTACACACCACCCAGCCATAAAAATGTCACAGACTAATCAAGACCAACCTGTAGAAGGGCTAGCTGACCGGAAAAGTGGGAGAGTATGCATTTAGTGGTAATATTTCTGATGTGAAGGGGGAGGGTGTGAATTCTTGCTAATTTTCAATGAATTTCATTCTCTTCAATCAAGATTTCTCAAAAGTTATACAAATTTCAGGGAATCGTGAATATACATTGTAAAATATAGTTCATGAATGAATATTATCTGTAATTTCAGAATTTTTGTGAAAAAATAAAAGAAATTTAAACTGGTGAATTTGGGGTTCATAATTATTTTTAATTAACATGGCAGTATGTGTTACATTAACATGAGAAATGATAAAATCGTTTTTAAAAATACTCAACATTTATATATTTTTCTGGTATTTGTTATACAATTACCCTGGGTAGGTTCTTCATAGTTCATTGTATTTTCCATGAGTTTGGGTTTATTTTTGAGTTTCTGGCAGGGGGTTGAAACTAAAGTAGGTGCAGTTGGATTTTTTGGAATAACTACCAATTCCCCTATAATATTTGTGTTTTTAATCAAGATTATTTCTTGTCAGACCATATAATTTTAAAATTATAGATGGTTGATGTTGTCCATATGGTTTATGTAAAAGAAATGAAAATAAAATGTGAAAAAATAGCCCTTCCAAGGGGAATTCCGTGCCACCCCAATTCATTTATGTATACATGCTTGCTGTTCCATAAGGCAATGTATACAGTGAATTGCCTGAGGTTAAAAAATCATATCTTGATAACAGCTTTTCTATGGCAAATCTGTTAATTGAAATTTGTTTGTTTGTATCCAAATAAAATTTTCATAAGTGTAATATTAGTATAAAAAAATGTTTTGATTTTTTAGGGTTGGGAATTTCCTGAGGGGTTTCTCTACTTTAAAAAAAACAATGATTTATGACACTTCAAGTTTAGAATGTGCAGAAAAAACATCATATAAATTTATTCTTTGGCAAAATACTACACATATATAATAAATGTTATATGTAATAAATATTTTCATTATCCAATCCTATTGAGAAAAGATTTATGGGGGGTTTCCCCATGGTACCTCTCTGGAATCAGGCCAAATTCAGAGAGAGGCTAAAAGCGCCCTCTATACTTAGTTCCTTGCCAGCACAAGGTGTCTCTGCTAGTGCAGGTGCCATGAATGGCTCAAATATAGATAATAGTTACAGAGAGTTGATTGTTGGTTAGGACAGTGATGATGAGGAGGTTTTGTGCCAAATGACAAATATGGAGGATGATAACAACCAGCAATCCTCTGATTATGATGAGGAAGATGACATCAACCTGGCCACACTTCTAGGTGTTGTGCCATCACCGGATAGCGATGATGACAGTGACGATGGGTTATATGTAGCTGTTGATCTGTTGAAGTGTTTCCTGACACTGACTATCCTAATAGGACTCCTAATCCAAGAGGATATTACTGATTATTGAACCCTAGATCCTGCCCTTCATACTCCATTTTTCGGATCAGTTATGACAAGAGATCTGTTCCTGAATATCCTTGCATTTCTTCACCTCAGTGATAACGCCACCTATGTCGCAAGAGGCCTGGCCGGTCATGATCCTATTACCAAGCTTGGTGCTGTCTACATCCGTCTTTTGGAGAAGTTTTCCTCTGTCTGGTCACCTGGTCAGCATGTATGCATAGACGAGGGCATGATTGCCTACCGTGGCAGTGTATCATTCAAGGTTTACAGCCCGGATAAGCCCGACAAATACAGAATGAAACCCTACATGTTATGCGATTCTGAAAATAGGTACTGTTCATGCTTTGAATTATACACTGGAAAGCAGAAGCAGGATATCTCTCCACATGGCATAACTTACGACCTTGTTTTTCGGCTTATGGACCGGTACCTGTACTCTGGAAGAATCTTGTACGTAGATAACTACTACACTTCTCCCCAGCTTTTCATGGATTTATTTGACAAAAAAGGCACTGGTGCCACAGGGACAGCACGTAACCGTAAAGGCATCCCAGACAGGATAAAGTTTGCGAAGTTGTCGAAAAAGGGCGACAAAGTCACCATGCATAATGGACACCTCTTATGCCTCAAGTTCCTAGACCGCAAAGCTGTAACATTTCTTTCAACAGTGCACTCTGATGTCTTTGTGGATACGGGCAAGAAGGACGCGGCAGGAAATGTCATTAATAGGTCAGAAGTGAATCACCTTCACAACCAGTACATGCAGTAGACACTTCAGATCAAATGCTTGCCTATTCCTCTTTTCGCCGGAGGACAGTGAAATGGTGGAGGAAGGCCTATTTCCATGTGTTTAACCTAGCCATCCTGAATGCATATATACTGCATAAGGAATTTTGCAGCACAAAGAACACTAAGCCTTTGAAACAGAGGATCTTCCGTCGGGACTTGGCTAAGCAACTAATCAGTGCACGTACAGTAAGGCCAAGGTCCATAAAGCGCCCTTGAGAACCTGAGAACCCTGCAAACCTGATGCGCCTGACGGAGCGACACTTCCCGGACAAAATCAAGGCCACAGGAAAGAAGCTGAATGTATCAAGAGCCTGTGTTGTATGCACTCCTGCGGAACGGGCATTACTGGCTGCTCAGGGCATCAAGAAGAGGCGTGAAGGGCGGGAGTCTACATATGAGTGTGTGGATTGTAGGAAAGCCCTTTGTATTTCTCCATGCTTTAAGCTCTATCATACAGAAGAGTTCTACTTGCCGCTTACACCGGACTAAGAGCTAGGGAGGCCAGGAGGGCTCTACGCACCAAATCAGTAAGGTATGTGTTTTAGGCCAAAGCTCTTGATTAGTGGCTCAGATTCCCTCATGTCACTCATACATCAAAAGGCTAAGGAGGGGGCTTTCAGTTCTGACGAACAAGGAGGGATTAGGGGTAAACATATGGGGTTTTCTAGACTGGTGTGCCAGTCTTACCTATAAAAAAGTAAAGATGTGTTATGCGTTTGTACATCACCTCCCCCCCCCCCCTCCATTCCCAGCAAATCATATATGAAAATCAATATTTGGAATTTATATTCATATTCATAAAAACAGTATCATCATTCAAGGGGAAGCTATAGGTGTAAAAGATTGGTGAACCAGTCTTTTCTAGTAAGTAACACAAATAGTGGCTAAACAGAAATATGCAAGTTTACATAACATTACACAATATATACATATATACATATTTGTAATGGATGTTGAAAGAGTTTGAAATAAAAAGAGCACACAAACAGTTTCATTAAACTATCTTTACAAGTACCATACTCTTATATGTTTACATGTAGGGTTCATAGACTGACAATTATGAAGGGAAGGGAAAGTCTAGACTGGTTAGCCAGTCCATTCTGAAAAAAACACAACTTGGGGCACTTGCAGCTAGCACTGTTGTAGGTAGTACCACCTACTGAATAGGATAGAAGGCCAAGGCTAATTCAATCTCATTGAAAAGACATTTGGTGCTATATGGGGTAATCTAGACTGGCTACCAGCATTTATTTATCAATTTCCACATCTTAGAGGGCCTATGGATTACGTTATGAAGGGTAAAAGTTGACATGTCAAGGCCAAGGACTCTTATTGATGTCGCGACTGAAATACTTAGAATTAGGGTAACTTTGAGCCCTCATAACTAGAGAATGAGAGTAGTTATGCCTTAAATGTTCCTTTAGAACATGTCATAAGGAACAGTTATCCATAATTTAATAGGGCCTATACCATTAGGGGGCCTCAGGAAAAAATATTGCTTATCGAAGGGGTAAGAAATACAGCCACCGCGGTCGCAAGGTTGGAATAGGGGTACTTCAAGGCCCACTAAGAGGCTTAAATGCCACAGGAACCCCCACCTAAGGTGGATAACTCTCTTGCAGGGTCTAATGAAGAGCTATATGAAGTTTGGGCTTAATAGAGGGCCTATGGATTACGTTATGAAGGGCAAAAGTTGACCTGTCAAGGCTAAGGACTTATTGATGTCGCGACTGAAATACCTAGAATTAGGGTAATTTTGACCCCTCATAACTAGAGAATGAGAGTAGTTATGCCTTAAATGGACCCGGATTCCTTTAGAACATATCCTAAGGAAGAGCTATTTATAATTGAATAGGGCCTTTATCATTAGGGGGCCTCAGGAAAGATTTTAGAAGTTTGTACATTGAAGGGGTAAGAAATACAGCCACCGCGGGCTCAAGGTTGGAACAGGGGTACTTCAAGGCCCACTAAGAGGCTTAAATGCCACAGGAACGCCCCCCCCCCCCCCCCCCCCACCTAAGTTGGATAACGGATAACTCTCTAGCAGGGTCTATAAAGAGTTATATGAGGTTTGGGCTTAATAGAGGGCCTATGGATTACGTTATGAAGGGTAAAAGCTGACCTGTTAAGGCCAAGGATTTATTGATGTCGCGACTGAAATACCTAGAATTAGGGTAATTTTGACCCCTCATAACTAGAGAATGAGAGTAGTTATGCCTCAAATACAGCTACCGCAGGCTCAAGGTTGGAACAGGGGTACTTCAAGGCCCACTAAGAGGCTCAAATGCAACACGAACCCCCCCACCTAAGGTAAATAACTCTTACGCAGGGTTGAATGAAGAGTTATATGAATCTTTTCTTCTATTTCAGGTTCAATTTCTTATATTTCATACATGGATTTTTATCTTATTTTCAAATTTTACTCAATATTTTTCATTTATTTCGTTATGTGCCAATGGATTTTTAGTTGTCCTCTGCAGCAATGCCAGCAGGTTTGATAACATAGCTGCAAGACAAGTGGTTAACACATTACCACTTAAATTCCTTAACCAGGTAAACCCTAGTTCAAAATGACCTGGGGGCTCCTGTTGGGCGGAAGGTTATTGAAATAGAATATTTTTATCACTCTGTCAACTATCTATGCATATGCAATATTATATAATTCAAATATTTAAGAATTCAATACTGACAAGTATTTAATTCATGGATATTTAATATAGTTGGCACTGACAGTTGTTATGGTCATTGACCATTGGGCGAAAAGTTATTGAAATAAAATATTATTACCACTCTCTCAACTATCTATACATATGCAATATCATATAATTCAAATACCTTAGAATTCAATACTGACAAGTATTTACTTCATGGATATTTAATATAGTTGGCATTGACCGTTGTTATTGTTATTGACTATTGACAGTCTGTCTGCTGTCAGTGTGTATTCCTAACAGTGTCACCAGCAATTTTAATAGATATATACATGTTGTTCCTCTTATGTCTGCTTGTCCGATGAGTGAAGCCATACAATTATTTAAAATCTCATTTTCAAAACGTTATTAAACTGTGCTTCGTGTGCCAACATAGCATGTAGCAGATAGCGTGTCACACGAGTGAACTGAATCCAGGGCGGCCATATGTCAGATCGAACTCTTGTGTTCGTTCTCGTGAGAGTATAAACCTGAAAAGAAAAAATGGACAGCATTAACACTACAAATAACTCGACAATGAACGTAAATAACTAAGAGAAAGAGAAACAGAAAGGAAAAGAAGAGAAAGGAGGAAGAAAAGAGCAAGAAATACACTACTGTGAAAAGCAAAAGTGGGGCGTTTTCGATGGGGGCGTGATTGCACATGAGGCATAATCGCCTGTATTCATTATGATCTTGGGACATTTCCTAGTTATATTGTATATAATTACTTAAAGGTAAGCAGCTAATGCATGTCACAATATGTATATGCGTGCATTGTTGCTCGTCCTATTGCCAAAATTAAGCAACATTGGGTGCAGTCAGAGGTTCGATATGTGACCGAATGTGAATATATTTTTTTATCAAATTTTATCTTTAAAATTTTCTGATATTGTTTCTGCTTATATTATTCTTTCTCTCTCTCTGTCTCTCGGTCTCTTGGACTCTCTCTCTCTCTCTTCGTTTCTTGGTCTCTATGTCTCTCAGTCTTTCTCTCTTGGTCTCTCAGTCTTTTACTCTTGGTCACTGGGTCTCTAAATCTCTTACTGCCAGTCTGTCAAGCCTTTCTCTATTGGTCTCTCAGTCTCTCTCTCACTCTCAGTCTCTCTCTCTCAGTCTCTCGGTCTCTCAGTCTTTCACTCTGGGTCACTTGGTCTCTAAGTCTCTCTCTCTCTCTCTCTCTCTCTCTCTCTCTCTCTCCTCTCTCTCTCTCTCTCTCTCTCTCTCTCTCTCTCTCTCTCTCTCGGTCTCTTGGTGGGTCAGTCTATTTTTCCAGGTATATCTCGGTCTCTCTCTCTCGGTCTCTCTCTCTCTGTCTATTTTTCCAGGTATATCTCGGTCTCTCTCTCACTCTCAGTCTCTCTCTCAGTCTCTCGGTCTCTCAGTCTTTCACTCTGGGTCACTTGGTCTCTAAGTCTCTCTCTCTCTCTCTCTCTCTCTCTCTCTCTCTCTCTCTCTCTCTCTCTCTCTCTCTCTCTCTCTCTCGTTCGGTCTCTGTCTATCGGTCTGTCTCGGTCTCTCTGTCTCTTGGACTCTTTCTCTCCGTCTCTCCATCTCTCCGTCTCTCAGTCTTCCTCTCTCGATGGCAGCACTGTAATGTTGCATTTGAGTGGACAGTGCGAAAAGAACATGCACGGCATGGGTGTAGGTTACCTTTAGGTTCATTTAAGTGTATTTTGAAGCCAGGAGAAATGCAGACAGTTAGTTCTGATCTTGGGACATTTCCTAGTTATATTTTATATAATTACTTAAAAGTAAGCAGCTAATGCATGTCACCATATGTGCATGCGTGCATTGTTACTCGTCCTATTGCCAAAACTAAGCAACACTGGGTACAGTTAGTGGTTAGTTGTGTGCCCGACTGTGAATTATTTTTATTATTTTTTATATCAAATTTTATCTTTAAAATCTTCTGATATTGTTTCTGCTTACAGGGCAGGGCGGTGACCTGCCAAGGCGGAGACCAACCAGGACGGGGACCAGCATGTACCAGCTTGGTGACTCATCAATGATCCGGTGATTGGTGCTAAATGTCTTTATGAAAATTCGTTCTGTAAACATTTGATGATTATGGGGCATAGATTGCCATTTAGAAAGCCTGAAACGAGGATTCAGTTTGATCCGAGCCCTGCAATGCAAGAAAACACTTGAAAGGTTCTCTATACACGTACAGTTGTATATATGTCACTCACATAACTTCCAAGTGTTGTTTTCTTGCCTTCGTTTCTAGCTTCTTAGAGAGTAATCTACGCAAGCATGATCATCGGCGGGCTGTTTCTAGGACAAAGTAACTAATAGGAATATACCACCAATCACTGGATTTTTATACGGATGCGAATGCTGTTGTACTCATGGTTTATAGAGATCACTCAGATAAGTAGAACACTACTATAAAACGAGCACATTCACACACACACACTTTAGATACGGCCACACATCTGTATTTATGGTTCTTGATAAAACTGTCAGAGACAAGGACTAAGGAGAATGGTAACTCCAAATAGTTGATACAGGCTGTATCAGTAAACAAAATTATTATAAATGTGGAGAAAACAAAACCTGTGGTGATATATTCATGAATAAATTGTAACTGTGTATTTATGTGTGTCTATGTTTTTGACACGAATCATTTTGGAAAGAGCATGCACGTAAATTCGGATGTAGCCATATACTATGTGATCAATGGAATGGAGTTGGAATCAATGTGGATCAAACGGTTAAGATGCTTTGTTCCTACAGGCCTTAGATTGATGA